>OY748294.1:1303891-1771265 GCA_963556515.1 Nudaria mundana | reverse complement strand
GAACTGCCATTAAGGAGTCTCTAATTAATAAAGCGTATTATTCAATTAAAGATTATATTGATGAGAGAGATGCCTGGAATTAATATTCTTCACATGCTGCTGAAATATATATGCGTGTAATCAATATGTAAGTACAGTTTCTTGCCCTTTTTCTCGGATGTGTAGTAATCGTTTGGGTGGATTATGACTTTCAAAAAGTGTGTATTAACTGCTGCTATTTTGAATAAAAATATTGTGATTGATTGATTGATCATCAAGTGTCATTTGTGACCACACCTTACCTGGTAGCTTAAACAAGCCCTTATCTGCGACAGTGTGTATGTGTCGATTCTTGACTAGATTCAATTTTGCAATGAAAAAGTATGCATCAATTGGCAGCGCTCCATGATAGCTAACCAACAAGAATGGACCATTAGGTATATTCTCGAAGCCGCGGATCTCGTACCCTGAAAAAAAAAGAAAATCAAAGTAAATATGTACATCTTTCGCTACTTCCACTTTCATAAATCATTAATGCATGCCCTCCGGTTACGGGTACTATTAACCCTGGTCTTTTATCAGAACATCTCCGATATGGTCAAAGTACGTTCGCCTCTTTTTTTGTTTACGCAGTGACACCGCTCGGTGATGACCTCGCCGACAAGAAAAATATTATTTGTGCTTTTCCCCCACATTTCACCCCCAAAACAAAAGTTTCTCACAGTGAAAAAATTGTTGGGCAAAAGAGAAACAAAAAATGAAACTTGACACAATGAACTCTTGTGCCAAGTTTCATGGAGATCGGATAAAAATTGTGACAGTTAGCCCGAAACATATACTGACAGACAGACGGACTAAAGCAAAACAGTCCAATCGCGAAATAGTCCATTGAAATGTTACATTTGGGTGTGCAAAAGTCAGAAAACGCTATTTTATTTTCTAGAATTCAAGGGGGGAGTAGTGTAAGCTAAATCCAAGTTTGTGGGGTCCCAACCCTGTAGGACCCTAGTAGGACAAAGTTGTAGAGAATTTAATTTGCGACAAAAATTTGGTCGCAATTTTTTTGTGCGATGAATAGTTTGCCCGATAGTGTGTGATAACGATTTGCAAGCCTTTTTCAAGATGGTGGAAAACCCATAAGGGTTGGGACCCCACAAACTTGGATTTAACTTTACACTACTCCCCCCTTGATATCTAAAAAATAAAATAGCGTTTACTGAATTTTGCACACTTAGCCCCAAAAAATGTAACATTTCAATGGACTAAAATGGAGACGCTTCGCTCGCTCAGTCAATATATCACTTCTATGTACACGTAAAGTATTAATTTATTTTTATTTCCCATACATAGCTGGTATATATTTTTTTCTTTTCGGCAAATGTGAAACATAAAGCATATATGTTAGAGGACTGTACGAGATATCGATTGTCAAGAGAACTAAGTCTACCAACCGTAACCGAACCAAGTTATAGAGTTTAAAAAAATGCTATTGTTGTTTAATCAGGCGGTATTTTTGTGGATCGTGCGGAGTCTGGCCCTATACGGGGCTCCCGTATGGGCGGCGCGGTTGACGGCAGCAACTCAACGCTCCTTAATAGACCGTTGCGGACCTTGGCCGTCAAAACAATAAGAGGGTAGCGCACGATCTCCGGAGAGGCTGCATGTCTCCTAGCCGGGACCCCTCCATGGGACCCGGAAGCGAGAGCCCTTGCGTCGTTGTTCCAATGGCGCAAGGAGGCGCTGGAGCCGGACCACATGCCTACGTCTCGAGAAATTGAGGACCAGCGGTCTAAACTCCACCAGGATCTCATGGAGTCATGGAGGGTGCGACTTGAGCAACCCAGGTGGGGTACCACCATCATTGCGGCGGTGAGACCGATCATGGACGATTGGCTGCAGAGGCAGCATGGTGACCTCACGTATTGTGCGACGCAGATCGTTACCGGGCATGGATGCTTCGGTAGCTATCTGTTTCGCATCCATCGTGAGGTCACACCCCGGTGTCAACACTGCGAGGTTTCCGACGACGACACCGCACTCCAAGCGTTGGTGGAGTGCTCTGCGTGGGCGTGTCAGTGCCGGGACCTCGTAGTGGGTCTGGGCGTGGATATCCTCTCGCTGGAAACTATGCTCCAAGCCAGGCTCTCCAGCGCGAGTAGGTGGAACGCGGCCGTGTCCTTCTGCGAGCAAGTCATGCTCGCGAAGGAGGCGGCCAAGAGGGAGAGGGAGCGTACCCTCCCCGCCGAGTTCCGTAGTCAGCGACGAGGGCGCCGCAGACTCATCTACGCCCAAGACCATCGACCTCCATGATCGGGGCCTGAAGACGGCGGGATTGCCACCCGCCGTCCTTACAGAAGCAGGCTAGAAGGGTTGCGTGCTGCGGGGCCTTTGCCCCATAGCACGCAACCAGATTCACTCACTGACGCGGGATAAAACCCTACCCCAACGACGCGGGATCCTCATCCCGACCAAACCCCCGCAGAGACCACAGAGGTGGTCAAAGTCTGCCGGGCGCCACTGGAAATACCTGCTTGTAACCAGAGTCGCCCAGCAACGGACGTTAGAGTGGCCGCGGCCTTGGGCCGCGGAATAAAAAAAAAAGGCGGTATTTTTGTTAAAAGAAGGTATTTTAAGTTGGACATATTATTGTTTCCATTTTTAATTACCACTCTGAAGACCCAATTTCACAAAGTGACTCTTTGTTCCTGTGTTGACCAAAACTCAAAATGTCAATGAAATTGTATTTCCGTTTCATTCAATATACAGGTAACGCTTGACAAACATTTACTAGCAAAACCACTACTAGCTTTCCGCGTGTGACTTCGTTTGGTTACGGTTAATAAACCTAATTCTTTTAGCTATTGATTTCTCATATTGTCCTCTATCATATCACCCACGTTTCATTTCTGGTGAAAGTAAAAACATAATTTAAACCAATACTGAGACTTACCGTGCCACAGTTGCCCGAATGCATTCCAAAGCTTACATATTATAAGGCGACATGCTTGTTGCCAGTCTGTATGTATTCCATCCACAGAATTTATACTGAAACACAATTGTTGTGTGTTTAGTTTAGGGTTTAAGCCGATGGAGTAGACATAGGCTTTCATTTCGCCAGTTGATTTGATCTGATTTAATAGGGGGCAAGCCTGTTACCGGTAAGGAGGACATGTGTCCTAGTTTATATTGATAGCGCCGCTTAGCATCATATTGAAGATGATAATCATATGGGTTCACTATCCATTTGCATAAAAAAAATAACCATAAAATATTTTGGCATATGGTAATTTAGACTAATTATATTTATGCATAATTTTTTTGTCCATAACAAATTTAGCATATTTGTCTTAATCATAAATTAAATTAGCATAATCATATTTAAGCATAAAATTTATAAGCATAGCTTTATAAAGGCATAAACGTATCAAACTATAATGCATATAGTCATAATCATCTTACGCAGAATAAGTAACTATGTAAAATAATTAGTTTAGGCGCACCTAAACCTACTTTGGTACTATATAATATAGGAAATACTGGTTAAAGTAACTTTTTTATTTTTCATTAATTTCATTAATTTATACCTATTCAATTTTAGTAATATATACTCAAAGAATCAAGAATCAAAGAATCAATTTCATTTATTCAGTTTAGGCACATAAAGAGCACATATGAATGTCAAAATTTTACAATTTTGTCAAGTAATATTATAAAAATACTAAATTAAGTAAGTACATAAATAACCATTAGAAAATGATTCTTTCGCTGGTTCGGTAATTTGGTTCTCCTGAGAAGAGACCAGCAAGAAACTCAGGTAGATTATCCATTTTCTTTTTTAATATTGTTTTGTTTACATTGTTACAATTAGTTTCTATTGTATTATACGAGTGGCCAACAACAGAAGATTAGGGTGACCATGCATTTTTATCATTAAGATATTCGTCTACATTATAGTAGCCTTTCATCATCAAACATTTTTTACTACTATTTTAAACTTATTAAGAGGCATGTCAACCAAATCCTGAGGAATTTTATTATAAATTTTTATACATTTGCCAACAAACGAATTACCAACTTTATGAAGTCTAATTTTTGTCATTGCCAGTTTATTTTTATTTCTTGTATTAAAATTATGGTTATCGGAATTTTTTTTGAAGAGATCTATGTTCTTCCGTACATATAAGATGTTGTCGTAAACATATTGAGAAGCAACTGTTAAAATATTAATTTCTTTAAATAATTCTTTCAGCGAGTCACGGGGTCCGAGTCTATAGATTGCTCGTATAGCTCGTTTCTGTAATATGAATATTGTCTCAATATCGGCAGCTGAGCCCCACAGCAGCAGACCATATGACATAACGCTATGAAAGTAGCTAAAATAAACTAATCGTGCCGTTTTTTCGTCAGTCAGAGACCTTATCTTTCTAACCGCATAGGCAGCTGAGCTAAGTCTTCCTGCCAAGGCTGTGATATGAGGACCCCATTGTAGTTTACTATCTAGAGTTATGCCAAGAAAAACTGTGGTATTGACTATTTGAACTAATTCATTATTCATAGTAATATGAGTATCCACCTGTCTAACATTGGGCATAGTAAATTTTACACATTTTGTTTTCTTCGCATTGAGCAGCAAGTTGTTACTTGTGAACCAATGCAATATTTCCGAAAGGGTATTATTTACATCGTCAAGTGCTACTTTTTGTCTATCACTTTTAAAAATTAATGATGTGTCATCAGCAAATAATACTATCTCACAAAGATTTTTAGTGAAATAAGGAAGATCGTTTACGTATATTAAGAATAAAAGGGGTCCTAATATCGAGCCCTGGGGTACTCCCATGACTAATGAGGCGCCAGAAGAGTCGGTGCCATTAATGTTTACTTTTTGTACTCTACCAGTGAGGTAAGACTCGAGTAAGCCAAGTGAGCTGTTCGAAACACCATAATAACCTAATTTTAGTAGCAAAGTCCCATGATCAACACAATCAAAAGCTTTTGATAGATCACAAAATATACCAATGGCATCCTGCTTTTACTCCCAAGCATCAAATATATGTTTCACAAGTGCAACTCCTGCATCCGTTGTTACTATTAGGCGACTGTGCACTATGCCTAAAAACATTGTGCAAATTATAACTATGCATAAATATATTACAGCAGTAATAATTATATTTAGGTATAATATAATTAGTACACACCGCAGGCCTTCCGGCCTGCGGTGAAAAGACCTCGACAATTTATGTCGTTTTGAATAATGTGCCGAGATATACGGTCTGCGCTTCTTCTGACCGAAAGGCCATGGTGTCCCAGATTGTCTACGGCTACTCCCCAGCCGAAGGCAAGTGGGAATGCGGAAAATAGCTGTTTAAATTTACCAACTAAATGTATGCTATAGGGAATTAGACACACTCACTAGTAGAGTCTATACAAATGGAAGATGATAACACTGATGAATATCAGCAAAACTAAAACAGCAGGCATCAAGCATACTGGGATGAGAGGTATGAGGAATGTCGGCCATAAGCTGTACCCTGTGTCTGCGAATACCACTGAAACAAGAGTTAAGATAAAGTACAGTTTTTAAAAAGGCAACCTACGACCTATAACTATCATTGAATATCTTCCATGCAAATCTCAAATCCATTTTAGTCGTTTATTTTCAGGCTACACATAATAAAAGTTACAGTTCAAGTGGTATTCATTATCTTAGCCAATTTGTCATCCACTGCTGGGCATAGGCAAGGCCTCCCCCAAAGAGGGAGTGAATTTAGCCTACATACACCACGCTGGTCGGCCGGGTTGGTAAGGGTCCTTCTCTGGTGGTACAGTGGTATAGTATAATAATATGTCCTGACTGTTGGAATTTTGGTTTGAATTACAGAATGGTTACAGATGCCCCTCTGCCTACTCCTTTGATTGGTTTTGGGGCATTTTGACTTATAGATACAGGCGTGACGATCAATTAAGTAACCTTCTTCTTGTAGTAAATGAACAAACAAAGCATATCGTGGTGAAGATTCTAGAAACCACGTAGACACGTGTACAAATGAACATTAAACGTACATACATAGATACCTAAAGATAAATTAAGATATTAAAACATTTGTTACATCATACGGTTGATTATTATTTATGGTAAGACAATGGAATTCGCTGGTTTTGTAAACAGTTTTTATCGCGTGGGAAATTTCAATGATTATAATCTGTAAATACTTATTATAATTCGACACTTCTCAAGACGAAGGCTGGTTACTATTTGGCACAAAGAATAAGCATTGCCATACAACGTGGCAATGCTGCCACTAGCCTTCTCGAAACATTGCCAGTCGGCGATGAGGCGGTGGAGTACTTTGACGCATGTTAGAATTTAGATGTAATCTTACTAGTAATCGTAAGTGGCCGAAGTCCGCCGGCGCGACGGGATTCTTCCAAGTGTGTATCTGGGGCGCCCGGCAATGGACGTATGAGCGGTTACACACACACACACACACACACACACACATATCACACCTATATTCCTGAAGGGGCAGGCAGAGGTGCATTACACACCCACAATTTGCCAGTATTTTTAGTCCCACGTAATAGGGGGCAAGCCTATTGCCGTCACCGGGCGGCAAAATCGGCCATTTTGGATATAACCCATTATATGAGACTTATATACGGATACACGAATACAGGGCACTAGAGACATCAATGTATACCTACAACATTCGATGCTGCAACTGTTGCAGATGTACCTAGTGGTGGTGTCCCTCAGTTTCGGTGTTGCCGCCGTGGATACACTGAATTGCAGTCAGTGCAGTATCAATTCGTGTGGCCAGCCAATACACTTGAACTGAGACACTAGTCTAGATTTCTACACTGATGTCGACACAAAAATATATACTTACTCTTAATCCGAGTAGAATAATGAGAAATATATCCTCGAAAACACTAACTTTATCTCACGTTACTGTTAGAATTAACTTTATATTTAAAAAAATATATTTATATACGTGTAGGTGCGTAGTTTTCGACGCAGTTTCGAAACAAACTAATATTATAAAACTGATGAGGACATGGTTTGTTTGTACGCGTTTATGTTAGGAACTTTCTGTTTTAATTGCAAAGTGCCTAATTTATTGGAGAAGTAAGCCTATTTATTGCAGAAGACCTATAAATATGTTATTTATTTACGTTATAATTAATAGGAGTGGAGTAGAGAGCCGACGTTGCAAAAATAAGGATTTTTAAGCTATTGCATAGCTTCTATCGCGGGCCTTGAGCGTGGAGACCGAATCAAGAAATTCCGTAACGAAAAAATAACCTAACACCTAACACAAAAAAAACACGGCTGACAGGCTGACGTCTTTCATATCATTTTATATTGTAATTTACTTTTTTCGGTGCAAATTTTATAATAATTGTTGAGTAGTACCTATTATGTACGTAGAGATAGAAAATGTAACTTGTAGAACTGGCAACACTACCCGTGTCGTTGCACTTGCAACACTGGTTGTATGTAACTTCCGTTATGTTCCTTCATTCTGTTCTGTTCAGTGTTCTTACCGAGCGAGTAATAAAGTTATCGTTATATTTCCAATTCATGGTGATTTCATTTAATGTTCCATCGAAAACATAACAATCCTAATTGGTTATGGGCCCAGAAAACTCTGCTGCATAAAAAAGTAGTAAGTACAGAAGAACCGGTAAAGAAGTTAGAAACAGAAAAATATTATCAAGAATGGACGCCACGAGAACTATGCATTTGGAAAAGTTTGACGGAAATAATTTCCGACAATGGAAATTCCAGATTAAATGTGCTTTAAAAGCGAAGGCGATTGATATAACAATACCAAAACCGGAAACGAACTTTGCCGATTGGTCGAAAAATGACGGCATGGCGATGTTCATTATTACATCGTCCATGGATTTCAAGCAAATAACATTGATAGAAAATTGTGAAACCGCATTAGAAATTATGTGTAAGCTTGAATCCATATATGAACAAAAAAGTGAATTATGCAAAATGCTTATACACTAAAAGTTTTACCAATACAAAATGGCGGCAAATGACAGTGTGGCTCAACACATTTCTAAAGTTGAAACTTTGGCGAAACAATTAAAAGAAAGTGGCGAAGCTGTCAGTGACATGGCAATCATGACAAAAATACTGGGAACATTGCCTTCTAAGTATAGGTCACTGCGACAAGCATGGATGTCATTAGACCCAAAACAACAAACAATCATAAACTTAACTGCTCGTTTGTTGGACGAAGAAGCAAGTTTAACAGGTGAGGAGGAGCAAGAGACAGCTCTGGGTCATTTCTCCAAAGAATGTCGTGCTCCAAGAAACTCAAGAAAATCTCAGTTTAGAAAACCTCCCCAAGAAGGTGCAGATATGTTAGCATTTTACATAGAAAATAATGCATGCAAAGCTGAAGAAGATGCTTGGATATTGGATAGCGGTGCCTCTGCCCATATGACATTCAGGAAGGATTTTTTGCGAAACTGTTTTCCTGTGATCAAAAGTCGTTGACCTTAGGAAACAAACAAACTGTGGAGGTATCGGGCATTGGAAAAATTGTCATTAAAAGATTTATCAATGGACAATGGGAGCTAAGTGAGCTTCATGATGTTCTATATGTTCCAAGTTTACGGCGAAATTTATTTTCAGAAGGTGTGATCATAAGAAAAACATATTCTATTGTTAAGAAAAACTTAAGTGCCCTTATTTACATAAACAATAAAGTGATGATGAGTGCAAACATTAAAGGAAACAATTTGTATGAATTGAACATTAAAACAGTGGTTCCAGATACATGTAACTTAGTTCAAAATAATCAAAGTGACATTAAAATTTGGCATGAGAGGTTAGGACATATAAACATAAAACAAATTCAGAACATGAGTGCAAATAGTGTTGTTGAAGGGTTGAAAATGATTGACAATGGACAAAATAACTTTGTGTGTGAAGCATGTGCGTATGGGAAGCAGTGCAAATTCCCATTTCACAAATCTATGCGAGGAGAACTACAGCCTGGTGATGTAGTGTATAGCGATGTCTGTGGACCCATGAATGTCTCATCTATTCAAGGGATGAGATATTTTCTACTGTTCAAGGACGCTGCTACAAGTTACAGGTATGTTTATTTTATTAAACACAAAAGTGATGTCATGGAAACCTTCAAAAAGTACAATGCTATGATTAAAAATAAATTCATGCACAATGTCAGAACATTACATACCGACAATGGAACAGAGTATGTTAATAAAGTGTTTAAAGAGTATTTGGACAGAGAGGGGATAGTTCATGAACGTACCACACCGTATACACCAGAACAAAATGGACGCTCAGAAAGGGAAAATCGAACAATAGTAGAAAGTGCACGTTCAATGTTATATGCACGAGATGTCCCACTGGAGCTATGGGCAGAAGCTGTCAACTGTGCAGTGTACATATTAAATAGAACATCCTCTACTCAAACTCATAATAAAACTGCTTTTGAATTGTGGAACGGTATCAAACCCCAGTTAGGTCATGTAAAGATATTTGGTAGTATTGGTTATGTTCATGTTCCAGATCAGTTAAGAACAAAGTTAGAGAAGAAAAGTAAGGAAATGATACTTGTTGGCTATGACAACACTAACTACAGAATGTATGATATGAAAACAAAGAAAATAAATATCTCAAGAAATGTAATTTTTGATGAACATAAAATTCCAAATATTAGGAAGAATATAGCACAAATATGTATTGTAGATGATGATGATAAAATACTAAATATAAATGAGAGCGAAATGCAAGTAACCGATGAGGATGATACTTTAGTTGGAAGTTCACCAACCGAGAGTGAGGACAGCTTGTTGAGCTGTACCAGTGGTGACGATCCAGACTATGAACCGTCTCGGACAGTTGAGAGCTCACCGGAAAACAATATCAATTTGAGACCAAGGACTAACAAGAGATATGAAGCTAATCTTGTAGAGCTGTCAATACCCGAATCATTTGAAGAAGCACTAAATAGTCCAGAAAAATCTGAGTGGTCTAAGGCAATACAGGAAGAATTGTCTGCACATGTATTATAATTCTTAAATACGTATGCAACGAAAATGGAATTAAGTCGAAAAGATTTTAGAGCGATAATTTTTTATGATTTTAGCAATGATATTTTATGTATGCGTTGTTCGTATCTAGGTATGGCACATGAAAATGAAGGTAATTACCTTCATTGTGTTTAGTTACCTCGGCAACTAAAGTGGTGACAGGTCGCTTCAAAATTTCGCTTTACCATCATTTACAATTTAATTATTTACTCACGATAAATGCTGTGGAAAATGCCTTCATGTGTTTTAGACGTTTTGTAAATTACACCGCATCCGTGAAAAATAAAAATGTATCATTTCATGCGTAAGTTTAAACAGAAATGTATTTTATTTGATTTTTATGTGGCTGGCAAACGATGTTTGTCACATGATGTTAGGGGAGGTTAGGGCATTATGGTACCTACCTATGTTTTTCTAGTCATGGTATTAATTTAATATAAACATCGGCAAATTGTACATGTGTTCTTTATTAATTACTAGCTGATCGCCGCAGCTCCGCCCGCGTGATTTTCCGGTTTTCGTGGGAACACGGGAACACAATACCGGGATAAAAAGTAGCCTATGTTACTCAGGGTGAATGTAGCTTTCCAATTATGAAATAATTTTTGGCACAGTAGTTTTTGAGTTTATTCATTACAAACAAAAATACAAATCTTTCCTCATTATAATAGTAGTATAGATTGTATTAAACAATATCACACGTTTGACCACAGGTTTAATCCTATCCGTTAAATTATTGAAAAATTCATCAATTTAAGGATATATTTTGCACACAAAAGCTCAGAAACAACGAGAAGACAAAAAGTAACAAACCAAGTATGTTTGAAGGAATTTAGCATGAATAAATATAATCATTTTAAATTTTTAAAGGATAAAAATGTGATTTTATATTGTTTTATATTTAAAAATTTAAGTTTAGTTTTTGGCTATCTATTATTTTCTAGCCTTTGGCTCGCTACCCGTTACATGGAACTGTTAAAGTTACTGACGAAATGCAGATGAAATTTTCGGGGTAATGTAGAGGGTTAAATGATTTTTTTTATTATATTTTATTTAGTGATTATTTTGTTATGTATTGTTAAAAATATATTTCTTCTAATATATTCTTGTCTTGAATAAAGATGACAATAATTATGTTAGTTTTGTTATTACTTATATTTCACGTATGTCTTAAAGTAACACAATTTTAACTACTTTATATATACTTGAAATTCATGTATCCTTTTCTCCCCCACATGCCTCAAAACCAATATGTCAGTTGCGCAGAATCACAGCGCAACAAATGACAGTAGTATTGTCTCGCCGTTTTTAAAAGCCACAATATACGTGCGTCCCGTGTCTAAATGTAATTATAAAACCGTCATTAGATTTTAGAAGTTCTCTCTCTCCGCAAGACTGTGCCGCTCGTCTTCAAAATTCTTTTGGGAGAGAAGCACCTTGTTTGAGCACCGTGAGGCGATGGTTTACCGAATTTGAGAGAGGTCGAGTTTCTTTACATGACGAATTTCGTGAAGGGCGGCCTTCAACTGCCGTCAACGAAAATAATGTGGCTATTGTTAAGCGGTTAATTGAAGAAAAGCCGCGGATTACCTATGAGACAATTCGAGGACTATTGGGGATTGGTATGAGTCAAATCCAGAAAATTTTACACGAAGAATTGAAAGTTCGGAAACTTTGTTGTCGTTGGATCCCTCATGAACTGACAGCGGAGCAGAAGCGGGCTCGCGTGGAATGGTGCTCACAGATGCAACTCAAGTACGACCACGGACATTCTAATGCTGTTTATGACATTGGTACAGGAGACGAAACGTGGATTTATTGTTTTGAACCCGAAAAAAAACAGCAATCTTGTGAATGGGTGTTTGAAAATGAGAACAAGCCAACAAAAGTGAGACAGGCGAGAAACGTTGGTAAATAAATGATCGCGTTTTTTTTTCTCAGCTACGGGTCCCATCTGTACAATTCCACTTGAAGATCAAGAGTGTTAATGCCGAGTGGTATTCTACCATTTGTTAACCCAGGGTGTTAGAAAAAGTTCGCAAAAGACGACCCAAAAGCCGCGTTCTCCTACATCATGACAACGCTTCTTCACACACGGCCAACAAACCAAAGTCATTTTTAGCTTCGAAAAAGTACAACTCGTCACCCATCCTGCGCATAGCCCCGACCTAGCACCCTGTTATTGCTGTATTTTCCCCAAAATCAAAGATTTGATGAGAGGTTTCACTTTTACCAACTCCGAAGAGGCAGTAATAGCATTCAATCAGCACGTAGAAAACATGCCTACAGATCTGTGGTCCTCCTGTTTTAAAAAATGGTTCGATCGCATGAAATTAGTTTAAAATGTAAAGGAGAGTATTTTGAAAAGCAATAAACATAATATATTGATTTTAACATGTTGTTTTTTTAAGTTACGCAAAACTTACAGTGTGACCTACGTATTACTACTTATAAGTTTCACCAGGTGCCGACAATCGAAACACTCAACTATAAAACTAGGTATGCAATGCATGCTGCTAATTGCAAATGTTGAGCGGAGCAAATTTTTTTATTACATTTAATCATCTGGTTTTTCGGTTTTAAAAAAATGGTTCGATCGCATGAAAAAATGTTTAAAATGTAAAGGAGAGTATTTTGAAAAGCAATAAACATAATATTTTGGTTTTAACATGTTTTTTTATTAAGTTAAAAACTTATAGTGTGACCTACGTATACACAAGCAAACACCTCTGACTTCGGTGTTCGTTCCGTAACTCAAACTATTTACCTACACAGAGCACAATCCCGAGAGACCCGGGAAGCGAACAGGAGACTCCGGAGTTGAAAGCCGATACACTACCGACCACGCCACCGAAGCAGTCAATAGTCCCTGGGGTGGATTTGAACCACAGTCTCTGTAGAAAGCGTCTGGTGTGGCCTGCGCGTGGTGCCTGTCTGTTGGTTGAGCGTTGCCCCTGATAAGGGAACAGCCAATGATTCAAGTCCTCCCCAGGGAAAATTGATTATTACCATTCATATTATTAAAAAAAAAAAGAAGTGTGGCACTCCGAGACTGCCGCGGTTAAGCTATTGCATAGTTGTAAAAAAAAAAGAAAAAATAATTATAATAATAGTAATAAAAAATAAAAAAAAGGATTTTATAATTACATTTAGACACGGGACGCACGTATATTGTGGCTTTTAAAAACGGCGAGACAATACTACTGTCATTTGTTGCGCTGTGATTCTCCGCAACTGACATATTGGTTTTGAGGCATGTGGGGGAGAAAAGGATACATGAATTTCAAGTATATATAAAGTAGTTAAAATTGTGTTACTTTAAGACATACGTGAAATATAAGTAATAACAAAACTAACATAATTATTGTCATCTTTATTCAAGACAAGAATATATTAGAAGAAATATATTTTTAACAATACATAACAAAATAATCACTAAATAAAATATAATAAAAAAATCATTTAATCAATTAATTAGCAGCATGCATTGCATACCTAGTTTTATAGTTGAGTGTTTCGATTGTCGGCACCTGGTGAAACTTATAAGTAGTAATACGTAGGTCACACTGTAAGTTTTGCGTAACTTAAAAAAACAACATGTTAAAATCAATATATTATGTTTATTGCTTTTCAAAATACTCTCCTTTACATTTTAAACTTATTTCATGCGATCGAACCATTTTTTAAAACAGGAGGACCACAGATCTGAAGGCATGTTTTCTACGTGCTGATTGAATGCTATTACTGCCTCTTCGGAGTTGGTAAAAGTGAAACCTCTCATCAAATCTTTGATTTTGGGGAAAATACAGCAATAACAGGGTGCTAGGTCGGGGCTATGCGCATGATGGGTGACGAGTTGTACTTTTTCGAAGCTAAAAATGACTTTGGTTTGTTGGCCGTGTGTGAAGAAGCGTTGTCATGATGTAGGAGAACGCGGCTTTTGGGTCGTCTTTTGCGAACTTTTTCTAACACCCTGGGTTAACAAATGGTAGAATACCACTCGGCATTAACACTCTTGATCTTCAAGTGGAATTGTACAGATGGGACCCGTAGCTGAGAAAAAAAAACGCGATCATTTATTTACCAACGTTTCTCGCCTGTCTCACTTTTGTTGGCTTGTTCTCATTTTCAAACACCCATTCACAAGATTGCTGTTTTTTTTCGGGTTCAAAACAATAAATCCACGTTTCGTCTCCTGTACCAATGTCATAAACCGCATTAGAATGTCCGTGGTCGTACTTGAGTTGCATCTGTGAGCACCATTCCACGCGAGCCCGCTTCTGCTCCGCTGTCAGTTCATGAGGGATCCAACGACAACAAAGTTTCCGAACTTTCAATTCTTCGTGTAAAATTTTCTGGATTTGACTCATACCAATCCCCAATAGTCCTCGAATTGTCTCATAGGTAATCCGCGGCTTTCCTTCAATTAACCGCTTAACAATAGCCACATTATTTTCGTTGACGGCAGTTGAAGGCCGCCCTTCACGAAATTCGTCATGTAAAGAAACTCGACCTCTCTCAAATTCGGTAAACCATCGCCTCACGGTGCTCAAACAAGGTGCTTCTCTCCCAAAAGAATTTTGAAGACAAGCGGCACAGTCTTGCGGAGAGAGAGAACTTCTAAAATCGAATGACGGTTTTATAATTACATTTAGACACGGGACGCACGTATATTGTGGCTTTTAAAAACGGCGAGACAATACTACTGTCATTTGTTGCGCTGTGATTCTGCGCAACTGACATATTGGTTTTGAGGCATGTGGGGGAGAAAAGGATACATGAATTTCAAGTATATATAAAGTAGTTAAAATTGTGTTACTTTAAGACATACGTGAAATATAAGTAATAACAAAACTAACATAATTATTGTCATCTTTATTCAAGACAAGAATATATTAGAAGAAATATATTTTTAACAATACATAACAAAATAATCACTAAATAAAATATAATAAAAAAAATCATTTAATCCTCTACATTACCCCGAAAATTTCATCTGCATTTCGTCAGTAACTTTAACAGTTGCATGTAACGGGTAGCGAGCCAAAGGCTAGAAAATAATAGATAGCCAAAAACTAAACTTAAATTTTTAAATATAAAACAATATAAAATCACATTTTTATCCTTTAAAAATATAAAATGATTATATTTATTCATGCTAAATTCCTTCAAACATACTTGGTTTGTTACTTTTTGTCTTCTCGTTGTTTCTGAGCTTTTGTGTGCAAAATATATCCTTAAATTGATGAATTTTTCAATAATTTAACGGATAGGATTAAACCTGTGGTCAAACGTGTGATATTGTTTAATACAATCTATACTACTATTATAATGAGGAAAGATTTGTATTTTTGTTTGTAGTGAATAAACTCAAAAACTACTGTGCCAAAAATTATTTCATAATTGGAAAGCTACATTCACCCTGAGTAACATAGGCTACTTTTTATCCCGGTATTGTGTTCCCGTGTTCCCACGAAAACCGGAAAATCACGCGGGCGGAGCTGCGGCGATCAGCTAGTAATTAATAAAGAACACATGTACAATTTGCCGATGTTTATATTAAATTAATACCATGACTAGAAAAACATAGGTAGGTACCATAATGCCCTAACCTCCCCTAACATCATGTGACAAACATCGTTTGCCAGCCACATAAAAA
The DNA here is from genome assembly GCA_963556515.1 of Nudaria mundana. NCBI lineage: Eukaryota > Metazoa > Arthropoda > Insecta > Lepidoptera > Erebidae > Nudaria > Nudaria mundana. The sequence goes on along the minus strand of OY748294.1, from coordinate 1,755,541 downwards.
TCAAATAAAATACATTTCTGTTTAAACTTACGCATGAAATGATACATTTTTATTTTTCACGGATGCGGTGTAATTTATAAAACGTCTAAAACACATGAAGGCATTTTCCACAGCATTTATCGTGAGTAAATAATTAAATTGTAAATGATGGTAAAGCGAAATTTTGAAGCGACCTGTCACCACTTTAGTTGCCGAGGTAACTAAACACAATGAAGGTAATTACCTTCATTTTCATGTGCCATACCTAGATACGAACAACGCATACATAAAATATCATTGCTAAAATCATAAAAAATTATCGCTCTAAAATCTTTTCGACTTAATTCCATTTTCGTTGCATACGTATTTAAGAATTATAAAACTCATAGTACCCACGAAAACCAAAACAAATAACCGGAAGACTATTTAGATACGCTAAAACAAAAACTATCACTTAAGGCACATAGACTTTCTAGGTACAGTAAAGCTCTATAAAGAAAAAAGGACAATGCCCTATTTCATAAAAATGAAAAAAATGTTTAATCGAAAAATAAGCACCACCAATAGTAATTCAATAGATCACAATATCGAAGTACCAGCTGTAGAAGAACTAGAAACATATTGGGCTGAAATTTGGGAACAACAATCAAACTATAACGAGAAAGCGCAGTGGATAGTAGAGGAAGAAAAAAGGTGGGAAAATATAGAAGAAATGGATTTCGAAGAAATAACAGAAATAGACTTAAGTAATGTGACAGCTAGAATAAGTAATTGGAAATCCCCAGGCGCCGATAACATTCACAACTACTGGTATAAAAAATTTACTGTACTTCATAAAATTATAGCTGTTAATCTAACCCAAATTATACGTGGACAACAAACAACACCAGAGTTCATAGCCAAGGGCATAACATATATGCTTCCAAAAGGAAAACACTCGACTCAACCATCACAATACAGACCTATAACATGTTTGCCTACCATATATAAAATTTTAACATCTGCTATCACAAAAATAACCTCACACATAGAACAGCATAACATACTTTCTGAAGAACAAAAGGGATGTAGACGAGGCCACATGGGATGCAAGGAACAACTTATTATTGATTCATTAATTCATAAGCATGCAAGCGCTAAGAGAAAAATTTACACCTCACATACATAGATTACAGGAAAGCATTTGATAGTATCCCACACTCATGGTTATTACGTGTTTTAAGTATTTATAAAATCAATCCCATTTTAATACAATTTCTTAAAAATATAATGTCATTCTGGAAAACGAAATTATACCTAAATAACAATCACAACCGGAGAAATAGAAATAAAAAAGGTATTTATCAAGGAGACTTTTTAAGTCCCTTGTGGTTCTGCCTAGCTCTCAATCCCATATCACAATTGCTGCGCAGTCGCGGGGCTGGATATCACCTTAAACATGATAACACCGACACTTGTATATCTCATTTAATATATATGGACGACATAAAGTTGTACTCAAAATCAGAAGCAGAAATGCAATCTTTAATAGACTCAACAACAGAATTTAATAAAGATATAAACATGCAATTTGGACTAGAGAAATGTAGAACTATACACATAGTAAAAGGCAAAATTCAGGCTGGTGACTACATAGTAGCACTAGCAATCACACACTCACTCATACCGAACTCACACACACCCTACTACCAATATAACCCCAAACCAGTTCTCGAAAACAGCACTCACAAAATGTACTACGACCGAGCAATACTGACGGATAGAACTACCCACTACAACCGACCTGACATTACCCTTCAGGACAAAGTAAATAAAACAACTTACCTCATTGATATAGCCATTCCAAACACTCACAACCTACAAAAAACAATAGCGGAAAAAATACATAAATATACTGACTTGCAGGATGAAATTTCAAGAATATGGAAACAAGAAAAAGTTTACATTGTACCGATTGTACTATCCTCCACTGGCGTCATCCCTAACCATTTACACCATAGCCTGAACCTCATTAACCTTAAACCCAATATTTACACACAACTCCAAAAGGACGCCATACTAAATACCTGCAGAATTGTTAGGAAGTTCTTGCAAATAGATGTCAATGAAACTGAGACAACAACACATGCTTAATTTATACTTGTGTCATTTACTTGATCTAGGTCCGTAAATGACACTCATTACCAGCATAAGCTGAGAAAAAATACATAAAAAACAAAAATAATAATAATAATTTATTACCAAAAAAAACCTATTTACAATACATTGCCGGTGGCCCCACACTAGGCAAGCCTGTTCTGTGGGTGCCTATTACGAAATCACAAAACGATATACAATGTTGTTCGGTATGCTTAACTAGACGTTTTATGGTGAAACATGATAGTGTTACTTATATTAGATACTTACAAAAAGAAACTTCCAAAACAATAAAAAAAAAAACAAGCAAAGATAGCATACAATGAGGGTACAAGTGTTAAACAGAAATATGTGTGTGGTGTTATGTTGGAGTACCGAAAATATATAAATAAATAAATAAATAAATAAGAATACATATGAGTGTATGTGCAACGTGACCTCAAAGAAAGTGAGCAATTTTTTCAAACCATGTGTACCAGTATATCTTCCGTATCGTCGTATGTCAAGTTGAGCAACCACTGCGTAGCACTGAGTTTAGCCTCCTTGATGGGGCATAGTTTTATGTCGCACTGCTTTATTATTTTGTTGTATACATATACATCGTTGTAAGGACTGAAACGTCTAGCAAAACTAGTTCTGATTGCTGGCAAAGGCAATCTGTAAACACACCGCTGCAGTAATCTAATGTGTTCCTCAGTGTTAACAACTGTGCGATGGACTTTCAGAACTGTTCTAAGGAGATACAGTTGTCTCACGGTAAGAACCTTACACTCTTTGTAGAGCTCAGTGGTTGGATACCTGAAGGGTCTTCCCAACATGGATTTTAAAACAGATCTTTGGGCTATTTCTGCCTGCAAAATGAATGTTTTCAGTGCACTTCCCCAGCAAGTTATGCAGTAGGATAATAGTGACTGTGTCAGAGCGCAGTAGACCTGTTTCAGAACGACTGGTTATGCCGAGCGCCGGAGAAGTTTCATGATGTTTGCAGATTTCCTTACTCGAGTTGCTATTGAGTTTATGTGTGCTTTAAAGCTAAGGTGTTCGTCAAGCAGTATTCCAAGATATCTAATGGTGTCAGTCCTCGAGAGCTCCTCACAGCTGCAGCATGTCTGGTCTAAGCACATGTGAAGTTTTATCTTAAGGTTTTGAATTGGCGCTGATGCTGCGGTTTTATGGAAACAGACGAATTTGGTCTTCTTGATGTTTAAAGTAAGTAGATTACGCTGCAACCATAACGAAATCTGTGCCATGCCTGCTTCCGCCTTTGAATACGCCTCAACCCACGAGGAGCCCTCATATATAACAACCGTGTCATCGGCATAACAGATGATGTCTCCTTTAACACTCTCATGCATGTCGTTCATGTACATAATAAAAAGGGTTGGACCCAAGATACTTCCCTGAGGAACGCCGAAATTAACAGCGTGGAGACCACTCTCATGACCCCCAACTTTAACACATTGTTTACGGTTGGTAAGGTACGTTGCAAACCAGCTCAGAGCCAAACCTCTGACTCCAAAATGAGTTTCAAGTTTTCGCAATAGGATCGGCACTGACACAGTATCGAAAGCTTTGGCCAAGTCGAGGAAGACGCCCACACTTGCCATCTTGTTGTCGAGATGAGACGCTACTGTAGAAGTAAGCAAAGTTAGTGCATCCTCCGTGGATCTTCCCCGCCTAAAGCCAAACTGCCTGTTGGAGAGGAGGTTATTTGACTCAATGTAACGCACAAGCTTGCTGTTCACTATCTTCTCCAGAAGCTTGGAGAACACAGTCAAAAGAGAGATTGGCCGAAAGTTAGCCACGCAGTCTCTAGACCCACCCTTGTGGATAGGTGTGATAGATGCAGTCTTCCATGCCTCCGGAAAGACACCCGATTGCAAGCTGAGGTTAAAGATTATTGTTAGTGGTGTTAGGATAGTTTTCCGTATATTTTTCAGCAAAGTATTTGTAAGACCGTCTAAACCGGGTGCCTTGCCGCTAGCCAAAGATAGTATAAGGGATTCAACTTCATATTCATCAGTGGGCTGTAGAAAAAAAGAGTCTTTGATATATTTGTTTTTGACTGTGGCCGCCAGATCTTCCTGACTTTGGTTAAGTCCCTGCAAAATGTCGTCAGCCAACTTACCTCCGATAGTTGAGAAGTATGTATTGCAGATGTCAAGAGAGAGTCTGGGATCATTTGAACCATTCAACTTTAAAAGTTCTTGCGGTTCAGTCTTGGTTTTAGTCAAGTGGCAAATTGATTTTATAGTTTTCCAGAGTCTTTTGGTGTTATTCGTGCAGTTGGACAGTTCTTGGTTTTCATATTGGGCTTTGAGCCTTCGCAGCAAATTGTTGCAAAAGTTTCTATATCGTGAGTAGATCAGGCGTAAAGTCTGATCATTGGGAGACTCACGAGAGCGCAGATGGAGTAGGTCACGATGTCGCATGCATCGAATCAATCCTGGAGTAATCCACGGCTTAATGTTAAATTTAGAGTGGCTAGTTTTGGTCGTACTTGAGTTTGAGTTCACAATTCCAGTGAGCCGACTGCAGAATGAGTTCACCGCCTGGTTTGTGTCCACGCTGCCAATCGAGGTAGTCCAGTCCACCTGTGCTAGCTCCCCTTTTATTACTTCCAAGTCGTGTTTAAGGATAGTTCTACCATTGCGTGGCTTATCAATTTTCTTCGTAGCCATTCCGAGCATAACTATGTAGTGGTCAGTTATATCGGAGCAGCATACAACGCCAGTAGCTTCCTGAATAGCATTCACAAAGATATGATCTAGGCATCTATCACCCCTTGTTGGTTTTGTTATAGCAGGGAAGAGTCCAAGTTCCGCGGTGAGACATTGATACTCCAAATCTTGAGTACTTGTCGACAAGAGCAGGTTTATATTGATATCGCCAATCAGAACAAACCTACTATTACTGTTCGAGTTACTTTTGATGATGTGATCCATGGAATTTAAAAAATTGTTGGTGTTTTGGAATGATGGGGGCCGGTATACACCGAGGACCGTGATTCCCCGATCCAGACATGTCAGTAATAGACAATTTGCATCCTGACATTCCGGGTCTGAGACACAGACGCTCATGGTGTTCCTTACATATGCTACTACACCAGTGTTTTGATTAATTGCCTTTCTTGTAAAGTAGCAAGTGTAGGATGGTAACTGAGGGATTATACTGTACTCGTCCAACCAACATTCCGTTAGAACGATTATGTCGAAAGGAGTCCTCATCCTGTGTAAAGTCACAGTGAATTTGTCAAAATTCTTGTTTATGCTCCTTATATTGTAGGAAAGTACCCAATACACTACGCTTTATGGTTACGCGGTAGTAAACCAGTTGGAAGATGGGTTTAAATTCCATGGAAACCCTGCTGGACGTTATTGTTGTATTGCACGTAATGTTTGCCATATAAAAATGATATTGAGGTAGTTGCAGACATAAAATTTTATTATATAATAGTTTGTTAAAAGTGTTACGTATTATGATACAGTAGTGATAGATTAATGCTTTAAATAATAGTGTATGTATAATAAAAATATGTATGCTATAATATATAATGTTTGTAATTAATTCGTGACTACAAAATTCGTGACTACAAAATCTTATCTTAATTATCAGTGAAAAATATTGTTACTCGCTTTGTAATAAATTGTCACAAACAGTGACCGTATTAGGTTACTTTCGCCATGGGGCGCTAGTCCGCTGTCTGCCTCTTATTTAACACTTATACCTACTAGGCAACAAATGAAAATAAATACATCCCTAGGACAACTTTTCTGTGCAACACAGCCGAATAAAACAATAGCAACACTGTGAATACTTCGTTGGTTTAAAGAACGATTTGATTAATTGGTTCAGTGAATGGAATCAATTCCGTTGAGGTTGCTTCTTTAGGGTTCCATAGCAAAAGTCTCGGAACCCTTATAGTTTCGTCATGTCAAGCCGAGGACGGGTTTTCTAGGCTTTCTTCCCAAATGGTTAGTGCTAGAAAGATATAATTTTGCACGGATATGTGTATTTACTATTCCGACAAAGTGCTACAATAAAATTATGAAAAATATTTAGCTCTCCTCATTGATATACAAAAATTCCACCAATGCCTCTCCTACAAGTTTTTTTATCATTAGACAGTTTTAAAACATTGAGAGGTTACTAAGACAATTTTTTGAATTAGGTGTCCGTCTGCGAGTTATTCGACTTTAAGGCACATTTTTTTGTTAAGACGTCCCTAAATCTAAACGGCTAACTCGAAAAATCGGAAAAAACTTATATAATGGTAATCTTTATAATGAACTTTGAAAGAAAAAGGGGTGGGATTCTATAATGGGTAACTACGGAACCCTATATTATGCGTGGCTGGACACGCACTTGGCCGGTTTTTTTAAACTAGCTATGGTCCAGGAGCTAATTTATTCAGTCTACTGATGTTCAATGTTCAGTTCAGTAGTTAAGGAGCTAGTTAAGGAGAATACATTATGAAATGACTCACTTGTACAGATATTCCACAATTTTTTAATTATTAGTAGGACCTGACCGGTTTCGCTCTATGGCATCTTCAAAGGTGCTCCACACTTATTCACATCACATATTTTAAAAAACATTTCATATACTTTGTGTTAAATAATCGTGAAGCTAACACTGGCCTCCATACTTGATTATAATATAAAACAAAAACTAATATGGGTACATATTTAATAAAGTTAATGTCACAGTATAAGAAATTTACCCAAACAGTAGGGAAAAATTACCCTTCTCCAAATTAATATTAATGTTTCTCAATTATTACAATAAGATGTCAAATTTCATTACTGAATTGGTATTAAAATGGCTCATGTCAAAATTAAATTTATAAGTTACAACATTACAAACAATAAAAAAATAAAAATCAAATCACAAATCTGTCAAAGAAGAATGTCACATCCCTTCAAACAACACATGTCAAATAATCTAATATGTCAAATAATGCATGTCAACTAGTAATAATATGTCCAACTAATTATAAATATAAAACTATTAAAAACTTGAAAACCTACTCATTAAAACAGTTAAATTCCAAATTATGTCAAATTGTTATACCAGGCAGACACGTGGATGACAATTTACATTTTAAAATATTTTAAAAGCGGTGAATTATTCAGATCCAGTTGTTGGTTCAGTAACGCATCGCGGTTGCCCAACAACAACTTAATAATTTCTAGGGCTTCCAAGGTGGTCAACTTCTTACCTTTGTCGCATATTTGTAACGCTCTGAAATTAGATTCTGGGTCGAAGATATGATTTTCCATAATAAGATGTTCTGCGAAATTCGACTCAGTCTTTTTTAACTTCCAAGCACTAGTGTGTTCGGAAACTCTGGTATGGAAAGACCTAACAGTTTGTCCGATGTATTTTTTGTCACACTGTGCACAACTAAGCTCATACACCCCGCTCTTTTGTCGTATGGGAGTTCTGTCTGAGCTATTGCCTATCAAGCGCCTCAAACAATGGCTAGTATAGAATGCTGGTTTTACCGTGCCTAGAGATCTAGAGCATCTATAAGACACATGGCCTATGTACGGGATGCGCGCCCATCTTTTGTTCTCCGGAGTTGGTGCGTCCGCCTGATATGCCAAACTCAGAGCTGTCCTAGACCTCTTTCGTGCTACCATACCATCAATCAACTTCGTTGAGTAGCCATTATTGGTTGCGATTGCTTTTACTACATTTAACTCTTTATCAAATGATTCTCTGGACATTGGTATCGATATTAGTCTATGTATCATGGAATGGAAAGCGGCGTGTTTATGGTTCATAGGATGATTAGAATCCGCCGGAATAATATTGTCTGTAAACGAGGGTTTCCTGTAAATTTTAAAGTGATATTTGTGGTCAACTAATTCTATTTAGATGTCCAGAAAATTCAATTTCTTATGTCCTATTTCTATTGTGAATTGAATATTGGTGTGTATGGTATTAATAAATGTCAAAAAATTATTTAATTCGTCTATACTTTCAGTCCATAAACAAATAATATCATCCACGTATCTGTACCAATACTTTAAAAACGGTCCAAACAAATTATTCTCAAAAATTTGGCGCTCAATATGGTCCATGAAAAAATCTGCACAAAGCGTTGAGAGACAAAGAAACTAATCGGATATTCAAACAAAAGACGGGGTTTGTTCCGAGACACACAATAAAGAACAGTATCCAGTTGGTTGAGAAACTCGCAAATGAAAAAACCCGGAAAATGCAATTCTGGTATCCTTCGACGTGGTGAACTTGTTTCCTAGTGTCCCGGTTAGAGATTGTAAAAGTGTTATTAAAGACATTTTAATTCAATCGATCGTTGACCCACAAATCATAATTGATTTGGAACACAGCATGACGGTTTGTCTAGAACAAAATTATTTTAAATTTGGTGACACATTTTACAGATGTCATAATATTATATTAGCTTGTAAGCCATAGCCTAGTTTAGTCTATGCTTAGATTATATCAATATTGTCTTGTCTATGTTCACTTCCTTCTTCCTTCACTTTGTAACATGGCCGACTGAAATACACGACACGTATTATTACGAGCTCCTGTCTTTTATTCCAAAAACCAACAAACATCAGGTGTGGTGTAAACTGGCGTGTCTTAGGAAGAACTGGATCAACCAGAAAAAAAAATGGACGAATCTTCAACGTCGTCGGGTCGCCTCAAGCACATGGACGTTCATGCATCCAACATGCCGCTCACGTGGAAAAATTGGATCACCAAATTCAAAATATATCTCAAAGCATTTAAATATGATCAAGAAAGCGAAGATAGGCAAGTTGCACTTTTATTACATTATATAGGACCAGATTGCCTCACATATTTTATTCTTTCAACCTAGATGTCGAAACAGTCAAGCTACAAGTGTTGATCGACAGATTTGCAGGTTATTTCAGCCCAAAAGTCAATATAACCATGATAAGGCATAAACTTTTTAACAGAAAGCAACTGCAAAATGAACAGCTGGACAGTTATATAACAGATCTCAAAAATATAGCCCATCAGTGTAATTTTGGTGAATTGCAAGACGATTTACTAAAAGATATATTTAGTTGGAATCTAAATGATCAGAATCAATACATTAAAGAGAAAATTTTGCAAGAATTGCCTACCACTTTAGATGCCACTATAAATATTGCTAAGTCACTAGAATCGTCCCGGAAAGAAGTTCAAATATTATCAGGCACAAATCCCAATTCATCTGTAGCTAGTATAGATAGTATACATAACAGAAGTAGTCAACAGTCCAGTAGAAGTCATTCACAACATCGTCAGTCAAGAAATCAGTCAAGAAATCATAGTCGTAGTCAACAATCAAGGTATAATCCGCAGTCACAGGACCGTCAATCAAGAATTCAAAGTCACAGTCAACAATCAAGGTATAATCCGCAGTCACAGGATCGTCAATCAAGAAGTCAGAGTCACAGTCAACAGTCAAGGTACAATCCTAACCAGTCATACAATACATCCCATTCATCGAGTTATAGCAGTCCCAATGGTTATAAAGGTAACAATCAGTCTATGAATAACTCAATGTGTCCAAAGTGTGGTCAAACACATCGTTTTAAATGTCCTGCTCTTGGTGCAAAGTGTAATTTCTGTCAAAAACTTAATCATTATTCAAAGATGTGTAAGTCCAAGCAAAAATATGTTAATTATGTGCAAGAAGATTTTTCTAATGATGATCAAGCTTTTTTAGGTGCTGTTTATCAATGTAATTCTGTAAAATGTAGTAACCAATGGTCAATAACCCTAAGTATCTGTAGTCAATCTGTTTGCTTACTTATTGACTCAGGTGCAGATGTGAATTTGATGTCTAAGAAAGCATTTGAAAAACTAGCGTTGCAAGAGATAAATCTTATACAAACACCATTTAACTTGACAACATTTACAGGTCAAAGTATACCTACAATCGGTTATTGTACATTACCATGTAAGTATAATGACAAATCATACAACTTGTGTTTCCATATCACACCGCTAGATTGCAAAAATATTCTGGGTAGACAGTCATGTCAACAGTTAAAAGTCATAAAAAGAATACAGTCAGTAACCTTTGATGAAAACATATCTAAACACAGTCCAAACTACACACTTAGTCAGCATAGCCAGAACAAAAATTTACAGTCAATGTCAAGTCAGTCTAACAGTCAAAGTCAAGTCATATCACAGTCAATGTGTCACAAAGTCCCTACAGAGTCAAACAGTCTGTCAATACTAAAGAAATATAGTATGGTTTTTAATGGAATAGGAGCTCTTAAAAACTATAAATGTCATTTAACTCTCAACGAAAATGTCAAGCCGTCGGTAGACGCAAGTAGAAAAATTCCTTTTAAATTACAGGATAAAGTCAAGGCAGAACTTAATAAGTTAGAAGTCACTGGTATTATTGCTCGAGTTGATGAACCAACTGATTGGGTCAACTCTATGGTAATTGTCTCTAAAAAGGATGGAAGCATTAGATTATGTTTAGATCCACGTAAGTTAAATAAAGCTATTAAACGTTCACATTACCCATTTCCACATATTGATGAAATTAAAGCAGAACTAAATGGTTCATGTTATTTTTCAAATTTAGACGCTAAGTCAGGCTTTTGGAATCTTGTCTTAGATGAAGAATCATCCAAACTATGTACTTTTATAAGCCCCTATGGCAGATTTCGTTTTTTAAGGCTACCGTTTGGTGTCAATGCATCTCCAGAAATCTTTCATAAAGAAATGATTTCCCGGTTTGGTGACATACAAGGCTAAAACCATTCAAGAACATGATCAAATCCTAGAAAAAGTTCTTTGTCGTGCAAAAGATATAGGTCTAACATTTAATAGTAATAAATGTAACATTTGTCAAAGTGAAGTCAAGTATTTAGGTTTTATATTCAATAGAAATGGAGTGTCTGTAGATCCATCTAAAGTAAATTCAATTTGCAACATGCCACAGCCTAAGAATGTCACAGATGTCCAGAGATTCCTGGGCATGATTAATTTTCTTGGCTCATTCATAAAAAAATTATCAAAAGAAACATCAAACATAAGACAGTTACTTAATAAAAACACAATATGGTCATGGAATGACAGTCATGAGAAAGAATTCAATAAATTAAAGTCTCTAATTAGTTCTTCATATGTCGCAGACACATTGTCCCGTGCTGCATTACCAGAAAATGCATTAGTAGAATTGGATGAAGAAGTTAAACTTCATGTTAATTTACTCACTGCTAATTTGTCACTTAGTCCTTTCAAATTACAACAAATTGAACAAGCTACCAGGTCTGACCAAACTCTTCAAACTCTTATTAATTACTGTAAAAATGGATTTCCAAATTCAAAGCATAAAGTAGAAGATTGTATTAAACCTTTCTTTCCTGTTAAAGATGATATACATTATGCTAATAACCTTTTATTTTTGTCAGATAGAGTTATTATACCTATTTCTTTAAGAAAAGATTTCTTAAAACTATTACATGAAGGTCATCAAGGCTTGAATAGTTGTAGAAATTTGGCAAGACATACAATTTACTGGCCTAATATTAGTCAAGATATAGATAATTACATCAGTAATTGTGAAATTTGTCTCACTTTAAGAAAGAGTAACACTAAAGAAAGTTTATTACCACATGATTACAAATACATTCCTTGGCATAAGGTTGGTATAGATTTCTTTGAGTTCAACAAGCATACATACTTAATTGTAGTCGATTATTTCTCAAAATATGTTGAGATAGCAATTTTAAGTAATGGTTACAGTGCAGACCAAGTCATAATCAAGTTAAAATCAATATTTGCTCGTCATGGTATTCTCCATACATTAATGTCAGATAATGGTCCACCGATGAATTCCAAATCTTTTCATGATTTCACACAAGATTGGAATATTCACCATGTCACTTCCAGTCCCTATCACAGCCGTTCAAATGGTATGGTAGAACGGACAGTAGGCATAATTAAAAATATGCTTAGAAAATGTTTACTTGATAATACTGATCCATATTTAGCATTACTGCAATATCGCAATACTCCCAAAAACAATTTATGTTCACCAGCACAACTTTCCATGTCACGTAGACTTCGTACAAAGCTACCTATAGTAGAAAAACTTTTAAAACCAAAATTGTGTAACTATAGACATCTTAAACAAGTCAATAATCAAAATTTACATAAGATGAAAGAGTATTACAACAAAAATTCCAAAGATCTTAAACCCTTGGAGGTAAATAGTCATGTTATGTTTCAAAAACATCCACAATCGTCTTGGTTTCCAGGTATTATACAACAAGTTGGTCCTGAACCTAGGTCGTATATCATAAAAAGTAAATTTGGTACATATCGTCGCAATAGACAATACATAACACTTAGACCAAAGTCTCAATATTCTTTTCATTCACATAACACACAGACTAATAATTTTCACACTCAACCAGTCAGTTCCAATCAAACTTATATCAGTTATACTCCTTGTTATACAAATGATTACTCTAAAATTTCTCATAGTCAATCTCCTCAACGTACTAGCAGTCAACCAATTAAGAAATATTCTAGTTCAGGAAGAGAGATAAGGCAACCACAACGTCTTATAGACACAGTCTTATAAGCATTGTTTCGTATTCATTGTCATGTACTTAGTTATAAGTAATTAATTAGTAAACTAAAATGTTGTAAACCATTGTTTGTTTACATTTAGAAACAATCGTCGAATTGACAACGTCAAATTATGTCAACTGTCAGAATCTTTTAAAACGTCAAATTGTCTCGTGTCAAAACACTAAAATGCGTTTTGTTATTTTTATATAAGAATCTAAAATATAAGTTACTTAAAGGGAACATGTCATAATATTATATTAGCTTGTAAGCCATAGCCTAGTTTAGTCTATGCTTAGATTATATCAATATTGTCTTGTCTATGTTCACTTCCTTCTTCCTTCACTTTGTAACATGGCCGACTGAAATACACGACACGTATTATTACGAGCTCCTGTCTTTTATTCCAAAAACCAACAAACAACAGACAAACCGATGGTCTAGCGATGGGGAGTCCTCTCTCACCGCTTTGTGCAGATCTTTTCATGGACCATATTGAGCGACAAATTTTTGAGAATAATTTGTTTGGACCGTTTTTAAAGTATTAGTACAGATACGTGGATGATATTATTTGTTTATGGAATGGAAGTATAGACGAATTAAATAATTTTTTGACATTTATTAATACCATACACACCAATATTCAATTCACAATAGAAATAGGACATAAGAAATTGAATTTTCTGGACATCTAAATAGAATTAGTTGACCACAAACATCACTTTAAAATTTACAGGAAACCCTCGTTTACAGACAATATTATTCCGGCGGATTCTAATCATCCTATGAACCATAAACACGCCGCTTTCCATTTCATGATACATAGACTAATATCGATACTAATGTCCAGAGAATCATTTGATAAAGAGTTAAATGTAGTAAAAGCAATCGCAACCAATAATGGCTACTCAACGAAGTTGATTGATGGTATGGTAGCACGAAAGAGGTCTAGGGCAGCTCTGAGTTTGGCATATCAGGCGGACGCACCAACTCCGGAGAACAAAAGATGGGCGCGCATTCCGTACATAGGCCATGTGTCTTATAGATGCTCTAGATCTCTAGGCACGGTAAAACCAGCATTCTATACTAGCCTTTGTTTGAGGCGCTTGATAGGCAATAGCTCAGACAGAACTCCCATACGACAAAAGAGCGGGGTGTATGAACTTAGTTGTGCACAGTGTGACAAAAAATACATCGGACAAACTGTTAGGTCTTTCCATACCAGAGTTTCCGAACACACTAGTGCTTGGAAGTTAAAAAAGACTGAGTCGAATTTCGCAGAACATCTTATTATGGAAAATCATATCTTCGACCCAGAATCTAATTTCAGAGCGTTACATATATGCGACAAAGGTAAGAAGTTGACCACCTTGGAAGCCCTAGAAATTAATAAGTTGTTGTTGGGCAACCGCGATGCGTTACTGAACCAACAACTGGATCTCAATAATTCACCGCTTTTAAAATATTTTAAAATGTAAATTGTCATCCACGTGTCTGACTGATATAACCATTTGACATAATTTGGAATTTAACTGTTTTAATGAGTAGGTTTTCAAGTTTTTAATAGTTTTATATTTATAATTAGTTGGACATATTATTACTAGTTGACATGCATTATTTGACATATTAGATTATTTGACATGTATTGTTTGAAGGGATGTGACATTCTTCTTTGACAGATTTGTGATTTGATTTTTATTTTTTTATTGTTTGTAATGTTGTAACTTATAAATTTAATTTTCACATGAGCCATTTTAATACCAATTCAGTAATGAAATTTGACATCTTATTGTAATAATATATAAATAAGTTTGGGTAAATTTCTTATACTGTGACATTAACTTTATTAAATATGTACCCATATTAGTTTTTGTTTTATATTATAATCAAGTATGGAGGCCAGTGTTAGTTAGCTTCACGATTATTTAACACAAAGTATATGAAATGTTTTTTTTTAAATATGTGATGTGAATAAGTGTGGAGCACCTTTGAAGATGCCATAGAGCGAAACCGGTCAGGTCCTACTAATAATTAAAAAAATGTGGAATATCTGTACAAGTGAGTCATTTCATAATGTATTACTATATGTTCCACCAAGTGCCGACAATCGAAAGCATAAATTATTTAAGGAGCCTATTTGATTCAAATAAACAAACAATCAAAACTTTCCTCTTTATAATGTTGGCACAGACTATTATAAGTTGTAAGTACAAGTGATATTAGTATAATTAAACAGATCAACCTTGAAGACCAGTGCTCGTTGAATTTGAAGACCAGTGCTCTACTGTGCCACTGACGCTTTATTTATTTGATGTTGCAACCTTTGTAGAAAAAAGTCATATTATTGCTTTAGCAATGGTAAACGATAATCATCGTTTACCATTGAAACATTTCGATAAAGTGATCACTTTATCGAAATGTTTTTGGTCGAAATTCATTTTAACCCAAACTATTGACCGACTTCTTTTTTGCTATATGCATTATTTGACAGATTTTTAGATCATCGAAGTATCATGTGTCATATTATTATGTTTCATTTTACCGAATTAGTTTTCGCCGATTTACAAAATAACTTTTAGCTATTGGTGGAAGCCTCTTTTGAACCATTCCCATTTTTTTCGCACCGCAACAACATTTACGGAATATGGAATAATATTGGGCTCAGGTTTTCTTTGACGCCCCTGGAATTGGGGTAATTTACCCCGACATCAAAACAGGTTAGGTTCAAGTAAGGTCACAGAACCGAATTGATGTACCCGACCCCACCTGATACTTGTCTGCCCTACCACTTCTTTTTTTTTTTTTAATTCTTTTTTTAATTTTTTTTTAATCCACGGCTTGTGGCTGTGGCCGCACCTACGTCCATTGCCGCACCTACGTCCATTACTGCCCTACCCCTAGAGTGATTTTAGAACCGGAGGCGCGGAGGGAGAGAAGCCTCCGGTCGCTGTAACAAATCGTAGGCATCGGACGAGCCGGAGAGGCTGAGGCTAGAAAAGTCGGGGAATGGTTAGGGGGTTGATCCCGATCTCTCCCATTGAATTTTTTTTACAGAAAATGGCAGGTAGGAAGGGTCGGGGTGGGGGGTTCCCGGAAGCGCTTTGGATAGGTTAGACGACTAACTGAAAAGAACTAGTCCTGATGTTAACAAAATGAAATGTTATTTTAGTTAACTTTTACAGTCGCAGACATGACTTCGGTGAACTACAATAAACCGAAACTTTTAGGTTGAAAAAAAATAAATTGCTCAAATGAAATTCGATCATATACTTTTCGAACTTTTAATAGCTACCCGCGATGATAATAAACCTATACAATCTCACCACAAAGTCTGGAAGAAGTTTAGAGTGCCCAAGTTTCTTTTGACCATTTAAAATTTCTATAAATTTAAAATTGATAAGAAGTAGACCATACTGCAAACTTTGCCAAGTATCTTGCGCGGAATTTCCCTAGTAATGTCACAGTATAATAATACCAGAACTGCCCAGATAACAAGTTCGTTATAGACAAACGATTTATAAAGTAAAAGACACTTGGAAACGTTCTGTTTAAACTAGTGAACTTGTTCCCAACTGTTATAAATTTTATTTATCCAGTTTCTACTGAAAATTTGCGTACCCTTTGAATATTTGTAAATATGTACACACTCACTCATACACTGAAACCCCCTCTTTGTCTTCGACGGGATAGACAATCTCTATGCCCACATTTCATCTGACACTGTATTTTGTGCAGTTTGCTAAGCAAACCTATTGCATTTTCATAAAGGTAAGGACGTTGCAGTTTCGGGTGTACTACTTTGAAACTAGATTTCAGAAGGGTCATTTGAATCATTTAGCAATGCAAAGCAAATGTTTAGTAATACAATAAACGGTAGTAGGTAGACCTACATGACAAAATATATTAAGTAAGTTCGCTAACAAATTGAAGTTATGGTAAGTTAGTAACGCAAAATGGAGACCTTGTTTTAAGTTACTCAACTCTGAAACTTGAAGTGGTGGGAAATTGACATTAAAGTGAATTATAGTTTAATAGTTCGAGCATTGTACTTTAACAATTTACTAAACTTTAGTTGGAACAGCATTGACTACTTTGGTATTGGCGGTGAATACTTCGGTGTTTGGTATATCAGGAAAACATGATGTGTGAGACTGAGACTTCAGTTAATAATATCAGAGGTCCGCATCCGAAACCCGGGTATGCTCAAATATTTGTAAAATCTATAACAATGAATTCCCGAATGAATTGGTTTCTGGCAATTTATACTTACTGAAATTGTGTGAGAAGTGGGACCAGCAAAATGGCAAATGTGGGTGTAACAAATGTATCTGTCAACCCCTTCGGGGATAATAACGCGTATGTGTAAAGTATAACCTAGTATCGCCATCCAACGTGACAACATTGCCAGCATTCTGGGAACCTTCCCAGTCCAGTCAGCAATGACGCGGAGGATTTTTTTTAAAGGCATTTTTTAGATTGTAAATACATATTTTTGGAACGAAGTTCTCTATCTAGCGCGGCTTACGAGTAGCACGATTTAGTAGAAATCGTCACGTTACGCTTATCAGTGGATCCGCAGAAGCCAAAATATGGTCCGCTTGTTTTTTGATTTTTGTTTTAAATTTAGGGTCGGCGTCGTTAGTAAAACGAAAAGTAACTCAAAGCCAGGTTGGGATGCGTTGCAGTTGCGTAAAGAACTTTGTTGCTGACAGGGATCCCCCGAACGCACAATTTTTTGTACATAATTATATGTATTGTAATTCTTACTGTACCTATCTATATAACATAGAAGCTTTACTGTCAAAATATAACATGTTATCATGTAACATAATATTTTATTAGCATTTACAGAGTGATAAGGTGCTTTTAGTAGATGAAAAATTTATGACCAGATGTATACGTTTGATATGCAATAAATTGAATTTTCTACAAGTGCTTATGATACTCGTAAAACGTGAGGAAATAAATAAATGAAATATTTTAGGACAGGATATAAAAAACCAAGTATTTTGATGAATTCAGACTCTCCTTCCTTTTGAAGTTGAGAAAGAGCAAATTAGTTTCCTTTATTTTTTTAGGTTTCCGTAATTGAAGTCTCGGAACCCTTATAGTTTAGTCATGCGAGATTTTAAAATTTAAAGCATATTTTTTTGTTAAAACAGAGCACCTCCCCCCCCCCCCCTCTCCCCTTCTAATAGCTAAATGAAAAGTCTGTAAAAATTCATGATGCTTTGAAGGAAAACTATTACGGATAAGATAACTTTGTTAGTTCAGGAGTTATTGTGGCTGTTATGGGTAACTACGAAACCCTATTCTATGCGTGGGCCTATACACAATTGGCCGGTTTTTTTTGTTAAAGTAGTTCTATTTAATGTAAAAAATCTGTACTAGCAAACTCTATACTGTGTCATATAAAAAACCTTAGTTAAGTTCAGGTATGGTTAGAACTTAACTAATATTTCACACACATATCACGCCTACGCCGCAGGGGTAGGCAGAGGTGCATTACACAAACCACAATTTGCCAGTATTTTTAATCCCACGTAATAGAGGGCAAGCCTATTGCCGTCACCACATACACATATAATGGGTTATGTACAAAATGGACGAATGAATTTAATAAAAAGTAGTTGCTATAATGTAATTTTGAAAAAAAAATTGAAACCCTTTGCCTTGCGATGAATTGTTGATGAAGGCACCAAAATCTTACATGCTGCCGCTGTGGCACAGCCAATTAAAGTCCTGGACGTCTCGGACGATATTTAACTAATTTAATTATATTATTTAAGTACTGAATAATTTAGTTTTTTTACAATTTTAGAACGATTTTGACAATAAAAAAAATAAATAAAAAAGTTCGTTCCCAACAAACTGGGCTGCGAGAGTGGCCCACAATCGCTAGACGTCGTCACGACTTAACACCAGCCAGGTGTCAATTTGGAGAACCCAATATAAAAAAAAACTGAGGAATTTAGCTCATTGGGTACCGTGTAATTTAGAAAGCTTAGTATTATTCTCTTATCATATCTTGTATTTAAGAACTTACTAAAATTTAATAAAATTATTTAGTATGTACCTACTGTCATGATTTGTTATAATAACTAGATGGTTTTTCATTATTACGTGATAATTATTACTTTCAAGTATTTGTTTAGGTACTTAGTATAAATTAGAATATTGTACTGGCAACACCTAGGATAGACCCTCCGTGGCGGCGGGGAGCGGACGGACCGCTGGCGGTGCGAGCGCAGACAGAAATTATTCATTCTGGCTGCGATTTTACTAGAGAGATGTTCTCTGGATTAATATTGTATCATTGATTATAGATATTATTTGCATAGTTTACAAAGTAATGTATATGAGATACCAATGTGTTTAATTATAACACTTCCTACTTAAGTTTATTTTAATATTTCTCCACATTTACGCCGATTAGAAATGTACCCTAAACGGTGGCAGCATTGCCATTCAAGTTACACTTGAAAAAATATCGATTAGACGCCAGTGTGACTATAATGCGTTTAAATGCTTAGTGTTGCAAAGTAAGATGCATCTGTTTATGGATAATAACTTGTGGCCGAAAGGAGTTATTTTTCGACGGTTTGTTCACTTCAAGCAAAAATGTTCCGACACTGTTGCATCGGAAAACGGCACTGTAAATTAACATTATTGGATGAAAACAATTGTAAAAATGTGTAATTTGTGTAATTTGATCTACTACCATATATGCTGCTTAGCGTGGCATTGTTACTAACCACATGAGTCGTGTTACTTAAAATAAATAAAATATTATAATATTATTGCCACATTGCATTCAATGTGGCAATAATATTACCGTAATATACCGTAATATTACTACCGTACGACCGTAAGACCGTACGACCGTACGACCTTACTACCTAATTCTCTGAATCAGAAAGTATTAATATTCCATTTTGGCAACTAAACCGCTGTAGATACTGGTCGTTCCATTTTAAATATTAAAATTGTCGATCAGACCACCGACGACGGTACAATTTCCTTCACTAAATTGGGCATGAATTACTCACATCACTAGACCCCGATTTAAAATTTTCAAGACTTTTGAGAATAGTGGCGAGTGGGTTTAAAATTCAAATTTCTGTTTGTTAACTGATTTCTATTAAACGATGAAACTTTAAACGGTTTTATTGTCTGTCTGCCTGTTTGCTCCGGCTAATCCCTAAAACAGCATTTTTTTAAGTTCTGCGGCCGTTCTACGTCCATTGGCGAGCGCCTCTGGTGAACACACAGAGAATTTCTAGTGGCGCCCAGCAATCCCTAAACAGCTGAAATTATTTTTACGGGACTTTCACTGTCAGATAGCTAATCTAATAAGGGAATGTATTCGCGGCAAATGGTGGTTGCTGGAGTCCTATCAACATTTCCAAGTCCCAAGTCAGTCTTATAAGTCGCGCACGATGTGAGTGGTATAACAAAGTACGGATAACAAAACAGTTTTGTCATAAGGAAACAAAACAAAACAAAACAGAACAAAACAAAACAAAACAGAACAAAACAGAACAAAATAGAACAAAACAAAACAAACCAAACCAAACCAAACCAAAACAAAACAGAACAAAACAAAACAGTTTTCTAGGTTAATCTACGTGTCTATGACGTCACAAACATGGCCGCGAATCCCACAGTCATCTAGCGCGGGTTATACCTGCTCGCACTGTATTGTTGCCAGAGCGTCGCCGTCGCCGCGTGTTCCGTTAACAGCAGTTGCACTGCGTACAGACGAGGATGACTTGGGTTCTGGAGAAATTGGTAGAGCCCCTTCGCAATCCATACATGTCTGTCTGTTTGTTCCGGTAAACTCTGGAACGGCTGAACCGATTTTAACGGGACAACTGATGTAATAAGGTGTAACATACAACTATTTAACGCGGACGAAGCCGCGGGCGTCCGCTTGTAAAAAATAACGTTTCCGAATGTCACAAACCCTAAACCACTTTACGACCGTTATATTTGGTATTATTTCAACTATTTCATTTGATTCACAATAATATAATAAGAACACTAACATCTATCTACCAAGTATTGTTTTACAATCTACAAAACACATGTCTCTATCAAAATATTCAAATATTTTCATTGAATATAGAAAAAGATAAAAAAGTCCGCAAAAAAGTTCATGGTCGTTAAATAATATTAATAAGTTGATTGCATAAAACTTCTACAACATGTTGACGTACATGGGGCACACTAAAAGTTTTGCACTTCTAGCTAATCGGAACTATTTGAATTTCGAATGTTATACTTTTTTAAACGTTGCAACCTTCTTAGTAATAAAAAAAAAACAATTGGCGGGAAATCATTTGTCAATTGTTTTTTATAACACGTCAAAGTTCTACGTATGCAACGAAAATGGAATTAAGTCGAAAAGATTTTAGAGCGATGATTTTTTATGATTTTAAAAGTTCTCTCTCTCCGCAAGACTGTGCCGCAAGTCTTCAGAATGCTTTTGGGAGAGAAGCACCTTGTTTGAGCACCGTGAGGCGATGGTTTGCTGAATTTCAGAGAGGTCGAGTTGCTTTACATGACGAATTTCGTGAAGGGCGGCCTTCAACTGCCGTCAACGAAAATAATGTGGCTACTGTTAAGCGGTTAATTGAAAAAAAAACCCGCGGATTACCTATGAGACAATTCGCGGACTATTGGGGAATGGTATGAGTCGAATCCAAAAAAAATTACACGAAGAGTTGAAAGTTCGGAAACTTTGTTGTCGTTGGATCCCTCATGTCTTTTTTTGTTAGATAGGTCTTTTAAAACACTAATAAGTTTGTAGGACAATGTTTTACTTTAAACATCCGTTTACGAGTTATCTAACTTTAAAGAGCATCTTGACATTCTTATAAAATAGAGTGTAAAATCTTAACGGCTGCCTCGAAAAATCTGAAAAAAATCACAAAGGTAGCCCATGTAATTAACTTTCAATGAAAATTATAACGATATATGCTAATAAAAAATACATGTACACCGTTTCACTTTTATTTAATTTACAGGATTTAACAAGCGACCGGTTTCGCTTCTGTAAATTAAATAAAAGTGAAACGGTGTACAAGTGTTTGGTTAGCATGTACATGGGGCACGCTAAAAGTTTTGCACTTCTAGCTAATCGGAACTATTTGAATTTCGAACGTTATATTTTTTTAAACGTTGCAAACTTCTTAGTAATAAAAAAAAACAATTGGCGGGAAATCATTTGTCAGTTGTTTTTTATCACACATCAAAGTTCTACGTATGCAACGAAAATGGAATTAAGTCGAAAAGATTTTAGAGCGATGATTTTTTATGATTTTAAAAGTTCTCTCTCTCCGCTATACTGTGCCGCTCGTCTTCAAAATGCTTTTGGGAGAGAAGCACCTTGTTTGAGCACCGTGAGGCGATGGTTTGCTGAATTTGAGAGAGGTCGAGTTTCTTTACATGACGAATTTCGTGAAGGGCGACCTTCAACTGCCGTCAACGAAAATAATGTGGCTACTGTTAAGCGGTAAATTGAAGAAAACCCGCGGATTACCTATGAGACAATTCAAGGACTATTGGGGATTGGTATGAGTGAAATCCAGAAAATTTTACACGAAGAATTGAAAGTTCGGAAACTTTGTTGTCGTTGAATCCCTCATGAACTGACAGCGGAGCAGAAGCGGGTTCGCGTGGAATGGTGCTCACAGATGCTACTGAAGTACGACCACGGACATTCTAATGCTGTTTATGACATTATCACAGGAGACGAAATGTGGATTTATTGTTTTGAACCCGAAAAAAAACAGCAATCTTGTGAATGGGTGTTTGAAAATCAGAACAAGCCAACAAAAGTGAGGCAGACGAGAAACGTTGGTAAAAAAATAATCGGGTTTTTTTTTCTCAGCTACGGGTCCCATCTGTACAATTCCACTTGAAGATCAAAAGAGTGTTAATGCCGAGTGGTATTCTACCATTTGTTTACCCAGGGTGTTAGAAAACGTTTGCGAAAGACGACCCAAAAGCCGCGTTCTCCTACATCGTGACAACGCTTCTTCACATACGGCCAACAAAACAAAATCATTTTTAGCTTCCGAAAAAGTACAACACATCCTGCGCATAGCCCCGACCTAGCACCCTGTGAGTTCTGTATTTTCCCCAAAATCAAAGATTTGATGAGAGGTTTCACTTTTACCAACTCCGAAGAGGCAGTGATACCGTTCAATCAGCACGTAGAAAACATGCCTTCAGATCTGTGGTCCTCCTGTTTTAAAAAATGGTTCGATCGCATGAAATAAGTTTAAAATGTAAAGGAGAGTATTTTGAAAAGCAATAAACATAATATATTGGTTTTAACATGTTGTTTTTTTAAGTTACGCAAAACATACAGTGTGACCTACGTATTACTACTTATAAGTTTCACCAGGTGCCGACAATCGAAACACTCAACTATAAAACATGTATGCAATGCATGCTGCTAATTGCAAATGTTGAGCGGAGCAAATTTTTTTATTACTTTTAATCATCTGGTTTTTCGGTGATGTCCAGGACATTTTCGGTGATTATTCCTCCGTGGTCAGCTCTATTTTCATGATTTAGATATGCACTCCCGGGTATGATGTCGACCAGCATGCCAAATTTAGTCAAAATCGGTCGAGCCGTTTCGGAGGAGTTGGCACACAAACGATTTACACTTGTCGCCTAAGATTGAGCTACGCTTCGCTCCGCTCAACTATCACGGTTTGGTTTACTTCGTTAGTTCAGGAGTTTAATTTTAGCTCTGAGTTTGACATACCAGGCGGATGCGCCAGTTGACGACAGCAAGCCAACGCTTGCTGTCGTCAGCTCGCATTCTATACATGGGTCACGTGTCTTATAGATGCTCTAGATCCCAGGCACAGTCAAACCAGCATTTTATACCAGACATGGATTGGGGTGTCTGATCGGTAATAGCTACGACAAAACGCCTATTAGACAAATGAGCGGAGTATATGAGCTCACATGTTCGGACTGCAACAAAAAATACGTCGGGCAAACCGGTAGGTCGTTCCAGACTAGGGTCACAGAACATACCAGCGGATGGAAATTAAAAAAGACTGAATCTAATTTTGCAGAACACCTTATCACCGAAAACCATTCGTTTAACCCAGAAACTAATTTCAGAGCGCTGCACACATGTGAGAAGGGTAGAAAATTGACCACCCTCGAAGCTCTTGAAATTAATAAAATACTGATAGGCAACCGCGACGCCGCGCACCGTATTGCACCAACAATTAGATATAAACAGTTCCCCTCTATTAAAATATTTTAAGTCTTGAATAGTGTCATCCACGAGTATTGCTTTTGTGTTTATTTTTTTATTATTTTAGTTTTTTATTATTAATTTTAGGCACTGTTTTTGACATACTATTATTAAATGGAATTTTTAATTTTACATAATTGACATGAGACTTGACATTTAATTGGACTGGATTTAATGATGCCTTAATTTTTAATTTTATTGACATATAATTTATATGAAATTTGTAATATATAAACTAAATTCAATATTTAATTGCATAATATAACAATATGATTAATTTGCGAATGAGTGAATTTCCCCATTTTTAGGGTAGATTTCTTACACTGCCTCTTAAATTTCATTTGTGTCTACCCACATATATTTTAAGAATTTAGTTCAACAATGGCTAGAAGATATGTTAGACAGTGTAGTAAAATACTTGTTTAATAAATATGTAAAGTGAACAACAACCTTTGATAATGCTATAAAGCGAAACCGGTCAGGTTGAATCCTGTATATTAAATAAAAGTGAAACGGTGTACAAGTGTTTTTTGTTAAAATGTATTACGATAAGTTTCACCAAGTGCCTACAATCGAAACCATCAACTATATCAAGACATGGACTTTAAATTGATATAATACAAGTCTACTTGTTGCCAGCAAAGATATCCAAGAAGCCCAAAAACTTCTGCAGCACGACTTCAACCAGCTGTGCAAATGGGCGCATGATGGAGGCTTAGTAATAAACGCACAGAAGACAAGAATAGTTCACATACACTCCTCACATAATAAAACGTTGACTAAACCCGAAATTGTAGCACATAATCACGACTGTATGCACAAGTCTTTGTTTAGTGATTGCAAGTGCCCGACACTAGAGGTTGTGGCACAACATATGTACATTGGTCTCATGATTGACACCCGGTTCTGCTGGAGACAGCATAATAAAATCGATTGCTGTGTCAATTTTAGATGTGTATTTTTTACACGACTGCTTCAGCGAGCTAGGGTTATGCTTTAGATAATGTGTGTAACAAACTAAGATATATATTAAGCAAGCTCAGTGTATTAAAATACAAATTACCATTTCAAGTACTACGGATGTTATACTTGGCTTTGGCAGACTCGGTTGCCAGCTATGGCTTGAGCCGCTATAGTAAGACTTATAAAACATACCTAAACCTACAATGGGGCTTGCTAAAAGTAATTGTACCAAAGCATATTAAAGAAAAATATGCTAACAATGATTGCGAAATATTCAAGTAAATGTTATGAGTGTTTTTGATAAACTTGATTTTAGTATCCTCACTGAAACTAGTGTACCAGAGAGATTGGTTGAGAAGACGAGACCTAAGTACATGAGATCAATCATACACAAATATAAATACATACTACCTAAAACTCAAAATGTGTATGGAGAAAGAGTTGATGACTACTTGGTTCCTGTCTTTTTAAACGGGCTACCTGACGACCTACAGAATCTTTATAAAAGCACTCATAAATCATTTAAATGTAAACTAAAATTGCACTTTCTTCCAAACTTTCATAATGAGAAGAGATATAACTATTAACACATATTGAAACCCGTTGCCTTGCGATGAGATGTCGATGAAAGGCAACAAAAGCTTACATGCCAGCCGCTGTGGCACATACGTATACCTATAACCGTAGTTAACTACATTATCGACAGGTCTTCGTAGTTTGGGACATTGTAATGTATGGATTGTATTTTAAATAAATAAATATATAAAAATAAAAATAAAACCTTGATGGTGTGCGATGTTTGAGTGAAACTTTTTTGCTATGAGCTTTTTGTTGAAAAAGTGAAAAGCTCTACATATTTTCCACCTTCAATTGTTTTATAGCGGACATTTGCGGTTCCATCCATCGAATAGAATTAAACAAATCTATAGTCAACTCTACGCCAACAGTCCCTCATGGTTACCCTACATAAAAACATGTAAACATGTATGTATGTAATATGTATACCATTACTTCACAGTCGTGCAGTCAAGCAAAAAATACCAAAACGGTGTAGTTTGGTAGTAATAAATTATATAACATACGAATATTAAAACTAGGCAAGATAAAACTATAAATTGTGGGTAGTTGCACGGTAACCGCCCGGTCCGAATGATAACGGCACCGGACACCGCCGGCCGTATCCCCACCGGCGACCGGCCCCTGTACGGTTTATTTTGCGATCGTGGCTGTTATAACTCAACCGTTCTTGGGTCGTTGGCAACCCTAGCGCATTGAAAATGAATAGATATTTCTTATTCAATGATGTATGAGTTTAAAGCCAAATATACATACATACTAAGTATTTTGTTTAAGATAAGTCAGTATATGTATGTTATAATTATGGATACACATACGGAGGAGCCTCGCTATTGTTACGTATAATTACGTAGTGTTTGTTTATTAACGAAGATAAGTATAATTAATTATTGGCGATTTAAAAAATGGTGGCCTTGAGATATCTTGCAAGATTTTAAGTCACAGGCTCTACTTGTTGCTTTGCGATTCTGGCAGTAAATGAAAATGTAGAATTAACAAATGTGTATTTGTGACCACAATGAATATATATTATATTTTGACCACAATTAATATATAAGATATCTTTCATAAAAAATAAAAATCTTGTCAACTTTACCTATTCATTGAACAATACAAATCTGCGTAGATTATATTAGATTCAGTTCGGGACCTAGGTGTAATTTTGGACTCGTCGCTACATCTTGATGAACACATAGATAGCATTGTAAATAAAGCCTTTCAGATGTATGGTTTTGTCATGAGATCGGCGTTTGACTTTGTGCGGCCCTCTACATACCTAACGCTGTATAAAACTCTAGTGTGTTCACAATTGGAATATGCGACACCTATCTGGAATACATATTATCAGAAGTACACATCAAAGATTGAAAGGGTGAAGTGTGTATAATCTCCTTAAGCTTAGATATTAGGTATGTTCCTTTAGTATATAATATTGCTGATACAATTACAATGCGCATTGCCTTTATACTGTATTTATTTTATAAGATTATTCATTAAACATCTTTACTACTAAAAGGTTGTGTTGTCCTTGATTCTCCTCTGAGATTCAACATGTAAACTCCCAACATTTCATGGCGACCCTGCCGAAAAAGTTTGCCTGTAACGGCGAGTAAACTGCCGAAAATAGTTATTTTTACGCATATACATTTGCAAAATAGTGCCATGTGTAACTCAAAAATTGAGACGGACGAAGTGTTCGTGACTCAAAATGCAGCTGGTGGAAACAACGCTGCGACTCTCAAGGACATCCGAGCAAATGTGGAGCGACTGGGAACAGTGACCACCATCATTCTGGCTGTGATGTCAATTCTCGTTATATATTTTGCGCTGAAACTTTACCGAAATTGCCATCGTCGATGATCCAGGAGCAAATTGGCCTAAGCACCTTACAGCGCATACGAGCTTCGGTTAGAGGTCGTTTGCAGCAACCAGAAAACGGTTCCAGCAACAATTAAATCGTGAGTGACAAAATTTGTGTTCCATGTACTTGCATACAAGTTTACCTAAACTTTTTATTATATATGTGACAATGGTGTAGAATTTCATTACTGCAATAACATAAATCTTCAAGAATCGTGCACATACACTCAGTGAATATGATACCGGATGAGTAAAAATGCAACGCTATGCTTTCTGTGGGACTAGTTAGTAATAATTTTACCTGATACTATTGTTTTATCTTTACTTATGAAGCAAATGACTATGTTTTACATTATGTTAGTTAAGAATTATGATTGATATTTTAACACTTAACTTGAATGAGCTGATAGTAATTCGCAAGTATTTAATAAGAAAGGGACAATCGAGATGTAATGTAATTAAAACTAAGTTAGACGAGTCTAAATGCATTTATGATAGTTGTTACGGAATATTATTAGTATTAGAAAATAGCAAGGACGTTGCCTTAGCATCAGCTATAGAGGTGTTTCAGATCATACAGAAATTATACTACGAAATAATTATTTTATGTACATTTCCTAAGACAGAGTTTACCAAAATGGAGTTTGACCTTAAAGTGGCGTGTAGTTTGCTTCCAGTTATGGACAATAGCCCAGAGATGACAAAGCGGCTAATAGATTCTGCAGAAAGGTATGGAAATATGCTTAACGATACAGGTAAGACATTATTAATTACATTTATTTTGAAAAGTAGACTATCGGAGATTGCGAAACTGCGTATAACAGGCTCTTATTCGAAAATTGAGGGGTTGATTAACGACTTAAGACGACATTTATAGCCTAAAAAGTCTTTCATGGCTATTCAAACCCAATTACAAAATATTCAACAGGGTTATAGCTCAATCGACACCTTTGGTACTAACATAGAAAAAAATTTCAGCGAGTTGACCTTGACGCAAGCAGATGGTAACACAACTATGTTTGAAGGGTTAAAACCCTTGAATGAAAAAATGGCAATAAAACGTTTTTCAGATGGTCTCCGCAGCTCAAGGCTGGGTACGATCATCTCTGCCCGAAATTACAACAGCTTGACGGATGCTATCCAAGCAGCCAAGGACGAGGAGACAGCATCGCATCAGACGTAACGTTTTACATACTATGTATAACAATGGACGTGGTTCCTTCACTAGACGCAATAATACCCAATTATCATAGAGGTAATTATAATAATTCTCGAGGTCATTATATTAACAATTACAATCGTTACCAACAGTATAATCAAAAAGTTAACCAAAATTACTCCCCAAATCTGCGAAATAATAATATGAATAGAGGACGTAACTACACTACGTCGAATTTCAGAGGTTATCAACGAGGTCAAAGGAATATGAGTAATTTTGGTAGTAGTAGAGTGTTTGCAGCCGAGCAAGCGAATAACACTATACAAACGGGTACAGAAGCTAGTAAAAATAAAGAATCGACAGCTAACCAGTTTTTTCGTTCTTAAGGATTTTGTTTTGTCATTTAGTCGTAGAGCTAAGTATGTAATTTTTAAACTTAACAATATTAACTATTATTGGTTAGTCGATACGGGTGCAACATTATCTATAATTAAGAGTGAATCATTGCCCAGAAACGTTATTATACAAAATGATGATACGTTAATAAACAGAATAGAAAGGTGGTCAGCGACGTTCTCAAGGTACAGTTAGTTTACCTTTAAATAAGAACACAGAATTTTTCATACATAAGTTTATTGTATTTGAGTCTTTACCATTAAAGGCTGACGGAATTTTAGGTTTAGATTTTTTTGAATAGATTTTATGCTAACATTAACTTAGGTTCTAATATTTTAACATTAGATTGTAACGGAGAACAGCTTTATTTAGATTTAATTGAACATCTTGACAGTCTACAAAATACAATTACTGTCCCAGTGAGATCTGAATCTATGCATTATATTTATATAAACGAAATTATTAGTAATAAGGTTTTTGTATGCGGGAAACAATTAGTTAATGATGTATTTTTAGCAAATACGATAGCAACGGTTCGTAATAATAGAATACCTGTAAAAATATTAAATGTAAGTGATAGAGATATAATTTTACCTTCTTTTAAACTTGATTTGCAAAACTTAAATGATTATAATATTTGTCAGTTTCGTAATACTAGTGCTAACTCAGAAAGAGTTAGGACGTTATTAAACGAATTGAAACTAGACTATTTGAATAATGAAGAAAAACAATGTATAGAGGTGTGCTAAGTATTCCGATATTTTTTATATTGAAGGTGATTAACGAAGTACAACAAATATTTACGACCAGTCTATAACGTGAAAGCCAAATTGTAATGCAGTTTATGTAAAACCTTACAGATTACCACATACATTGAAACCAGAAATAGATAAACAGGTAGATAAAATGTTAAAAGATGAAATCATACAGGAATGTAGTAGCGAATGGTCCAGTCCTATTTTATTGGTGCCAAAGAAGAGTATAGATGGTGAGAAAAAATGGCGTTTGGTCATAACTTTTGTCGTAACACCTGAAAGTCGTAAATATACTGCTTTCACAACTAATTCAGGACAATTTCAAATGAAACGCTTAGGAGTAGGTCTCAAGATAGGACCAAGTGCGTTCAGTCGCATGATGTCTGTAGCAAAGTCTGGTTTGACATATGACAAGCGCTTAGTGTATCAAGATGATTTAATAGTTTTTGGTAGAAACTTAGTTTCACATAATCAGCACTTAATTTCTGTTCTTGAAAGAGTAAGGAAAGTTAACCTAAAATTAAACGCTAAAAAGTGTGAGAAACCCTAAAAAGTGAAGAATAAAATTAAATAATCATGTAAGAAACTTTAATAGGCCCTGTGCCACTAAGTGTTTACTGGAATGAACTGCCTGTAATCGGTATGTAAGTGTATTGTTATTTTTTTCACGTGAATAAAGATTTATAAAAAAAATGGATTTATTTGGTTAAAAACTTTTTACCGAATCTACATTTAGCCGATATAACATTTGTTAAATGTATTATGTTGCTAAACTCGAGAAATTCATTTATGACCTTCGCGTGTTTCTTTTTCTCTCAACATGGTATCTTTTATAACCTGTGTCAAATTAATTCTAGGTGCTTAAAAATTAAAAATACTCTGCTCTGAGTCTAGGTAACAGGGGAATATGGTTTAGCAAACCACTTACGCCTTAGTCTTGAAAGCTGAACTATCCAAGTAGGATTTCTCAGAATCAAGGTATTAGCCATAGCGACCGTCTAAGTCTTCTATCTAACCTAATCTATGCAAGTCGGATAGCTTTAAAATACTTCTAAGTGCACTTAAATAATAACCACATTTTAGAGCACTATAACTTGCTGTGATGAAAACATTTACCAAACTATAAAAGTTCAAAAAAGGCTTCGGCCAACAGCAGGATGTTAATTTTCTACATCGGTGAAAAATTGTTCGGTCGAACTATGTAACTTAATACTTCGATGACCTATACGACCTATGAGACCTTCGATGTCAAATAGTGCATAAAACCATAATTATACAATTATCTTATTGCTTTGCTGAAATACCGAGTATATTTGAAGTAACGAATAGTTTTGGAGGAAGGATTCATAAAAGTAATCTCTTCTAATCAAAGATTTTGTTCATAAATAAAATAAATAAATATTTTTGAACATTCTCAGACAATGTCATCTATCCTAAATTAAGCTAATATATAATTTATGCTTTCGATTGTCGGCACTTGGTGGAACATATAGTAATACATTATGAAATGACTCACTTTTTGGTCTTTCCATACCAGAGTTTCCGAACACACTAGTGCTTGGAAGTTAAAAAAGACTGAGTCGAATTTCGCAGAACACCTTATTATGGAAAATCATATCTTCGACCCAGAATCTAATTTCAGAGCGTTACATATATGCGACAAAGGTAAGAAGTTGACCACCTTGGAAGCTCTAGAAATAAATAAGTTGTTGTTGGGCAACCGCGATGCGTTACTGAACCAACAACTGGATCTCAATAATTCACCGCTTTTAAAATATTTTAAAATGTAAATTGTCATCCACGTGTCTGACTGATATAACAATTTGACATAATTTGGAATTTAACTGTTTTAATGAGTAGGTTTTCAAGTTTTTAATAGTTTTATATTTATAATTAGTTGGACATATTATTACTAGTTGACATGCATTATTTGACATATTAGATTATTTGACATGTGTTGTTTGAAGGGATGTGACATTCTTCTTTGACAGATTTGTGATTTGATTTTTATTTTTTTATTGTTTGTAATGTTGTAACTTATAAATTTAATTTTGACATGAGTCATTTTAATACCAATTCAGTAATGAAATTTGACATTTTATTGTAATAATTGAGAAACATTAATATTAATTTGGAGAAGGGTAATTTTTCCCTACTGTTTGGGTAAATTTCTTATACTGTGACATTAACTTTATTTATATGTACCCACATTAGTTTTGTTTTATATTATAATCAAGTATGGAGGCCAGTGTTAGCTTCACGATTATTTAACACAAAGTATGTTGTAAATGTTTTTTAAAATATGTAATGTGAATAAGTGTGGAGCACCTTTGAAGATGCCATAGAGCGAAACCGGTCAGGTCCTACTAATAATTAAAAATTGTGGAATATCTGTACAAGTGAGTCATTTCATAATGTATTAAGCTAATATAAGCTTGTGCTATGGAATCTAGACGACTGGTGAACATACTTATATATTTCTAAATACATAGATAGAAAACACCCAAACTCCGAAACAAACATTTGTGGATCACACAAATAATAATTTGATTCGACCCGGATTCGAACCTGAGACGTCAGGGACGGCAGTCTCATACTCATTATCGCTGCGCGAACGAGGCAGTTCTATAAATCGTAGCACATACAACGGTTTTTGCAATTAAGTGAATTATGTGTTGTTACAGGGTTGCTACGAGTGCTACGAAACTATGCTACGAAGATACGGCTTGTGAAAGTTCTTAGATACAATCAGCGTGAGTGCTCCTACGACCGTCTTTTGTGTCTACGAGGTTTGTGATGTCAAAGGGCAGTTTTCAGTGGCGTGATTTTGTATTGAGGACGGTCGTAGTCACTCGTCGTATTATTATTGTTATATGACGGATGGTTTGAGTGCGCGTCGTAAAGGGAGTTCTTTCACTTTGAATTGAATTTTATTTGGATGAAGGTTAGAGTAAAGTAAAACTTCGATTTACTCAAAATATAAAATACTACTCTTCAGATCTGTCTACCTTGATGGCGTAGTCGATTTAACGTTGATATGACCGGCGTTTCCCGGGTTTTATCCCCAGGTTGGTTTACAAAGTATCGGTGTTTGGGTGGTGTTCTATGTATAACTATAATAATATTAAAAAGAGGAAGGACTATTTGTTTGTTTGCATTGAATGATCTTCATAAGTACTGAACTAATTTTGAAAATTCTGTCACGAATATGTAGCTACATTATCCCTGAGTAACATATGTTACTTTTGAACCCGGTAATGTGTTCCCACGGGAATCGGGAACGATATAACTATATCACGTAGATGGACCCGCAGTGATCAGCTAGTTAAGTATATACTAGATATTGACCCCTAAATAAAGACATTAAATTTTGTTTTTGTGTGATATATTGCTCAAACATCGATACCCCAATCACGTAATTCTTCAAGGATAAACCAGACAACAGTCAAACTAACTTAACAAAGTTAACATTGAACTTTGTCTGTTGTCTAGTGAAATATAAATAAACGAACCCCTGTCGTGATCCCGGGACAAATAAATTGTGTAAATTATTATTTATGAACCAAATTTGGTGTTACCCTCAGTTCAGAGCTGTGTTATATTTTGAGAATTGGTGTTTTTAAGTTAAAGTTGAGGAAGATGAATGTACAATGTTAAATCAGAACGTTGATTATAATAGTGTTGTAGATAGTCTAATCTCTTGTAGACTCTTTAAAAGTTATTTTCTTTTATATTAGGCATATTCTATTTGACATATTCTTTTATTCAATATTTTAATGTTTGTTATTTACCTAGTTACTTGAATATAAACACTCGTGACAGTAACATCTCTTTTACTATTTCCTAACAAATACTTACATTTAAGCACCTTTCTCCTCAATATCCCAACACGTTATCAGCACGAGGGGTTGAGAGCGTGCTGTGTAAAGTTTTAATTTGGTATAGTTATAGTGTATATTTTTGTGTGACTTATAAAAATTAAATTTTTCGTCGAAATGTCACACGAATCTGGAGATGTCTCGGTTGTTAAGAAGTCAATTTCGTCAAATTCATCTTCGATTCCATCTTTTTGTCTGAAGAATAAAGATGGGTATCCTACATGGAAGTTCAAGATGCGTAATTATCTTTTACACGAGGATTTATGGGAAACAGTAAGTGGTTATACAGAAGATGACACGACCCCCGTCTCGATCAAGGAACGAAACGACGCAAAAGCACTAGCAAAAATTTGCTTAACAGTAGACGGTGCAGCTATTACGCACGTCAGATGTGCAAAAACTGCAGCCGAAGCATGGAAATGTTTACAGAAAGCTTTTAAGGACAAAGGAATGGGACGAAGACTAGCTTTAGAGCGTAAGCTGTACAGATTAAGTCTGACAGACTTCGATAATATCGAACTGTACATTAATGCAGTTATGTCAACCGCACAGGACTTGGCGGATATTGACAAGATGATAGAAGATACATATTATGAAGCTACTCATGCCGACGATGCTAGAAAATGGCAGCATGCAATGGCAGATGAGTATAAATTCCTGACTAAACTCCATACGTGGGATTTAGTAGATAAACCAAACAAAAAGGTTATACCATGTAAATGGGTTTATAAAATCAAAAAGGACGCTTAAGGTAATATCACGAAATATAAGGCTAGACTCGTCGTCAAAGGTTTTAATCAAGTCCAAGGAGTGGACTACGACGAGACGTTTGCACCAGTGATTCGTCATTCTTCGCTGCGCACTCTATTTGCACTAGCTGCAGAGATGGGCCTAAGAATGAAGCACTTGGACGTCGAAACCACATTCCTAAACGGAGATTTAGAAGAAGAAGTTTTCATGGCACAACCCCTTGGTTTCGTAGAAAAAGGCAAGGAAAACAAGGTTTGTTTGATTATACGGCCTTAAACAGGCACCACGAGCTTGGAACAAAAAGTTAAACGAAACACTTATAAAAATAGGTTTCATAGGAACTCCCTCGGAGCCTTGCGTGTATACTAAACTCGTTGGTCAAGAACTCGTGATTTTGGGTGTCTTTGTCGATGACATAATTGTCTTCTATAAATCTGATTTGACATGTGACGTCGTCAAGAAAGATTTGTCGAAATATTTTTCACTAAAAGATCTCGGAATACTAAAATCGTATTTGGGATTGCAAATTGAATGCGATTCCGAGAGTGTGAAAATAAATCAAGCAAATTACATTTTGTCGCTGTTGGAAAAGTTCAAAATGAGAGAATGTAAGACGGTGAATACTCCATTAATTAAAAAGTGCATGGAGAAGAGAAGTGATGGTGATGTTGGTGAGTCTTATCCCTACCAAAACTTGATTGGAAGCCTGATGTACCTCACACAGAATTCTCGCCCCGATATTGCTTATACGACAAGCTATTTAAGTCAGTTTAATACGTGTTTTACGAAAGAACACTGGAATGCTGCAAAGAATTTTCTACAGTACCTGAAGGGTACTTTAAACTATTCCTTGGTTTACAGGAGAAGAGAACATTTAGAAGGTTTTTGCGACGCCGATTGGGCAAACTGTCCGATAGACAGGAAGTCGTATACTGGCTACACCTTCAAGTTAGGTGGAGGACCAGTATCCTGGGAGTCAAAAAGCAGCCTACGACTGCTTTGTCATCTACGGAAGCCGAAGATATGGCACTAGCGTCTGCCACTAAGGAAGCTTGTTATCTACGTCGCTTTATTTATGAAATAACAGGTAAACTTACTTCAGTTAACTTAGCGTCTGACAGCCAGAGTGCCATCAATCTCGTTCGGAATCCTATACACCACAGCAGGACGAAGCATATTGATACTAGGTTTCACTTTATTAGGGAAAAGGTATCCAATAATGTTGTTACCTTAGAATATGTAAAAAGTAGTGACATGCCTGCAGATTTCCTCACTAAGCCACTTGGGCCTATGGTGCACAAAAGGTGTACTATTAGTTTAGGACTAGAAACTTAACTTTCTTTTGCTGATGTCAGGCACAACATCGATTAAGGGCGGCTGTTGTAGATAGTCTTCTCTTGTAGTGCAGACTCTTAAAAGTTATTTTTCTTTTATATTAGGCATATTCTATTTGACATATTCTTTTATTCAATATTTTAATGTTTGTTATTTACCTAGTTACTTGAATATAAACACTCGTGACAGTAACATCTCTTTTACTATTTCCTAAGAAATACTTACATTTAAGCACCTTTCTCCTCAATATCCCAACAAATAGTCCATGAATCTAAACGTTGGACTTGCGATTAGGAATACGTTAGTTCGAATATAGTATCCAACATTCAGTTATTATTCAGAGAAATTTTGTAGCATGCCCTCCTGTTTTCTTGCCGCTCCTGCAGACACGATTTGACTATGTTGCACAACATACACATACACACACACACACATATCACGCCTATATTCCCGAAGGGGTAGGCAGAGGTGCATTACACACCCACAATTTGCCAGTATTTTTAGTCCCACGTAATAGGGGGCAAGCCTATTGCCGTCACTGGGCACATTTATAATGGGTTATGTCCAAAATGGCAGAATGAATTTAATAAAAAGTAGCAGCTATATTGTAATTTAGAAAAAAAAATTGAAAACCATTGCCTTGCTATAAAATGTTGATGAAAGGCAACAAAATCTTACGTACCAGCCACTATTGCACAGCCAAAAGTCCTGGGTGTCTCGGATTATCCTGGGTGTCTTGGACTATGTGTTAATATTATGCTGGTATAAAAGCATTCACCGGGTCATTCCGACGCGGGGGTTTTATTACTTTTTGGACATGAAAAAAGCTAGATTATAAGATTCAGATGGTAACTGACCCGAACAACATCTCCGGGGTCCAGGGTATGGACCTGGTATCCAGGGTATTCGCACCTTCACGCGGTGCATGGGGCTCTGGCAAATATAATATACCAAGTGCCCTAAAACGGCAATAGACTCCTATTACGTGGGGTCATCAAAGTGACTAGCAGCCGAAATTAGGGCATAATTAGCGCCTGTGTCGTCGGGCATAAAGACGTCTCTGGTGACACTAGAAGGTATTTCCAGTGGCGCCCGGCGGACTTTGGCCACCCGTGTGGCCTCTTGACACCGGATGCCCTAGACATGCCTAGAACCTTAAAATGTATGACATAGTAACTAAATTCTACAAATTACACCACCATTTTTATTTGTGTGAAGTTAGTTAAAAACACTGATTCCGATTTCAAATGAAAATTTCAAATTAAAAAAACAATTATTGTCCATTCATGACAATAATTGTTTTTTTTAATTCAAAATGATTGATTGAAGCACGTGTTTGCTTCTTAATAATTACGTTACGTGTAACAACACAACAGTACGAGGTATTTTCTCTTGTGTGAGTGATAAAAATATGAAAATGTTCACAATTTTATTTGTACTTTATTTTATGGTAAGTATATTTTTACTTTCACTTATATGTTATCAGTGGATAAGTGGGGGTAGTAAATTGGTCACGCCTCTGTTGTTGATATTTAATAGATCTATTGCAACCGGAACTTTTCCTGCTGAATGGAAAAAGGCAACAATAGTCCCTGTTTATAAATCAAACTGTAACAGTCTAATTTCCAATTATCGCCCAATCTCAATTTTGTCCACTTTTGCTAAGGTTTTTGAGTCTCAGGTGTGCCCGTTAATACAGAAACACCTACAATTATACATCAGCTATACTCAGCATGGATTTGTTCCATCTAGATCAACTAGTACCAACTTGGCTGCGTTTTCGGAAACCGTAGCCGATGCAATGGATTCAGAAGCACAGTATCACGTGATATATACAGATTTCAGTAAGGCTTTTGACCGCGTTCCACATGAAATTCTGCTTCAAAAATTGGCCCTTTATGGCATAACAGGTAGCTTGTTGTTCTGGCTACGGTCATATCTCGGGGGCCGTACTTTTTTTGTGGTGGTTAATGGCTTCGAGTCCCAGATCCGAACAGTATCATCTGGAGTCCCGCAGGGTTCGCACCTTGGCCCAATCCTGTTCAATGCATCTGTAAACGATGTCTCTACATGCTTCCACTTCTCAGATAACTTTATGTACGCTGATGACCTAAAGTTTGGTAGGGTTGTCAAGTCGCCAAATGATACACAGTTCCTTCAAACTGATATTAACAGACTGGCCGAGTGGTGTATTTTAAACGAGATGCAACTTAATATACAGAAGTGTTTTCACATCAATTTTTCTCGTAAACACATCCTTATACAAGGTAGTTATTATATTGGTCAGGAGAGAATTCGGGAAGTGGATCAGATAAAGGACCTGGGGGTAATCATGGACAGAAAGCTAACTTTTCTTCCCCAGTTAGAAAGTACTATTAAACGGGCATCCAAAATGTTAGGATTCGTCATACGTAACGGGAAGGTTTTCCGCGGCAGCAAACCCAAGATACTGTTATACAACAGTTTGGTGCGTAGTACTTTGGAATATTGTAGCGTAGTCTGGAGACCCCACTTTGCGGTTCACGCGATCCGTATCGAACGCATTCAGAAGCGATTTTTATGGCATTTATCATACAGCCAATCAATAAAAAAAGAACATCTTACGCTGGTAGATTGAAGCGGTTTAGTATGATATCCCTGTCGGACCGCGCTAAGTATGGCGATTGTATTTTCATGTATAAAATATTACATAACATGCTTAGCTGTCCACAACTGTTAAATGGTATTAATATTCGTGCCCCAGCTAGATATCCTCGTCACAGAATTACACCTTTCCATCCACCGCTACGTAGAACGGTCTTTGGAGCCAACTCGCCATTGCCTAGACCCGCACGGACTGCCAATGAGTGTAGTGATCTCGTGGATATATATGTACTGATTCGCACGGAAAGTTCCGATCCACACTTTTGAACTACTTCATGCATAATGTTAATAATGTACCTTAGCATTGTCTTAATTTAATATATTTTATCTAAGTTGTGTTCTGTAGGCACAACTAAACTTACCTTCTTTTTTTTTTCTTGTATCTATCTTTGTTGCATGCTGTATTTGCCTATAATTGTTTGTAACATTTATCAAAATATATATATACATAAATTATGTATATATATATATATATATATATATATATATATATATATATATATAATATATATATTGTATAATGTACATGTAAGAGTGTTAGCAAATGTTGGCAATTCTTAAATAAATAAATAAATAAATAATTGTGATCGTGTAAAAAATGGATTTTGAGATTTAGAATTTCCCATGATCCCCGGATTTCCCCTGAGTCGAAAACAGGAACTTAAGTTCGGAGAGCTACAGTCTGAACCAATATAATCATCAGTTATTTGCCTGTCCGACCCCCGTTAAAATCGTTCCAGCCTGAAGACCTTCCGATCCCGAACGACTCGTGCCGGGCAGAGATGCCACCTCCACACAGTGGATAGCATGTTCGCGAGAACCGAACGTTTTAAACGTTCGTTTCTCTGCCGAACGATAGTGGCCTGGAACGCCCTGCCTGTGCACGTGTTTCCTCCCACATATAATCCTGGGTTCTTTAAGCGGAGTTTTTTAAGCGTGAAGAGGCACATCAGTAGGTCGTCAAGTTGAGGGCCACTCTCAATAGTATTCTCCTCTGGAATGTGCTCCCCTTGGAGGTCAAAATGTCAACCAGCCGCTCCGTTTTCAAGAAGAAGGTATATGAACTATATAATAGTGATTCATAGGCAGGATCGACATTGATTTATTTATTTTCGTCAGAGTATAGTCGTAGCTCATAATTATTATTGTGTATATCTATCAGGTAACGTATAGTATATATAAATATATATATTAAGTATGGCATTATGTGTAGGTTTATATATGTACGTTTATGTATATTTAAATTATTAATTATTTAAGTAGTTATTAGAATTTAAGTCTATGACCTTCATATGTACTATTTTTTTTTTGTATTAGTTTTACTTACACCAATATAATTCTTTTTCTTCTCTTTTTCAACACTACTGCTATGCACCTACTACTAGATCTATCTGCATCACCCTAAGGTTGACTGGAAGATAATGCCTGTGGCATTAAGTCCGCCATTGTACAATAGCTGTGCAAAAAGTTTAAATAAATAAATAAATAAAAAATAGTAATGTGTGCTGTGAGAGTGGTCCACAATCGCTAGACGTCGTCACGCCTTACCACCAGGCGGGCGGCGTCTATTTGGCGAACCAAATATAAAAAAAAAAAAAAAAAGACCATTTCACTCAATAGGTGTTATTAAGCCATAAAACTAGAGGGTCGAAGTCATCCTGATTCCTGACCTATACGCGGTGCACCAGCTGACACACTGGCTATAGGCTCGCCCCTCTTTACGAGAGACGAACAAGGACTGGCAAAATATGGGCTTAACGAACTATTTACCCCTTCGGGAGTGAAGACGCGATTTTGTGTTGTGTGTGTGTTAATATACATATAGAGTTACTGGTAATTCGGAACATTCCTTAGAGGAGGGTATAGGGACGGTTTTTTTTTAAAAAAACGCCGCCTCCACGCCGCGCACCGCGCATTGGCGCGTGGCGGTTAGGAGGTGTGTTTCCACAATTTGATTGTTTGTATGTTTGTTCCCACTTTAGAGGATGCACCAACAACTTTTTACTGGACTTATGACTTGCTCAATTTGTTGCATTTGCATTTCCCTTTACACTCCTGCGACGAATGTATTGAATTAGCAGTAACCTTGTTTATACATATAAATTATTATTATTTTTATGGCTGCTATTTAAATTCCAGTGGTGTAAAACTATACCTTTGGTAAAATGTGATGATGATGGATACATTACCACCACTACCACCACAAAGGCCCCCGACACTACTGCTCCCGCCACCCCTGCCGCGACTACTCCTACTAATTTTACAGAAAGTAAGTACTCGTTAAAATCATTTTATTGTATTCAAATAAATGATTACTCGTGGTGTAATGCGTGCATGACTTTGAAAATGCTGTTAAGTGGCACTTATAAGTAAGGGTTACTTACTTATAAGTGCCACTTAACAGCATTTTCAAAGTCATGCAGAAGTGAAGCCATGATATCCTTGGGAATTTTGTTAAACATACTTACATACTCGTACATGTACACCGGCACTGTTAGATACCTACTGTTATTTTTTGGTTGTTCATTGTTCATTAGAGGTTGAGATTGAAAAAAGTCTATCACCTATTATAGTCTACCAATCGGCTTGTTTGGAAATCATCATTAAAAAAGCTTTGGGAGTAGATAATAGTGAGACAAAGACAGAGAAAGAGGTATCTATAGAGGTATCTATACTAATATTATTAATAGGAAAGATTTCATAGCTACAGAACCAATTTTAAAAATGCTTTCACTGCTATGTTGTTGCATTATACCTGATACCGACACTGCTGTTACGATGTTACGGCTATTTTTATCCCCATGATATGTTACTACGAGAATCATGAACGATAAAACTATATCACGCGAGCAGAGCTGCGGTAAACAGCTAGTATTTTATAACGGTAAAGATTTATCATCAATGTGAGGGATTTTGTAAAATTTGTGATTCAATGTATTTTGTGATGATGCAGAGTGTACAAGTACATCGGAGTGTGTCCCAACTGAGAGTAGTTCAACAAAATTTCAGCTACCGAAAGGTTGTAAAGGAAATGTAAAGAGGCGACAATGTATGTGGAATTGCCGCCGTAAAAACTGTGAGCGCACTTGCTTATTGAAATATCCGTGCTAATTGCTGATATTGAAGTTAACTAATAAAGTTTATCTGTTAGTCCAATAAAAACGTTTTATGTGCTCTCATGTCGAAAAGTTAGAATTATGATTCCAAAAGTTCACATAGCCTATGGTTATGACACCGCCTTGTTGAGTTTTGCCGCCTATTGTCGATAATTTTTAAGGCCGCGTTTCCACTGACGCGGAGCTGGGCGGAGAGGAGCGGTGAAGAGCGGTGAAAAGTGGTCAGTGTTTCCACTGAAGCGGACCTGGGCGGAGAGGAGCGGTGAAATGTGGTCAGTGTTTTCACTGAAGCGGAGCGGAATGGAGCAGAGCGGAGCGGAGCATACTTTTGAAATCGCGCATTCGTGCGCTCAGTTACACTCAATCTCTCAGAAAGACCATACGTCATGTTGTCGTTTAAAAAGAAAAAAGCTGTCCTCCGCACAGCACCGCCCCGCTGTCCTCCGCTCCGTACCCCAATGCAAGTTGTCCTCCGCACCACATCGCCTCGCTGTATTTTTATTATGAATATCCGCTCAGCTCTACTCCACCCCGCTCGTGCTGTTTCCATTGAAGCGGAGCGGAGTTTTCGAGCATAGTGATTGGCCAATTCGTACACCGCTAAGCTCCTGTCCGCCCCGCTCCGCGTCAGTGAAAACCCGGCCTTAAAGTTTGTTTTTGTCAAAATGTCTAAACGTATGAGATTAGATAAACTAGTGTATGAAACTGCACACACTAGGTATTAGAACACTCTTGGACACTATTATGGCTCGTTTCTTTAAAACCTACTCGTGTTTTAATACCCGTCTCCATGCAACAGTTTCGTAAACTAATGCAAATGTTGTGTTTAATTACCTATTATTTTATAACTCCTGTAGTAAATGGTTAAAGTTATGATTTGCTTGCTGCTGAACGGCCGTGGCTGTTGTAAGTTTTATGTTTCTACAGTCTGAGAACTCTTTTAGCGCGATTTAGGCTTAGTAGCTGATCCGACGTAGTTCAGTCTATTTTGTTACACGCCGCTTATACTTTGATTAGCGATTAGTGCGAGTTCATACATTTTCTAATCGTAACTGTTAAGTGATTAGTAAAATCAGTTGCACGTACTTACACGTAACAAAATGCCAACCAGTCCTTTAGATGATGCTGAATACATACAAGAAAGGTAAGCCACAAACTTCACCA
This sequence comes from Nudaria mundana, assembly GCA_963556515.1. NCBI lineage: Eukaryota > Metazoa > Arthropoda > Insecta > Lepidoptera > Erebidae > Nudaria > Nudaria mundana. The sequence goes on along the minus strand of OY748294.1, from coordinate 1,712,948 downwards.
AAAAGATTGATCTTCGTAAGTCGTAGCACTACTTTTTTAATGGACTAGTGCGATTTGGTTTTAATGCAGTGCGTGAATACTTCAAGTAATCCTCGTCACGCACTTTTAAAAAGACTGGCGAAGGGCGAGTCCAAAAGGGCAACGGTAATAAATGCAAATTGTATTACTAGTTGTAAAACTATAATTACAAACTTCTCATCGTAAAATTTATTGGAACAGCAGTTAAACTGTTGAACACTTGAACTGTTCTTTAGTAGGTAGGTATTAGTCAAAAATGTAGGAAGGGTACTTGAATAATTTAATTAAAACGACAAACGAGTTGCTTGGGATTCTACAAACGAAAGTTTTCTTCTTAATCTTTTTTAAGTTGATCGATAACGTATACAGAAAGAAGTAAACAGGTAATTAAATTGTAGTTATTCGTCTGTAAATCGCCTACTCACGTTACGTTTACTCGTGGCGACCATTCACTGGTAGACGCAGCGTGGGTAGGCCACGACAAGGTAGACTGATGATATCGTAAAAGTCGCAGGAAGCCATTGGACGCGTGAAGCTTAAGACCGAATGTTGTGGCGTTCGTTGGAGTAGACCTTGCAGAACAGCGGGCGTCAGTTGGCTACAATGATGATGATCATGAAGCACCTTCTGAAAGACGGACGAGGCTCCAGCAAGAATACCCAAACTGCCCGGAAACGACAATAGGCTCGCGTCTATTACGTTTGTGACACCAACAGCAACTGTCGAAATGTAGGCGTTTTGAACGAAATTGATGTGATTTTCTATGTCTGTGTTGATTTAGATATTTTTTAAATTATTTTAAATATTTTTTTGGACATTCTCACACAACGTCATCTAGCCCAAACTAAGCTATGCTTGTGCTATGGGATCTAGCCAACTGATAAACATACTTATATATTTCTAAATACATAAATAATAAACATAGAAAACACCCAAACTCCGAATCAAACATTAGTGGGTCACACAAATATCTGATTCGACCCGGGAATCGAACCCGGGATTCAGGAGTCGAAAGTCGATGCACTACCGACCACGCTACCGAAGCAGTTGAATATTTCTTGTTTTCTGGGTTTAGAATATAATTAGACATGTTTTCTCTCTAGACGTACGCGTTTTGATAAATCCCATATAACATTCTCTTGAGAACAAAGCAGAAACCTTATTTTATGGTTAGAGAAGATTCTCAAACCATAAAATAAGGTGTGTTATGAAAATTTCCAACAAAAATGCTTCTCTTTTCCTTCTTAAATGTAAAATTTAAATTTTATTTTACGCTCTTTTGAATATATAAACGCTTCAATTGTACAGAAAGTGCTGCGCAAAGAACATCGGGCCGCAAAGATATAAAGTTGTGTCAATATAAAATGTACCTATTCTTTGATATGTCATTATCATGCAGTTACATAATACAATTTATATTGTGGGCATCTTGATAAATATATCTGGAGTTTACGCCAACAACTTAAAAAAAACTCATTCTATAAGACTTTTACGACTAATATCATAAATGGTTTTACAATATGAATCACAAAAACTATAGTCTCGTGCTGGACTCCAACCAGCGACTGATCCCTTTCCAGGAGGAACGTTCTACCAACTGAACAAGACCACTAGCCCAAGGCATTGAATTTTGTGATCATATTGTGTTAATATCGCGACTTACGGCGGCGTCGCCAGAGCGTATAGTAGTTAGTTCCTCTACTACTGGTAGATGACGCTTTGATTGCAATCTCAGGTTCCAATCTATACTACTATTATAAAGAGGAAAGATTTGTATTTTTGTTTGTAATGAATAAACTCAAAAATCACTGTGCCGATTTCAAAAATTCTTTCACCATCGGAAAGCTACATTCACCCTAAGTAACATAGGCTACTTTTTATCCCGGTATTGTGTTCCCACGCGAACCGGGTAATCACGCGGGCGGAGCTGCGGCGATCAGCTAGTTTAAAATAAAATCTTTTTAAAGATTATATTTATCGAGGAAATGTATAGCCTACTTAATCTGCTTATAAAGCACTACGCTATGACCAATGGGAGCAAAATTGGCAAGATCGCATCGTAAGTCAGTCATAAAAGAAATCGGTTTGTAGTTGAACTATCTCTTCCGACTGAGTGAATATCTACAAAGAACGTGAAAATATTTAACCACAAAAGCTGAATCCCATTCCTTGGTAGTAATTCTCTTAACCTTTTGTGTCGCTGAACTATTCTTTAGAAACTTTTGGTTTAAAGTCTTTACTCTAGTTCTTTTTTTATAAATTAGGTGTGTTTAGTGTAAATTATATGCCCCCAACTGGATACAGGTATCCACAACTCCCCAGGCGACTTTAGGCCTTAATTTTTTATTAGGGTTCATTTTTCCTATGGGGGGGGGGGGGGCTATGTTAGGTCCCATGTAATAGGGGGCGAGCCTATTGCCATTTACCGGGCACAAGTTCCAGACTGTGGGATAATTATCTGGGTAAAATTCTAAAGAGAATTAGACATTATCCACCAGACCCGGGAATCGAACCCGAGACCTCGAGTGTGGCAGTCCGTACATAGTACCATTGTGCCACCGAGGTAGTCATAGAACGCAATATTATTAGTTTATTAAATTTATAGTTATCCTACAGCCATATAGACATACAGCACACATATAACTGCTACGGTGGTGTGGTCGGTAGTTCGGCTTTTGAATTCGGAGTCTCGGGTTCGATTCCCGGGTCGAATTAAATATTTGTGAAATTCACAAATGTGTCATTATTTAGGTATTTAGAACAACTGATAAATATATAAAAGTATGTTTATCAGTTGTCTAGATCCCATAGCACAAACTTATAGCTTAGTTTGGGGTCGATGAACCTTGTGTGAGAATGTCCAAAAAAAAAAAACGAAGTGGTAGGTGCAGTACACACCGACGTATTGTTGGTCCCACGTAGTAGGGGGCAAATATATTGCCACCACTATTCCTACCAGCTATTAGCGATTTTCTTATTGAATTGGGTTTTGAGAATCCCGCCTATCATTTGGAGATTAAAAATAACATTGTAACCCTCAATCACTGGTCATGTCGTATACCGAATACTTATCTATGTGGCTATCCCTTCTCAGAATTATAGAGTGCGAGGACAAGCGATCAATTTAAATGACAAAATACTATATTTTTTTATATAAAAAATAGCGGATACTGAATAGTTTTCTCGTTAATTTATCGTCGGGATAAAAGTAGCCTAATATCTAGCTAGGGTCTTAATATTTGCCCTCAGAGGTAACACAATAAAATATACGTTAAAATATGACACAGCAACCGACTTCAAAGTACCGAAATGGGACCAGATAGTTGTCGGAATGGGACCAAATTGAAATGGGACCAGATAGTTGTCGGAATGGGACCAAATTGAAATGGGACCGCTTGGGAAGTAGTAGCTTCCAATTAAAATTTTACAAAATCGGTTCACCCAGTCCGAAGATATTAGGTAAAAGAACATGCAGTCGAATTGAGAACTTTCTCCTTTTTTGGAAATCGCTTTCAAACAGACATAAACAAATAACATATTTGTCCCCGAAGAGGAGATAGAGGCGCTTATTTTGCTCATATTTCACCAATTCTTTAAACACCATAGGTTGGCGAGCCTATTGTCGTTTCCGGGGAGTATAATATTTGCCAGACCTAGTCCAATATTCAGCAGGTGTACCGCGTGTAGATGAGGATGATTTGAGCCCTGGAGATGTTAGTAGCAGCCGTAGCAGCTAGCAGCCGTAGCAGCTAGCGGCCGTAGCAGCGAGCAGCCGTAGTAGCTAGCAACCATAGCAGCTAGCAGCCGTAGCAGCTGGCACCCGTAGTCGCCAGCAGCCGTAGCAGATAGCAGCCGTAGCACCTAGCAGCCGTAGCAGATAGCAGCCGTAGCAGCTAGCAGCCGTAGCAGCCGGCAGCCGTAGCAGCTAGCAGCCGTAGCAGCCACTCACGTTCAACTAAACAAATAAAATAATATTAGTAGATACACGAAAACAATTTCCTTACACGTTAAATCATAAATGAAAGATAATATGAGTTAATAATAAACTCGGCTAACACTAAGTTTGGTGCGTAAATTATAATTTAGTACAATTTATGCGTCCCTCGATGGTAACCGCACCTTGTTCATTTATATTTCACCAGCACACAGCTTGAGGCTGAAATTTCAACTTATTTTAGCCTGGTGGTTACGGTGTTGATTATTTAACATTGTGATATTATAAGTATACCAAAAATTTTACTCTCATCTAACATTATATGTGGACGTATTAAACCTTAAAAACATATCACTTTTTTTTTTCTTTTTTAATTCCGCGGTAAAAAGTCGCGGCTGCTCTAGTTATAAAACAAAGTCCTCCGCCTCATCTGTCTACTGCTCAAACTACTGCACCGATTTTCACGTTTTTTTCATCGATAGAGTAGTTCTCGAAGTAGTTATCAAGCTGCTTTTTATTCTGAGGACGTGTTATCGCGGGAATTGGGTACCATAATACTACTTCCCGCGGGCAAAGCCGTGGCCTTCCACTAGTACAAATTAAAATATAGTTGGATTAAATCGTCTAGTTATCATAAATAGGAATGCATAAGGGTCTACCAAGATCTTAGAGGACCAAGCCTGCTGTACGACAGACGAGGCTTTGGCAAATACGTGACACTATCAGTGAATGGCAAAATGGGGGGGAAATTACCAATTCTGTCTACCCCTTAGAGATAATGACTAGATTTGTGTGAGATTTCTAGAACACTTAAAATATTAAATATGCTATGAAATTGTACAGTAATTCAAGATCTCACAGAAATTGAAACGTATTCTTAGTATGTCTAAAGTGTCTAACTACAACACGTGTATACAATATGCAAATGTGTCAAACTTTACCTGCACAACTCCTGCAGTTCGCGGTAGTTTAACTGCTTTGAAACTGTACCATATTATTACTAAGCTAGGTCTAAACTATAGGTATCATATTTTCCGTTTAAATATTAAAGACATTTACTTATTGTTTGATCTGACACTAACAATAATGATTTGTATCTGGAATCGCGAAAATAATTTCATTTTGTTTTTATATCAAGGAGCAGTTGTGGGCAATCAGAGTCAGGATTAAAAGGCTCTAATACATGAAGGAAAAGGAACAATAAAATGGAAAGGTAAAAGACAGCAAAGACATACAAAAGGAAAACCCTGAAAAAGCAGAAGACGTAGAAAATGAATGTCGAATTTGCGGATAATTCGGAAAAATGAAATGTGGTATAGATGTACTGGATGTGGGCTGTGAGCTTGCGCAGACTGCTCCTGTGGGACTCTGCCAAAGGTTGTGTGACTGCACACAGGATGACCCCCATTGTCCGCACCACAGTACAATGGGAGTCAGAATTGTAATTTTTTTAAACTGTTATTATTTCCAAAGTTTATTGCCAAAAGGCTCGAAACTTATCTTGATTGATAGGTGATTAAGTATACTTTCTTATTAGGTGATTGCAATAAAGATTTTATGACTAAATAAGTTTTTATATCAACTCTCGCTTAAGTGACTCCCATTACCCCTTCTTACCCTACTTATCGCCGGTAACATTATTGTTTTATAGTAATAGCCTCGAGTTTATTGCTGCTTATTGGGAACTTAAATGTTTGTAGGTTTGTCTGTTTATTGACAGGTGCACTACTTGCAAGTGAGGTTCACTTGGGACCCTAAGACCTTGGTGGGACCATCACCACCTGGTATTTAAGACATGTGTAAGAAGTCGATGGTAGTCGCTCCACGGAAAATATTGGAAGTTCAGTCCCATCGCAGTGAGACTTGAAAAGTCGAAACTAGGTTGGGCAAAGGCTTTGTGGATGATGCTTTATACTAAGACTTTGACGAATTTACTTTACGGTTTGTAATATTTTTGGACATATAGGTATAAATTGACTAAAATGTAACATGACAATTTAGTAATCAATATTTATTTTGGACATTTCATAATTATTATTATTTGGATGATGACATGATTAATATGCTACGAGTATGATGATAATTATTCTTCTGTAATATTCAGAAACTGATGTAATAAGATGACATTTTAATTTACCTGTATTTTGAACTTTGAAACATTTTATGATGTACTTGATAATGATGTGGTAAGATTATGTATCCAGAAATTTTGCTCTAGATTGAGCCACCTACTAAAATTGCATGCCTAATATTATGGTAAAATATGGAGAATCTATAAATTACTGCTGTAACATCTGATGTAACCGATGTTTGCAATGATTTACAAATAAATAAATAGACTAAAACACTATCGGTCAAGTCTTCCTCACCATGACGAGCTGACAGACGAACAGACAGGGCCCGGGAAATGTTTATTTGCTAATTGCGTGGTTTAGGTATCCAAAGTACCAGGAAGCGGCATTAGGGTCGCCACTAACTAAGTGACAGTGATCAACAAAATGTTTGGTGAAATTTTTAAATATTTTTATTCAAAATAGGAGCAGTTACTCCTGTATACTCTTTTTATTAATTTATTATACACTTTTTTTGAAGGTCGTAAAATCCACCCATTTGATTACCACACATTTGAGAAGAAGGACAAGAAACGCGGACGGGTCAAAATTTTTTCTACTTCTTTGGGGATAAAGACTATATATTATGATTTGTGAACTCAGCCGCGGGCATCAGCTGGCTTACAAATCAATTTAGCATGATTTAAGTGAAATAACTTAGAAAGAAAAATACCACAGAAAAAAAATCTCGCAAATACTGGGGGCGTTGTTTTTGAGAGTATCCCTGACTTAGTGGTCTCGAATAAGTAAACTCTGTGTAAAAGAATGAATTACTTTTCCACAGAATTGTCTTAAAAGCTCTTAGTCACAATAAAAACCTAAAGAGGCTTCTAAGAAAACCTTTTACGTTAAATATCTACATTTAAGATCTTTAAATTACGAAATTAACTGGTTCTATTTACTTTAATTAATTCAATAGATACATTTGTGTTCAGAGATTGTACATTGGAGTATGCAAAGTTTTATAAATCATCTACGTCGTACTTACATATTTGTTATTAAATACATATTTAGAAACATCAAAGTAACCAAAACAAGTACCTAAAAGTTAACAAGTGTAGAAGACGGTGTTAGTTATCTACTATATTCGTTACATTTACCTATAACCAGGGACGCCCGGCAACGAACGTGGGAGTGGCCGGAATTAAAAAAAACAGTGACGTATAAATAATGTATATGTCCAATTAGTTTTATCCCATGTCAACATGCTACCAACAAAGTTCTTGGCAAAACGCAAGCGTAAATTTCTGTAAAAGTCACGTTAAAATCGGCCCAGTCGTTTCCGAGATTAGCTGGACAAATAGACAGACGGACAGACAGACTTACATATACTTTCATATGCATTTAGTGAAAGCTGTTAATTTGAAATTACAAACAGACACTTAAATTTAATTTAATGTATGGATTTAGTTACAACTACCAGATCGCCCGCGGCTCCACCCGCGGGATATAGCCTTTTCGTTCCCGATTCCCGTGGGTGGAGCCGCGGGCGATCTGGTTATAAAAAATTATAAAAAAAAAAATTGTAAATCCCGTAAGTGTGTTACTTACGGGATTTACAATTTTTTTTTTTTATAATTAGGTCGACAAATTGACGCCACCCGCCTGATGGTAAGCTGAGGCGACGTCTGGCAATTGAGGGCGACTCTCACAGTACACAGGAATACTATAGAGAGTGGCCCTCAACTTGACGACCCAGTAATGTGCCTCTTCACGCTTCGCTTAAAGAACCCAGGGTTATATGTTGGAGGAAATACGTGCGCAGGCAGGGCGTTCCAAGCCACCATCGTTCGGCAGAGAAACGAACGTTTAAAACGCTCGGTTCTCGCGAAGACGGTTTCCACGGTATGAGAGTGACATCTCTGCCCGGCACGCGTTGTTCGGGATCGGAAGGGAGAGGGTGGGATCAGGTTGAAGAGCTCTTCAGAACACTCACCGTGGTAAATACGGTAGAACGCGGCCAAGGAAGCAATTGTTCGGCGCTGGGCTAGCGGCTCAATGCTTCCCGTTACCTCCGGACAGTCTATAATGCGAACAGCGCGTCTCTGCATAGCGTCGAGTGCGTCCAGCAAATACTTCACGGAGCCATCCCAGAGGTGAGAGCAGTATTCAACGCAGGGTCTAATCTGCGTTTTGTACAGCAGACACCTCTGGTGCGGTATAAAGAATCGCTTTACCTTGTTCAGTATTCCTAGTTTCCGCGAAGCTAGCCCAATACATCTCTCAATGTATTTTGTGTTATTGAGCTCTCGACGAATGTCCATGCCAAGGATGTCTAGATTGTCCTTCATTGGTAATATTGCATTCTGAAGAGTGGGTAGGGGAAGGAAAGGGGATTTTTTCGCTGTAAATGCACACGCCTGTGTTTTGTGGGCAATGAACTCGACCAAGTTCTCGGCACCCCATTGGGAGATACTGTCGAGGTTTCGGTCGAGATCACCCACGAGATGTCGTCTCTCCTCTATCACAGATCGCCCCGCCGTCGGACGAACCGAGTAACTCCCGTGCAATGTACTGTCATCTGCATAGCAATGAATGTTCCCGAGGGAAAGCATATCATTGATATGCAGAAGAAAGAGAGTTGGTGACAGTATGGACCCCTGCGGTACCCCGGCATTCACTTGCAAGAAGCGAGAAGCCTGGCCATGGCAGAGGACCCGCACTCGGCACTCGTTTAAAAAACTGGCAATCCAGCTGCACAGTTGAGGTAGACCATATGCCGGAAGCTTGGAAAGGAGCGAAGCATGCCAGACCCTATCGAAAGCTTTGACGATATCCAGGCTAATAGCCAAGGACTCGCCGAACTTTTCCATAGCCTCACCCCATACATGCGTGACGAATGCCAGGAGGTCACCCGTTGAACGTTTTGGCCTGAAGCCATATTGCCGATCATTGATTAGCGAGTGATCCTCCAGGTATCGCATGAGCTGCTTATTGACAAGAAGCTCGAGCACCTTGCAAATGACTGAGGTGACAGCTATGGGTCGATAGTTGCCTGGATCGGATCGATCCCCTTTCTTGGGGATCGGTTTTACGTTCGCCTCCTTCCCGACCTCCGGCACGAGGCCTGTAGAGTATGACAGGCGGTACAGACGCGTTAATACTGGAGACAACTCAGCAGCACATTTTCGTAGCACCACCGCCGGAATGCCGTCAGGGCCACTGGCTTTCCGCGTGTCGAGTGACCGCAGCACTGCCCGTACATCACATTGCCTGATAACAATATCAGGCATAGTGTGGCCACAGTTGGCGATGGCGGGGGGCTGCAGGCCACGGTCATCGACCCGGGAATTAGCCGCAAAGAGGTCTGCGAGCATGTCCGCCTTCTCTTAGGCTTTGTGAGCCAGTGATCCATCAGGGAAACGCAGTGGTGGCAGCGAGTGTTGGCAAAAATATGACTGTACGGCTTTGGCCAGTTGCCAGTATCCACGGCTGCCCGTGGGATGGGATGTGAGCTCCTGACTAAGCCGCGTGACGCGCTGGGCATCCGCTCTCTTGAAGGCCCTCTTGCTGAACCTAGTGGCCCTATTGTACGCTGCTTTGAGGCGGTTCACGTTCGGGTCACGTGCCGCCCGAGCCCTGACCCAGGCGCGATATGCCGACTGTTTTTTCTGGACAGCCTCGGCACATTCACGCCCGAACCAGGGGCGAGCTTTGCGGATGCTGGCGACATCAGTGAAAGGGATATAATATTCTATACCTAGACTGATCTCGCCAGCAACGGCAGCAGCGCTATCCGAAGGCACCTTCCCTACAAAGCAGCGCTGGCTCCACGGGACGGACGCAAAGTAATCGCGGAGACCGTCCCAGTCTGCCGACGAGTAGTGCCATAGTCGTCGAGTCATTTGTTCAGCACGAGCAGGCGGTGGCACTTGGAAGCTGGAGTGCACCACACAGTGGTCGGAAGTGCCCAGTGGGGCGCGTACCGACACACTGTACTTGGCTGGGCGACTCGTCAGCAGTAGATCCAGCAAGGCGGGCGTGTGGTCTGACCTGTCAGTGTCCGGGTGATCTCCCGTACCATCTGGGTCAGCCCGTGGGAGAGAACGAATGCATGGGCGGTTCGTCCCGCATGATCGGTCCTAAGGGACCCCAGCCACTCAACGTGATATATACACCGCCCCGGGCCCGGAAGTGCAGCTGCTGAACCCCTAACGCAACCCAGCTTGGGCTGGGTTACTTGGGGGACTTTAGCACAGCTGCACGGTGGTACCTCCCCGGACCAACACTGTTGTACCACCTGGTATCCACGTAGGGGCCGAAGCCACCACATGGGTACCGTAATATACGAACCTCGTCCGTTAATCAACAGGTGCGCCACTAGCAGGTGAGGTCGCTGGGGCCCGATAGATGTAAGAAGGGCCCCTTTGCACCCACTATGTTAATCATGGATAATGTAGCTACATAGTAATGAAAAAAATTCAAAATCGCGTCATCTCATCTCTTCATAATATAACTAGCGGGTGCCTACGGCTTTGCCCTTTGAACAAATTGTACACAAAAACCTTCCTCGAGAGCCACTCTATCAATTGGTGAAAACCGCAACTAAATCCATTGCGTAGTTTTAAAGATCTAAGCATACATACCTAGGTAACGGAAGCAACTTGGTTTTATACTATGTTATGAATATGATATCAGGAACATATATTCTATACACTTTTGTTAAATTGCGCGATATGAAATTCCACAGTTCATTAGAATATACAATTTTGTTGTAGTTGAAAAGCCACAAACCACCCTCGTAATCGCGTAATTAAATAAACATTGTTGTGGAAACACAATCATTGAACATACTCGTAATATCGAAAAGTTTAATTAATTATTACCAATATTCGATAATATGAATATTTACTGTCTATACCCTCGTAGATACAAACCACTTGATATAGTTATTTAAACTGGAATTATATCAATACATATATAATAAAATTGTAAGTGGTCGATGTCTGTACATCGAAAATATAATAGAGAAACTGTTGTATGAACTATGGCTTTATGGACGCAATAGAACCCAAAACAATGGTTTTTAGAATTTATGTATGTTTGTCTGAATGTTTGAACACGTTAATCTCAGAAACGGCTTAACCGACTTGAATGCGGTTTTCAATAATGCGTTGTGGTTTATTCAACTTAACATTTAAGGTTTGTTTTATTTCAATCAGTTCATAAACAAAAAGGTTATGTCGATCTAAAGTAACACGCAGCGGAGCTGCGGGCAACAGCTATACATAATGAATCAGTAACTGGTGATCAAGAAAACTCACGCAGGTGGAGCTATATATATATATATATATATATATATATTTATATGAGCAAACAGGATACTTTTTTACCACTCATGATACAGTTTACTCGTTTCCGATTCTCAGATTTACAGGAAAAAAAATGGTCTACGTTTAAAAAAAAGGAGCCTATTAAATGCAACAGAAAAACGTGTCGTATCCCCAACATATTCGTACATATACGTACCCCATACTCGAAGGAAGACGTAATCACACAAACTGATTGCAAAGTAACAAGATTCCCCTCCAATACGTTGCGAATTTGTTCAGTGAGAAAACTGAAATTGCTATACTTTTATAAAATATGAGATTTTTTCCCTATGTTCTTTCCTAGTATAACAACAACAAAAACCAATTCGGTCAGTCATTCAGTAAGTACTTGTATGATTTCTCATTTCAAATCAAAGTACATTGAAATATAAGTTTGTGCTTATTTTTGAAGTATATAGTCCGAGAAGCCCAGGACTTTAATTGGCTGTGCTATAGCGGATAGCACGTAAGATTTTGTTGCTTTTCATCAACATTTCATCGCAAGGTTTCAAATTTATCAAAATTCCAATATATGTTACTTTTTATTAAATTCATTCCTCCATTTTGGACTTAACCCATTATAAATGTGCCCGGTGACGGCAATAGGCTTGCCTCCTATTACGTGGGACTAAAAATACTGATAAATCGTGGGTGTGTAATGCACCTCTGCCTACCCCTTCCAGGATATAGGCGTGATATGTGTGTATGTGTATTTTTGAAATCACTTTACGATAACGAAACTTTGACAACAACATCTTATTGGTACTATATCCGCCGTATATTTTGTTAATAGTGTCACTCTTTGACAGTCGGGAGGTGAGTACCTATATCACTGGTAATAGACTCGCTTCTTTCACGTGGGGCCACAGGTGAAATGTGTGAGTGAAACACGCATCAGCCTAAAGCCGCAACATTCTAAAGATCATAGGATCATGGTTTTCTTTATAATGCGCCTACAAACTCTGCAGTTAAGGCGCCACAAGCTTATAAAATAACCTTATACCTAAGTAGTTATCTAATAAATACTACATATAGTCATATACCCTTATTAATCATCTTGAAGGCCTCTTCATTAATAGTTAAGTACGATCGACTGACTCACTGATCCTCGCCGGAGATTAAACGTCAGATGAATTGTAAATGAGTACTGAATCCACTTACCTATAAAGTCTAGGTATAGGGAGAGAAAATGTGCCCTTTTGTGCTAATACACACCCTTGAAACACAAACTTTAGACATTATTTAAGGAACGGAGTTTTCATAGATCTATCATTCATTTCATCAATCTATCTAATATTATGAGAGTTTTGCAACCCGAACGTTACGCAACGAAGTTATTAGTCTAACCTCTGAGGTTAGACTAATATAAAACTAGTATAAAACTACTTTTTGTTTAGTTGAACGCACTAAACTCGGGAGCTGCTATCTCAAATTGAAAAACTATTTTTGTTTTCAATTGTCCACTATCAAGGGACGATCAGAATCGTGCACTTTAGATGACCTGCACGAGGCGAGGCCAAATGCGATTCGCGTCGCAGAGCACTGGGCCAAGACACTATAATCAACATAGTGTTGCCCATCAAAGAAGAAAGGAGGCTCCATAGCCTCGACTATATTAAATATAACATGACGCTATGACCAATTCATTGCTAATCCACTCCGGATTAGCAATGAAAAAGGTTGCAATAAACAGGACCGCAAACAAAGTAGGGCAATCGCTAATTTTGTATTAAAGGTTTTATTTCACACACAATTGTTTATTTCACCTTTATTGACGTAATCTTGAATAATCTGTTGAATACAAAGTTTTAATTACTATGTTAAGCACAGTTTGGTGATCTATATAAATTCTATGTATTTGAAACAAAAGCTTTATATATCGTTTTCTAATACACCTTTTGTAAACGGATCCACTAAGAGCTCGAGAAATCCAAGGGTACAAGTCTCAAAGCCTCAGTGAATAAGGGTGTGTATAAATTCATGAGCCATTTACCCTTCGAAAGCTGAAACAATAACACTACTATTTTACTAGCATTTAGGTGCGAAGGTTAATTCGTGTATAGTTCAATGATAAATATTATGTAAAGACACTGCATACAACGTCATCTAGTCTCAAACTAAACAGAGCTTGTACAATACATACATAATATACATAGGAAACACCCAGACTTCGGTACAAATGTATGTGTCATCACACAAAGTTCGTCCCGACCGGGAATCGAACCCGAGACTCCGGCGGCGTCGAAAGCGGATGCACTACCGACCACGCCACTGAAGCAGTCGTGTATAGTCGTGTATACTTAGTATAATATTCGTCTAGTGTTCTCAGTTTCTATTAATAGCTGCCAAATGGTATTAAATTTGACTTCAACACACCCTTCAGAGTTAAGTATTATATTTTTTATGGTATAGACAATTATTTAAACCGTTTCTTCGGACTCTCCTCCTAGAGTACGTTAAGCTGTCGCGATCCTGGTTGCCACACGAACATCTACAGCTGTCGTTACGGGCTGTTAGGGTTGTAAAATATCCAACTGGTCAATGGGTGACCAGCTAATACGGATGGTGGAGGTCAGATGGTAGTCGCATCACGAAAAGGTGAATTGCATAACGAACAGTTGCGTCACCAAAATACATTATTATTTAGGTAACTAAAAGCACTGGAATTGTACGAAAGTTTTGTTTCATAAAAACACGGAGGTAAAGGGAAGCCTTGAGCCGCTAGCCCAGCGCCGAACAATTGCTTCCTTGGCCGCGTTCTACCGTATTTATACCACGGTGAGTGTTCTGAAGACCTCTTCAACCTGATGCCACCCTCTCCCTTCCGATCCCGAAAAACAGGTGCCGAAATATCACTCTCATACCGTGGAAACCGTCTTCGCGAGAACCGAGCGTTTTAAACGTTCGTTTCTCTGCCGAACGATGGTGGCTTGGAACGCCCTGCCTGCGCACGTATTTCCTCCAACATATAATTCTTTAAGTGAAGCGTGAAGAGGCACATTACTGGGTCGTCAAGTTGAGAGCCACTCTCTATAGTACTCCTGTGTACTATGAGAGACCATCAGGCGGGTGGCGTCAATTTGTCAACCTAAATATATATAAAAAAAAACACATAGACACGAAAATCGACTTCAAATTACCGGAATAGGGCCAAATTGAATTGGGACCCTCGGAAAGCAGTAGCTTTGAATTCAAAAAAATAAATAAAATTGATTCACCCAGCAGTCAACAGGTAACAAACATAAAAATACATACAACCGAATTAAAAACCTCCTCCTTTTTTGGAAGCAAAAACGAAAGTTAAAAACGAGAAGGGCTCGTGATCTAGTGGTAACAAAAAATGTTAACACATTGCAAAGGTTAAGCAACATTTAGTCAGACTGGTCTTAGGATGGGTGACCATTTCTTAAGACACTGAGACCCCCTCCGTGCCTCGGAGAGCATGTTAAGCCGTCGGTCCCGGTTGTCATACGACCATCTATGGCAGTCATTAGCGGTAGTTGGAGCCCTAAATCAAAAAACCGACCTATCTAATTACAGAACTTCGATATCGCCCATGGGTTGTGTAGGTCAGATGGCAGTCGCTTCACGGAAAATATCGAAGTTCAGCCGAATCGCAGTTAGACTGGAAAGTCGACCCCAATTCAGTTGGGAAAAGGCTCGGTAAATGATGATGGTTAAAAACGAAAGTAAATCATTGACATAAATATAATAACCAAATAAATATTATTAATTTATAAAATTTACATTGGGGGTTTATAATGTTTCATTCAACTTAGTTTCAACGAAATTATTCATCATTATTGGGGTCGAAATCCTATTAGGGGAGACCGTGGGTTGACATTGTCAGTTGTATATAAATAATGGACGTTAATTTCCTTCGGAACCGTCATACTTTTTGATATTCTGAGTAAATAAACGTACATATCCATCCATCATTTAAGCTTGTTTGAGTGTAGAAATTACTTTTTTTGCAATGTTATTAGTTTACTTCGCTTCTAAAAAACCTTTTTTCGAAATAACGGCAACTGTTATTTCGTTGTCACGTAGTGGACATAGATCTCAGGCTCGCCAGACGTCACTTATTTTCTAATAAAATAAGTCCTCAATACTCCCAGATACCTTACGTCGGCCATTTTTCTTAACATATGCTTTAAAGATTACAAAATAATGACTTATATTCACGTAAATTCTGACGCTCTGTTTTTCTAAATGTTAGCCGGACAATTTACGCGTTTAAGTCCCGAAAACTTAACTATTAAAAGGTACCAGGGAGTTTTGATGACTTACTTTTAGTGATATTGTTTAAACTTTTAAGTAAGTATCAGCCGAAACCGTGAGTAATGTTTTTGATTACCTGATACCTGGAAATTGCCCATCTGGCCAAACTGGCAGGTCTTCCAGGCAATCATACACATTTCGTTCATCAGAAAATAAGTGATACTGGTAAACTTTTTTGCCCCTCGGATCTCAGTTAACTTAGTAAAATGTAGTAATAATAAAAATATAGTAATGGCGAAGTGTAGGTGTGTAATGCATCTCAGCCTACCACTTCGGTAATATAAGCGTGATGGTTACCTATGTATGTATGTTCCTTGAAACTTACAAATAAAAAAAAATATTTAATAGAACATTCATTCATTAGAACATCATGATATTAAGAACTTTGCTCATAGACTTGATAAAGAAACTATGGTAGTAACTGTAACTGTAACTGTGAGTATCGAAATATTAAATGATGTCATTGTCTGGATATTTTATTGAAAGCCTATAAATATGCTTACTTTTGCGTTTTATACAATACAAATCGCAAATGAAAGATCTTAGTCTGAATTCTAAGATTCTGTATCCAGCCAACATCTTTCGTTTTGGCGAATTATTTTGTAAAAAGATTCCATTATTGGAAAGAACATCAGAATAATGGGTATAATAGGTACAAATAGAATCGTAATACAGACATATTTAGGTCCCATTTATGATACAGAATAATAATAATGTTTCCAAAGTACTAGCTGACGCCCGCAGCTTCGCCCTTGTGGGTTTGCTTATTTTTACCTACAACTTGATACTAACTCTCGCCTCTATTTAAACCTTCAATAAATTTTAACGAATACTTCAAGACCAAAATGAGCTCAATCGTTCCAGCCATTCTTGAGTTTTAGACAAACGAACGGCCATATTAATTTTATTTATATAGATAGAATAAGAAGATGAAGAATAATCTCTATTGTATATTATAAAGATGCTAAATTATAATGCTGTCCTTAGTTGAGCTTATCTTTGAAAACCGTATTAAAATCCGTTCAGAACACACGACGTAAAAAAAAGTTCTTTCTGTGTTTTTTTAATGTTTTAACATCGTTTACACTACTGTTTAACATAAAATAGTGTAGGTGTTGAATGATTGAATGAAACTAAAAGGTATCATTCAATCATTCAACCATTTCTACATTTAAAAAATAAAGAAGAATAGGTACCTAAATACCCTACATATTTATTCCATTCCAATTATGAATACTTTAACGAGACTCTGTTTGAGCCGTTCCCTTAAACATAATGCATATTTATGCATTACCTTATTAACATCTGTTTCATATTTTATTTAGCGAGCTGATGATGATGTCTGTGGATGTAATTTACTTTCCATCGGATTGATAAAATGAATGAATAAACTGAGCTCGTGAAGTAGTTGCTTCAATACTTATTTTTATTTTATTTTATATACTTATATATACTTTATTCTATAAAATACTTCTATTTATTTAGGCTCACATCATAATATGATCTTTTACACACATAAAAACAGACATTCGAAAGCAGAATTGTCAAGAGAAGTCTTGAAATGGGTTTATGTCTGTTGGTTCCATTAATGTTTCTGTAGACGCTTCATTCGCCCGGTCAACTACAGAATAATTCTTTTATCAGTTAGTTAGCAACATTATAATTACGTCTATATCCCCGAGGATATACACAGAGGTGCATAAACACCCTCATTTTGAGACATATTTTGTTGGTGTCACGTAACAGGGGGCAACCCTATTGACGTTACCTAGGACTATGTACAATAGAACATCAATAACCATACAGTAATCCGAACTTAAATTCTAACAGACTAGACCGATTTACATCGGATCACTGGATTAAGTTCCATCATCTGAAGGTTGGCACGTGAAGTCGTTGAAATAAAACATAAAAACTTCAATCGGGAAGATGGATACAGACTGCCATCATCGTGGGACCCTGTGATTTATAAAACCAAAAACCGGAACGCGCAACCGTAGTCTGCCCGGGCGGATGTCGTGAGCGTAGTGTGCGCCTTAGCAACGCACCGCAGAAAAATCAAGACCCGGTAAGGGTAAATGGAGAAACTGCCCGCGGCTCTGGCTATCGACACCGCCAGCTCCAGTCAGCCTGTGACCACGGCCCGATGTAACTCTCTCGAAACGTCAGGCTATATAAAAGGTAATTTAGGCGTTTAAGTCCCGAAAACTTAACTATTAAAATGTATTTAGAACGCGAAAGTCTAAAAACCATAACAAGATGTTTGTTATCCAAGACATAAAAACTGCTTATATACCTATTGCGGTCTATACGGAAGATAAGCGAGCAAGCGTATTTTGCATATTATCTACAAAAGCGTGAATCTCACCCATACCCTCGTATACCCTGAGGCAATCCAATCCAGATAAGAAATAAGAATAACACGCGTATGAAAATCTGGTCACCCTTCATTTCATATCTCTCTGTGAAACATTTGAAACGTCTGTTTTACATGTCTTTCAACTTTATTTTGTACAAATTATATTAGCGGTCGCCCGCGACTTCATACGCGTGGTAATTTGGAATTTATCCCGTCCCTGTAATAATTGTTTCCGTCGCTTCACCCATCTAGCTTCGCAAATAATGATTTTAGAACCAATTTAATTTCCATAAAATATGTTATAGTTGTTAACTTACTATTACATATTTCTTCGCCGGGCGCCACTAGAAATAGTTCTGCTTGTAACCAGAGACGCCCGGCAACGGATGTTAGAGCGGCCGCGGCATTGGGCCGCAGAACTAAAAAAAAACAAACTATTACATATTTTATGGAAATCAAATTGGTCCTAGTAGATACTCGTAGATGTATGCTACCGCAGACTTATTTTTAGAACTTTTAAAGGAGAACAATTCTTTAGTACAAAAAGGAAAGGGCTTACACCATTAGTGATGACACAGAAACATGGAATTGAGCCATTTAGTGTTATATATTTTTTTTTGATTTATTTACATGGGGCACACTAAAAGTTTTGCACTTCTAGCTAATCGGAACTATTTGAACTTCGAATGTTATATTTTTTTTAAACGTTGCAACCTTCTTTTAGTAATAAAAAAAACAATTGGCGGGAAATCATTTGTCAATTGTTTTTTATTACACATCAAAGTTCTACGTATGCAACGAAAATGGAATTAAGTCGAAAAGATTTTACAGCGATGATTTTTTTATGATTTTAAAAGATCTCTCTCTCCGCAAGACTGTGCCGCTCGTCTTCAAAATGCTTTTGGGAGAAAAGCAACTTGTTTGAGCTCCGTGACGCGATGGTTTGCTGAATTTGAGAGAGGTCGAGTTTCTTTAAATGACGAATTTCGTGAAGGGCGGCCTTCAACTGCCGTCAACAAAAATAATGTGGCTACTGTTAAGCAGTTAATTGAAGAAAACCCGCGGATTACCTATGAGACAATTCGAGGACTATTGGAGATTGGTATGAGTCAAATCAAGAAAATTTTACGCGAAGAATTGAAAGTTCGGAAACTTTGTTGTCGTTGGATCCCTCATGAACTGACAGCGGAGCAGAAGCGGGCTCGCGTGGAATGGTGCTCACAGATGCTACTGAAGTACGACCACGGACATTCTAATACTGTTTATGACATTATCATAGGAGACAAAACGTGGATTTATTGTTTTGAACCCGAAAAAATCAGCACCTTGTGAATGGGTGTTTGAAAATGATAACAAACCAACAAAAGTGAGACAGGCGTTGCTAAAAAAATGATCATGTTTTTTTTCTCAACTACGGGTCCCATCTGTACAATTCCACTTGAAGATCAAAAGAGTGTTAATGCCGAGTGGTATTTTACCATTTGTTTACCCAGGGTGTTAGAAAAAGTTCGCGAAAGACGACTCAAAAGCCGCGTTCTCCTACATCATGACAACGCTCCTTCACACACGGCCAACAAAACAAAGTCATTTTTAGCTTCCGAAAAAGTACAACTCGTCACCCATCCTGCGCATAGCCCCGACCTAGCACCCTGTGATTTCTGTATTTTCCCCAAAATCAAATATTTGATGAGAGGTTTCACTTTTACCAACTCCGAAGAGGCAGTGATAGCGTTCAATCAGCACGTAGAAAACATGCCCGCCCTTCTGTGGTCCTCCTGTTTTAAAAAATGGTTCGATCGCATGAAAGAATGTTTAAAATGTAAAGGAGAGTATTTTGTAAAGCAATAAACATAATATTTTGGTTTTAACATGTTGTTTTTTTAAGTTACGCAAAACTTATAGTGTGACCTACGAATAATAAGCAATATTGTTAATCTTTTACTGTTTGTATTTTTATGTATAATTGCATTGTATTGTTAATTTACAATGATTAAAAAAGAGTGGCCGTGAGATTTCTTGCCAGTTTATTTATACTGTCGATTGACGGCACTTGGTGGAATCTGCTACACATATTACACAAAAACACATATGCTTTTCCACTGTTAAATTTTTTTTGAAACTATATTGTAATCTCTGATGATGCCGTGAGGTGAAACCGGTCAATAAAAATAAAATTATAACAGTGGAAAAGTATATGTGTTCCTGCCAGATTCTTATCACAGGCGCTACCTGTTGCTTTGCGAATCTGGCAGTAAATGTACATTTAGAAGCACTCATTTTAATTTTGACAATCATAAGTGTTTTTATAACCTAAATGAATAAACGTTTTGAGTCTTTGAATCTATGAATCTTTTAACGTAACATTAATAGACTTGGAGCCCATGACTGACAGACATACCTCACGTTATAAAGGCTAGAAATTTCTTAGAGCATGTTCCCAACACAGGGGAGAACGGTCGGTAAGTATAAGTATTGGTTGTGGTTATTTCCGAAGATATCAGGTAGCAAAGGTGGTTAAAATAGCACATTACTTAGGTCATTTTATAAAGTTTCAGAATTTGATATTTTTTTCTGAATAACAATAGAATCCCAAACCCCTGGCACGGTTGCAACCCCTTGCCAGACCGCTTTGACCCTGAGACTGCCAGACATCAGTCGTGATTTAATTATCCCTATGTTTTTATTAATTTTAAAGTACTGACACCAAATTTCTACTATTTTATTGTAGTGTACATTTCTCGGGAGGAAATAATTTAACAGTTATCTCACAGCTTCGAAGAGGCGTCAGATAGCGTAATTCTTTAATCTGGTAATAAATAACGGTTTTTGAACGATTCCTGGGATTCGGAGCGATTGGATACGGAGATAGAAGCGTGCCGCGGATTTAAGGCTTAATTCTGAGATCGTTGGTTTGTATTGTATGCACTACGGTTCGTGTTAGGGATTTACGCTACTACGTTTTATTGTACTTTCAACCGACTTTCAAAAAAGGAGGAGGTTCTCAATTTGAGTATATATATATATTTCTTATGTTTGTTACCTTTGGACTGGGTGGACTTCCCAAGTGTTCCCATTTCAATTTGGTCCCATTTCGTCAATTTTTTTTGTCCCATTTCTGTAGTCTGTAGTTCTTGAAGTCGGTTGTTGTGTCAATTTTTGAGGTGTATTTCCTGGAGTTCCACCACAATCCCAACTACATAATCAGCTAAGTAATGCTGCTAACCAATTTTCAGGTTTATAAAATGACGTATGTCTCTCTGACGTCTGTCTTACGTAACATATAAAGCGAACTTTAACAGCTAATTCTATCTTTGCAGAACAACAAATTTTATTTTAACTTAATAGAACCATTAGGCGTAGTCTATAAGTGTTCTAGAAAGTGTCCAATAGTACCAGAGCTCGCTACTCCGAGAGTAAATATCACTTTACTTGTTCCACAGGGTTTATAGATGCTTTTAAAGTACTAAAGATATTTCTTATAGTGCTTCTAGAATAATCTTACACAAAACGTTTTTGGTATAGAGATACCTGCAGCAGCAAGATTTTCATATGAAACTAGTATAGGTGATTACCGTGGCTACGCTTTCGGGAACTGGGAGTGATAATTTTCTCATTTCCAATTCCCATGGGAACACTGGGATAAAAAGTAGCCTATAGCACTCAGGGATAATGTAGCTAAATATAAGTGAAAAAAAATTCAAAATTGGTTCAGTATTTTTGGAGCAGTAAGGCCAAACTTAGTAACATTCTATATTGTCAAATATAAAACCATAGTTAGTTTAAAAAGACAAACCTTCAGCTGATTTTGATTGGAAACTAAACAGGCACATTATCTATTGCCAAATTTAAAAAAAATATAGATACATACGTCTGATTTCCAGGAACCAATCGCCAGGTTGAGTCAATGTTTTATGTGATCCTCAGATATTTGTATTGGAGTCTGGATTTTTGTGTATTTTGAAAAGAAAGTATAATACGAGTATGTAGGTGTTGATTTCTTAAATAGAAAGATAAGTACATAGATAGATCTGATAGCAAAAGTTGTCATAACATAGTTCGCAGAAACTAATTTCATCGGCACGACTCTAAACTGCGGCCGTTTCCTAGCTGTGTTTAGTGTAGAAAGAAAGAAAGATTTTTTTAATTATTCCACAACAAACTTATACTAATAAGGCACTCAGGTACATAGAACACAAAAGTAAAATAAAACATAATGGTCGTCTATCAGCGCAGAATTCCAGTTGACGGCCTGTTTAAAAAAAACAAATCATATCTCAGAGATATTACAGAGAGCAAGTCTCTAGAATTAACATTTACATTTATCAGGTTTTGTATTTTCTTATAAGTATTTACAAAACTAAAATTTTCAAACTATTAATTTCAGTTTATTTCATGATTAAAGAAGAAACTTGAACTAGACTTAATCCAGAACTAACAAATTATTTGCTAACGAAACGTATCTGAACTCCGATAGTACAAGAAAACTAAAATAGTAACGAGTTTTAAAACTCAAACAAATTTGTTGAAGTAAAGAAGTTTCTACCAGCAGCGGAGCGCGGCGGCGGGTGTGCCTATAATCCTATGTGCCTATAATACCATACCTACTATCTAAATCGAAGCAAAGTCTTTTCCTTTGCTATACAACAGATATAAGCTTACTTAGTTACTAAATGACACAAAATCACGTCTCATATTAGTATGTTTAATAATAAAGAAATTATTTATTCCATGCAAAATATTTGACTACCTACAACGCAAAAAAAAATACAATCAAAAATCAATAATTCGACTAAAATCAAACATAATATGCAATAAAAGAAAATAATCACAGTAAACAACAAATACATTATAATAATTGGATATTAAATTACAGATCAATCACAAAATTTGTATGTACTATTAATTATAAAAAATATATTATTCGATTAAATTATATTAAATTATTATAAATTATATAAATTATATTAAATTAGTGTAATATTAGAATGTTAATTATATTATTAAATTGATTGTGACTATGTTTAAAAATAGGTATCTTTTCATTTTTGCACGGACCCCCTTTCGGTAAAAGCCTCCTCCAAGGCATTTAAATATAATGAATTTCAATATTATGAATCACAAAATCTTGGGCAAGGCCTGAACCGGGCTGCGTCTGTTTCTATACGTTCTACGACCTGAACAAGACACCACTTAGCACAAGATTTGCATTAATATTAGCAGTGTGCAATGTACCGGTCGGTTTATTTTTGTCTTTGTACCTAGTACGTTAACCTCAAGATTGTCTGAAGGAATTAAATATTCACTGGAACCTTTGATATTAGAATTAATAACTCAGCACATAAAACATTCCCTTTGCTCTTAACATTGAGCGCTCGTAAAGCGTACACAGGATCTTGTGTTTAATTTTCTCTCTGTACCTACATGTTTACCTACTGGCTTTACAGATTTGCAAACTGCTTGGGTGGCGCAGTGGTTTGTATGTATATATGACTGCCATCTCTGGGGTTCGATTTCCGAGTCAAATCAAACATGATCTACAAATGTTTGTTTCGGAGTTTAAGTATTTTCTATGTATAATACATATATAATAGTGCCTATGTACTCGTATTTCGAAATATATAAGTATGTTTATCGAAGTATGTTATAAAACTAAACCAACCCGTTCGACCAGCTTAGTATGTTATATGTAGGCTGAATTCCTCCCCTCTTTGGGGGAGGGCTATGTCAAGCACTAGGCAACAAATGGGTTGAGATGATGACAGAGTTGCTCAATATCAACTTCCTATCAACATTTTCACGGTCTTCTTCACATGCACGTAAAGCTAAATGATGACCCAGGCTCTGTGAAGAATATTTTAAGTGCCTTGAAAAGGCAAAGGGTTCGCTTCCTATTACTTGGATCAGCATTGACTGGAAGGATGTGGGATCGCCTCTGTCATCCCCATTGTGTATGTTGTATATCTAAACAAACTTTTTTTTTGTTTTTATTTAAGTTCGCACAAGTGCGGCCGCTCTTACGTCCATTGCCGGGCGTCTCTGGTATGGACCATCAGGTATTTCCAGTGGCACCCGGTGGACTTTGGCCACCTGTATGGCCTCTTCGGGGGTTTGGTCGGGATGAGAATCCCGCGTCGTTGGGGTAGGGTGAGTGAATCGCAGCACGCAACCCTTTTAGCCTAAGTAAAGACGGCGGGTGACTATCCCGCCGTCCTCAGGCCCCGATGATGGAGGTCGATGATCTTGGGGGTAGTGAGGAATAATGAGTCTACGGCACCCTCGCCGCTAACTTCGGAACTCGGTGGGGAGGGTACGCTCCCTGTCCCTCTCGACCGCATCTAAACAATGACTGTTGTTAATAAAAAAGTTTCACTGTTTCTTTGGGCCGCGCTATTGTCGGAAACTAACGCTTAGCGGTAGTATGATTTTTTTCATTCTCGTCACATTTCTCCAGGAAGGTTATAAAAAAATTACACTTTGACAAATAAGAGCGGAGCAGCAGTTGTATTTTTTACAAAATACGAGTATAGTTGATTAGTTTCGTGAGCTACTGCAGTTGCGAGTGGATACAGATTTTTATAGGTAGTCGCGCTAACGTTCATTGCCGGACGCCCTCAGAAAGATACACCCAGGGTCGCGTTACTGCTGCTGTTAATCGTTAAAGTAACGCAACAATTTTCTATCAACAACTAAGAGAAATTTTCTAGCGAATTTCCGAATTACACGCAAACAAAATCGCTGGTAAATGTAAGGCGACATGTCTTAGAATAGTGTAAGTATCGAAGGCGTCTTAAGAACACGACAAAGAGTTTAAAGTACCTATTCTTCTGAGATTAAGGTTTGTAGGAACATTGTAGTATCTTCAACACCATATTTATTTATTTATTTATTTTCAAAACATTTACAGCATCATTACAGGTTTATCCCAATACAATACTGCAAGTAAAATATAATATGGTTACAACTTTAAAAAATATATGCATTAAACATAAACATGAGATATTATCAATTCAAATAAAATAGCCATGTAATAATAATTCTTAAATAAATTTATATAATCGATTTATGTCTTATTTCGTTTGAAGTAATTACAGAATGTCAAATTTATAAGTCCTAATTAATTAATGTCAAAATTAATGAAATATTGTTATTGTAATTTATGAAATTTTATATTATTAATGAATGGTTAAATAATTATGAATCAATTTACTACAATGAAACACACTTCCGCCGGGCGCCACTGGAGTCCTGCCGGGCGCCACTGGAAATACGTTCTGCTTGTAACCAGAGACGGAGGAACTAACGTCCGTTGCCGGGCGGCAACGGACGTTAGAGCGGCCGAGGCCTTAGGCCGCGGAACTAAAAAAAAATGAAACACACTTTTCTAAAACTATCTTGAGTCTCACAGTATATATACAGTTATATATGTCGATTTCACTAATAGTAATTAAATATAAAATTTCGATGGCGTGCGATATAGGGGCGAACTGAAGTAAATTAGTGCGCGCCACAGGGACTCTGAGCGTGAGGGGCTGGCGACGTGCACCCACGTATCCGTCCGGTGCGCACAGCTGCAACCTCGCCAATACATCCGGGTGGTGCAACTGCCCGCGCAGGACCCGCCACACGTATACCACCAGCGCCACCTCGCGCCGCACGCTCAGCCTCACATACCCCACCATGCCAAGCACAAACAGGGTACATTAGCGGATACAGTGGGTACATTCCATATTGTTTGTAATATAGGAAGCGAGTGAACTTATTCTGGATTTTTTCCAACATTAGGCTATACTTAGTCGGCTATATTTAATGCATTGAAGATGTTGAACCGATTCCATTAGACATTATAGAGTTCGATATTTGAACGCGGTGTCTGAACCATCACAATTATGAAAAAAAAACCTGCTAAGTGCGAGTCGGATTCGCGCACAAGGGTTCAGTACCAAAAATGGCAAAAAAACACGTTTGTTATATGGGAACCTCTTAAATATTTATTGTATTCAGTTTTTTAGTATCTACTTATTGGTGTGAAAATGTTAACTTTCTTTCTATCACAGTTCATGAGATACAGCCTGGTGACAGACGGGCGGACGGACGGACAATGGAGTATCAGTAATAGGGTTCCCGTTTGACACTTTGGATACGGAACCCTGAAATCTAGCAGTTGCCTGGGACGACGCTCGCTTGCTTTTGAAACATTTTTCATAGCGTGATGTCTAAGCGTGATGATTAAGGTTTTTTTTTCTTGTTTTACGATCCCTTCCATCTGAATCATCTGAATCAGAAGGAATTGCTATTAGTGATAAGGCGGCCCTTGTACATTTATTAGTTATAAGTATGTTTATAATGTATTTTCTAAACTGTGGTGTACAATAAAGAATATTTATGTTATGTTATGTTATTTTATGTTATGTTATGTTATGTTATGTTATGTTATGTTATGTTATGTTATGTTATGTTATGTTATGTTATGTTATGTTATGTTATGTTATGTTATGTTATGTTATGTTATGTTATGTTATGATGTCATATAACCTTAGCTTTCCTCGTTAATAGACCATTTAAACCTAAATAACTTTTCAATAATCTCGAATTAACTACTTAACTACTAGTAGTAGTTAATTCGAGATTAGCGCTTTCAATCAAACAAACTAATCAGCTTAATAATATAATTTCACTTACCATTTGTACAAAAGAAAGGGTAGTAATTAGATTGCATTTTATGTACCAATAGATAGAGTGGTTCTCAAGGTTTTTGTGTATAGTATATAATTTGTTACGAATATCATTAATATTCTATATAAGCTTTCGTAACTTGAATTCCTTCGAAAATACTAAATTAAAACGAAGAATGATAAATGGAGTAATAAAACCAACCAAATAGATATTAAGGAATTTTGATTCCACATCGGAAACTGCGTTCGTTTACTGTTTTTCTCAAATGTTTGTTTTTCCGTAATTTATCATTCGTCGTCTACAATAATAACATTTTTAGAACGATTTTTTTTTGTAGATTCGACTAAGTACGACGGCGATTTCTCCCGCAAGATTTAGATTTTTGTTAACATTTGTCAATGCCTTTGAATGATGAATCTTTGTCTCCGGGGTCACTTCACCTTTTACTCCTAAGAGGTAAACAGTGAAGTTCCATATTTAGTTAAACATGTTCTTTCCTGGAACTTTGGATGTATTTCCTCTGTCTGAGAGCTGGTGCACAGTGCAGTTTTTAGCAATCAAATTCTTCCGGCTGTAAGTTATTGATACAAAAAAAAGCTTATGTCACACGGAGCGAGAATGTATTTTTAGCCGTTAAAGTTTTCACCTATAAAAATACAAGTATTACCTAGTACTAAAATTTTTAAGATGAACAACATTTTTTTAAGTGTGATCTTAAAAAATATTGTTCATCTTAAAAATTTCTGATCTTTCTAAAGAAAATAAAATACTTACTCGTGTTAGGAATGTATCATATCAGTAGTGTCACTTCGCCGTCGTTGAAACGCAATTAAGCTTAAAACACACTGGTCCATCACATACGACGTATGCCACGTGACGTGGGAAACAGCGACACACGTCCTACGACTTAATAGGAACAGTCAGTTATCAAGTCACGTCCATTTACTTTTGTCCATGTCCAACACACTTGATGGTCGGTGAGCACTACTGTTTGTTATGGACATTGTCAAACCATTCCAGGTCAATAACGCGCCACTGGAGCTTTGTACTGAACCATTTGAATTTGGAATTCGTTATCCGTATCAGAAGATTCAGCCTTTGACACTGATGGTAAATTACGGTTTGAAACTTTGTCGCATACAGTCACATACATTCGAGTATTAGGTAGCTACTATAGATATGTGTATGTCATGCATTATGTATGACTCTGATAAATTATTGAATGACATTCACTCATAATTCATTTTAGCTCAATATCTATCTAGGTGAATTATGACGGATATTTAAATCACCTGCCATTTTTCAACTTCAGGTAATTCCTCTGCAGGTGTTACTCTTGGACCCTTTTTCATAAAAATCGACTTAATATTCCTTAATGAGTTTATTAAGTGTTCCTCAAAAACACCTGTTGAAAGAAAATTAATTTTACCAACTTAATAACAGATTTGTCCCTGTTAAACCTTTAAAAAGTTATGAAAGTTCAAGATTAATTTCACAGCTTAATTGAATAAAGTTGGTCTCTTGAAGCCAGCGAATTAAAAAGTATACTTTAACTATGGTTTGACACAAAAAAGAGATGGCCACTAAGATTGAATTTATAAGTAGGTAAATGTAAAGCGAGGTTTATACCACTGCGTCGTGGTTTCATCAACATCATCATCCTATCGATGTTCACTGCTGAGCATAGGCCCTTCCAATGAGTTTCTAGCTCAAATCCTTATTGCACCTGCATGCAACGAGATCCAGCCTAGGTCACTATATCGCGTCGTCGTGGTATAGTTAATTAACTAGTTAGTTAATTCAATTTAATGATTGAATTTAATTTAATATGTTGATTTAACTTACCTCTACGATTTGGTCTCCATAAGTCCGCCTAGGTTGACCCTTACTAGCTTGTCCATTCACTCTCGCTTCATATATCTGTTTTGTCAGTCTCCTATCATCGATCCTCCCTACATGACCGAACCATCGAAGCATGCCTTTTTCTATCTTGGTCACTTGCATCTTCTGTCACACCGCAACGTTCCCATATCACGCAGTTCCTTATTTTATCCACTAACGTTACCCCAGCCATACTTCACTCGTTTTAATAACAATAATAAATTCACTTATTCAAGTAACCAGGACTCATAATGTTAGTATAACTTAAAACTATGTACTAACATAGTTTAAACCTACTAAGGTTTACATAAATCAATTTAAATTACAATTACAATAAAATAAAATTATATTAAACACAATGCAAGCTATTTCAGCATCCGATGCAAGATGGCGCTGCAGTGCTAGCCTGTCAGCAATCATGCTCAGTATGCTATTAGCGCTGCCCCGCATTCTGCGCACCTGGCATGGAGCATTATCTATCATTATACTTTACCTTTCATCATCATCATCTTTCATTTATCATTATAATTTACCTTTATAGAAATGGGCAATGTCGCCCTTAGCTCTCGAGAACTGCTTTATGCTCCAATGATAGTTGACCCCTCTATGGATAGCCCTCGATCTGGGGGCAAGCCAAAAAATCGAAAATTTGACCTAGCCCTAAGGGGTCAAAAGATAACTTTTGACCCCTTAGGGCTAGGTCAAATTTTCGAAAAAAAAAAAAAAAACAAAAAAAAACCTTTTTTTTTTTTTTTTTTATATATTTTGTTCGCCAAATTGACGCCGCCCGCCTGGTGGTAAGTCGTGACGACGTCTAGCGATTGTGGGCCACTCTCACAGCACACATTACTATTGAGAGTGGCCCTCAACTTGACGACCTACTGATGTGCCTCTTCACGCTCCGCTTAAAGAACCCAGGATTATATGTGGGAGGAAACACGTGCACAGGCAGGGCGTTCCAGGCCACTATCGTTCGGCAGAGAAACGAACGTTTAAAACGTTCGGTTCTCGCGAACATGCTATCCACTGTGTGGGGGTGGCATCTCTGCCCGGCACGAGTCGTTCGGGATCGGAAGGAAGAGGGTGGGATCAGATTGAAGAGCTCTTCAGAACACTCGCCGTGGTAAATACGGTAGAATGCGGCCAAGGAAGCTATTGTTCGGCGCTGAACTAGCGGCTCAAGGCTTCCTGTTACCTCCGGACAATCTATAATACGGATAGCCCGTCGCTGCATAGCGTCGAGAGCGTCCAGCAGATACTTCGCGGAGCCGTCCCAGAGGTGAGAGCAGTATTCGACGCAGGGTCTAATCTGCGTCTTGTACAACCGGTCCAGTGTAAAGAATCTCTTTACCTTATTCAGTATTCCTAGTTTCCGCGAAGCTAGCCCTATACATCTTTCGATGTAGTTTTTATTATTGAGCTCTCGACGAACGTCTATGCCAAGGATATCAAGGTTGTCCTTCATTGGTAATAATGCATTCTGAAGAGAGGGTAGGGGAAGGAAAGGGGATTTCTTCGCAGTAAATGCACACGCGTGTGTTTTGCGGGCATTATACTCGACCAGGTTCTCGGTACCCCATTGAGAGATACTGTCGAGGTTACGGTCGAGATCAGCCACGAGTCGTCGTCTCTCCTCCTCAATCTCAGATCGCCCCGCCGTCGGACGAACCGAGTAACTCCCGTGCAGTGTGCTGTCATCTGCAGAGCAATTAATGTTCCCGAGGGATAGCATATCATTGATATGCAGAAGAAAGAGAGTTGGTGATAGTACGGACCCCTGCGGTACCCCGGCATTCACTTGCAAGAAGCGAGAAGCCTGGCCATCGCAGAGAACCCGCACTCGGCGCTCGTTTAAAAAGCTGGCAATCCAGCTGCACAGTTGAGGAGGTAGACCATATGCCGGAAGCTTGGAAAGGAGCGAAGCATGCCATGACCCTATCGAAGGCTTTGGCGATGTCCAGGCTAATAGCCAAGGACTCGCCATGCCTTTCCATAGCCCCACCCCAGACATGCGTTACGAATGCCAGAAGATCACCCGTTGATCGCTTTGGCCTGAAGCCGTATTGTCGATCATTGATTAGCGAGTGATCCTCTAGGAATTGCATGAGCTGCTTATTTATAAGGAGCTCAAGCACCTTGCAAATGACTGAGGTGACAGCTCTGGGTCGATAGTTGCCTGGATCGGACCGATCCCCTTTCTTGGGGATCGGTTGTACGTTCGCCTCCTTCCAGACCTCCGGCACGAGCCCTGAAGGGTATGACAGGCGGTACAGACGCGTTAATACTGGAGACAACTCAGCTGCACATTTTCGTAGCACCACCGCCGGAATGCCGTCAGGGCCACTGGCTTTCCACGTGTCGAGTGACCGCAGCACTGCCCGTACATCACATTGCCTGATAACAATATCAGGCATTGTGTGGCCACAGTTGGCGATGGCGGGGGGCTGCAGCCCACGGTCGTCGACCCGGGAATTAGCCGCAAAGAGGTCTGCGAGCATATCCGCTTTCTCTTGGGCTTTGTGAGCCAGTGTTCCGTCTGGGTAACGCAGCGGTGGCAGCGAGGGCTGACAAAAGTTAGATTGCACGGCTTTGGCCAGTTGCCAGAATCCACGGCTTCCCGTGGGATGGGAAGTGAGCTCCTGACCAAGCCGCGCGACGCGCTGGGCATCCGCTCTCTTAAAGGCCCTCTTACTCGACTTTGTGGCCCGGTTGTACGCTGCTTTGAGGTGGCCCACGTTTGGGTCGCGCACAGCCCGGGCCCTGATCCAGGCGCGATATGCCGACTGTTTTTGTCGAACAGCTTTGGCACAAACTCGCCCGAACCAGGGACGGGCTCTGCGGATACTGGCGACATCAGTGAAAGGGATGTAATAATCCATCCCTAAACTGATCTCGCCAGCAATAGCAGAAGCACTCAAAAAATCAAAATCAAAATATCTTTATTCATGTAGGTCACAAAGTAACACTTATGAACGTCAAAAAAAGAAAATGCTTCTACATTTACATTTACCGCCAGATTCGCAAGGCAATAGGTAGAGCCTGTGAGGAAAGAACCTGGCAAGAAAAACTCACGGCCACTCTTTTTATTCGCCAGTAAATCCAATGATTCTGTTACAACAATAAAAAGAGGGCAAGGGCAGTACGTGACCATGTGTGGACCAAGTGAACTTACAAATTTTGAATCTGTTATTCACAAAAAAAAGTCCATACTAGTTAAAGGTGCCACATAATCTCAAAGTACCCATACCTTACAATATCATAATAATAATAATTTAACAATAATAAGTGAGTTTCAGCAATAACACAACATTTCAAACAGAAGTAGCCCCTATGTAGCTCGAGTGATGAGCAAGCAACTCATTGTCATTTCTCTGTATCGTTTAGATAATCTTTAATAGTATAATATATATAGTTAGTTAATATGCCTTTTTTAGGAGGTGTGTCTTAACAGCCACTTTGAATTTATTCAAAGGAAGGTTCATAATGTTTAGAGGAATTTTGTTATAAAAACGCACACCAAATCCTGCAAAGGAGTCATGAACCTTCTGTAAACGATAATACGTCCCAACCAATTTATGCTTATTTCTAGTTTTTATTGCATGTATGTCACTGTTCACACTGTATAAATGTATATTCTGTTTAACGATCATAATATTCGCATATATATATTGTGATGCAACTGTTAAAATGCCTATTTCTTTAAATCTTTCTCTAAGATAAACTCGTGCATTCAGTTTATAAATCGCACGTATAGCTCGTTTTTGGAGTATAAAAATGATCTCT
Source organism: Nudaria mundana (assembly GCA_963556515.1). NCBI lineage: Eukaryota > Metazoa > Arthropoda > Insecta > Lepidoptera > Erebidae > Nudaria > Nudaria mundana. The sequence continues at coordinate 1,680,596 of OY748294.1, read as the reverse complement.
ATATCAGCTGCCTTGCCCCACAGTAAAATTCCATACGACATGACACTGTGAAAATAGCTAAAATAAACCAGCCTGGCAGTTTCTACATCCGTGAGCTGTCTGACTTTACTAATAGCATAAGCCGCAGAGCTAAGTTTCCCTGCAAGACCCGATATTTGGGCGTTCCACTGTAATTTACTGTCTAGAGTAATACCCAAAAATACGGTTGATTCTACAAGATTAAGGGTATCACCGTTCAAAATAATATTAGTACCGTAGTTCTGAACATTAGGCATACTAAATCTAACACACTTCGTCTTTTTTGCGTTCAGAAGTAAATTGTTGGTTGTAAACCAATCCAGAACTAGTGCAAGTGAACTATTTACTTCGTCAAAATTCCTCAGCTTGCGATCAACTTTAAAAATAAGTGATGTATCATCGGCGAATAGAACAATGTCGCACAAGTTCTGTACATAGAACGGTAGATCATTAATGTAAACTAAAAATAGAAACGGACCTAGAATTGATCCTTGTGACACGCCCATAGCTACAGAAGCCCCTAAAGACCGACTACCATTGATATCAACTTGTTGTATTCTATCACTGAGGTATGAGGCAACTAGGTCCAGTGCCGAATCTCTGATACCATAATAATTGAGTTTCCGTAATAGGGTATTATGTTCAACGCAATCAAAAGCTTTGGAGAGATCGCAAAATATACCAATGGCATCTTGCTTATTCTCCCAGGCATTGAAAATATGCTTCAGAAGCGTTACCCCTGCGTGAATGGTAGAACGACCTCTTGTGAATCCATACTGCTCATTATGTAGTAGCATATTTGAATTAAAATGTGAATGTAATTGCTGCAATATAAGTTTTTCAAAAATTTTACTAATGGCAGGTAGTATTGAAATTGGTCTAAAATTACCAGGGTCGCTTTTTGATCCAGTTTTAAATAAAGGTATCACTTTACTGTATTTCATGAGATCAGGAAACACTCCACTATTGACACATTTATTAAATATTGCAGCTAGATGTGGAGATATATTCACAATAATGGACTGAAGCAATTTTACAGAAATACCCCACAAGTCAGCTGTCTTTTTTGAGTTAAGCGACTTGAATACTTTTATAATATCATTAGGGTTTACATATTCAAAGCTAAATGAGACATGACACTGATTCATGCCGCTTTCCAGCATACGTTGAGCTTTAACTGGGCAAGAATTCAAGGAGCTAGTTATATTCGCGGGTATGTCTATAAAAAAATTATTAAAGGATTGTGCTACATCTGGTTCTTTGTTAATGACTTTATTATCAATAATTAATTCAAAGTCATTGTCACGGGGCTTTAGGCGACCGGTTTCAGCATTAATTATATTCCAAGTCGTTTTGACTTTATTGTTGGACTGTTTAATCTTATTACTCAAATATAATGACTTGGCAGCAACACACGCTTTTCTGAAAGTTTTGGAATAATCTTTAACATACTGAATAAAATCAGGATTAAAATTATATTGCTTCATACCATATAATTCATACAACTTAGCTCTACTTTTGTAGATGCCAGTGGTTGCCCAGTCACAGAACTGGAGGTTTCCATTTTTATAAAAGTTCTTGATTTAAATATATTGTCGAACTCAGATTTAATTGTATTAAACAAGGACTCATATAAGTTATTTGGATCAACCTGGTTAAAGTCAATACTAGCAAGTTTTGCAGAAACGCTTTCATTAAATCGTTCTAGGCGATATGTACTCATTGGCCTACATGAAATTTTTTTTCCTTTAGCCGTGATATTGATGGGAAATACGACCTTCTGCCCCAGATGGTCAGATTTGAAGTTACTTAATACCTCCTTTGTCAGGATTTCACAGTTGCAAAATATATTATCTAGACATGTTGCAGAATGTGATGTGATTCTAGTTGGCTCTGAAAATAAGTGTTGTAAGCCGAAGGAACTAAATAAATTGATAAATTTAATGCATTTAGGTGACTGCACAAGTACATCAACATTAAAATCACCACACACCACAACATGCTTTTTACTAAGACACAATTGTTTCAATACATTTTCCATTATTATCTCAAAGGAATCGTAATCACAATCCGGTGGGCTATAGACACAGAGAACAATGAGTCGCTCAAGCTCAACACAGGACAATTCCACAGTGCGCTCTATAGAAACAGCAACAATATCTTTACGTTCCTTACATTTTATATTATTAGACACGAATATTAGGGAGCCACCACGAATAGCCTTCTTTCTTGCGAACGCACTAATAAGTGAGTAGAATTCACTGTTGAACAATAATTCGTGGTCTTTTAACCAATGCTATGTTATACAAAAAATATGAACATTGTGGTCCCTAATGTAAAGGTCGATTTCTAAAAGTTTATCAGATAAGCCTTGAATATTTTGATGTACTATGCTTAAACTACTAGACATAATGTTATGCTCAACAGAATTACGTTCACCCCCATACATACTACTACTAGGGGTCGGCTCAATTTCCTCAAAGGCCACAGGTCCCCTACCTTCGGGCATATATTTAAAATAAAGATTGCTAGATTTATTATCTGTTGTCTTACAAACTAGTTTTTTTGGATTGTCTCCAAACTGTCTATGTCAATATTATTCTGCTCAATAAAAGCAGGTTGATAAGCCAATAATTTGGCTTGACTCAATACGAAATTAGCTACCTGTCGTCGCAAAAAATTTGATAGTAAATAACTATCACATGTCAAGATATAATTATTATTCAATACAATATTACAGTCAAATAATTCTACATTCCTACAATGTGTAGTCAAAGTATGTAGCTTCATATTAATTTTATATCTAATATAGTTTTCGTTTTGAGTATGAGATTTACTATAGGGTAATGCGGACAGTATTACCTGTTTAACATCTAACTTTGAAAATTGTTCAAAAAACCTTGTGACAGTACTCATGTTAGCGGTATCCCGTCTACCAATAAGAATGATTATTGTTGATAGTGGGCAATGTGTACTAGCTAGTACTCTATTAAGTATTTGAGAGTAGGAGGCCCCAGGAAATGAATGAGTTACAACTGAATTCCCTAAATGTTGTACTAAGTGATGTCCCAACTTCTTACCAATCTCATCACAATATACAAAGGTCTTCCCCTTATTAAAAGTTTGTGTTAGATTGTTTCTAGTGTGAATAATATTGTCACACATACTGTGAAGAGTGTCAAAAGTTGAAGATGTTGACTCTTTTTGGGATGTTATCACTGGCATGGAAGGACATGGCAGAGATTTATCACAGTCCGGTGTTTCATTATATAATTTTTCAAGGGAATGGAATCTTTGCTCATTACTGTGACATGAATCTACCAAGCTATTTAATGCCTCAATGTACTCTCCAATTTCTTTTTGAGCTATTTGATACTTTAATGTTATTGATTCTAAGGAGTCATTTAGATGCATTAGTTCTGTCTGTAATTGTTGTATATCAGACTCATATTGGTCTGTTTGAGAACCTAATTGATTTCTACCTATTTCTATAAGCTGACTTAGTTTTACATTTGATTTACAAGTTCTAATATATTTGTTAGCACCCATTCTAAGTTTTTTCATGCATTTCTGTGTTTTGGAAATAAATTTATTTCGTTTAATATATTTTTTTAATTTATTTCTGCTATTGCTAACTATTCTGATAGATTTAGAGGTAGTGGTTGGTTCAAAATGAATTAAATTAGGGTCACCACCCACCAGCTCTCCGAAGGAGCCTTTCCTACAAAGCAGCGCTGGCTCCAGGGGACGGACGCATAATAATCGCGTAGACCGTCCCAATCCGCTGACGAGTAGTGCCATAGTCGTCGTGACGTTTGTACAGGACGTGCAGGAGGTGACACCTTCATGCCAGCGTGAACAACACAGTGGTCGGAACTACCCAGTGGGAAAACCTATGGCGTGGTGCGGCACGAAGCACCGCGCACGACACCGTACTAGTATCAAATAATTAGGATCGCCATTCAACGTGGCAACGCAGCCAGCACTCTGGGAACCGTCGTCGCAGCGAGTACTGCGGAAGATTTTAAACCCGACTTTCTGTGAATTTTGAAAATACTTAATTATTATTTTTTGTGCACTCAAATAAAGTTATAAGTACAGAATAAATTAAATTTGTTATGCTACTTGTTAAATGCTACTTACTTAAAAGTATTATAATATTAAAATATTTCACCAAAAGCTCCCAACACCCCATCTCCATCCATTCTTCAGACGCTATTACACTTTAATGACAGCACTTACTCGAAAATTACTTAAAATTATCTTAACGCCCCGCTGCGGTGTCTTCGCGTTTAAGTTGTAATAACTGAAGTGAAGCTAAAAGCAGACACTATAACTTTGTAAGCTGCAAAGAGTGATGTATAAATTATTAAGTTACTCAATGTGATAACCTACGAACCTGTCAACGGGTCATTGCTTTTTAGGGTTACGTAGTAAAAATCTCGGAACCCTTATAGTTTCGTGATGCCTGACCTCGGCTTTCCTCCTGAACGGTGAGTGCTAGAAACATGAAACTTTGCATGGATATGTGTAGTAACTACTTTAACAAATTGCCGCAATAAAATATGAAAAATATTTTTTTTGGGATACCTCGCGTACACGTAACCAGAATTTGTATTTTTTTTTGCGTCAACCCCGAAATGTAGGGTGTCATTAAATAGGTCTTTTAAAAACATAGAGAGGTTGCTAAAACGATTTTTTGACTTAAGTATTCGTTTGCGATATATATAACGGTAAAACAGTGCCCCCTCCCCCCTCTAAAATCTAAATGGCTAGCTCGAAAAATCTGAAAATATTTGTAATGGTAGTCTTTATGAACGTTAAAGCAAATTTATAACGGATCCGAACTCTGTTAGTTCAGGTTATTATGTTTAACTACGGAACCCTATCACGCACTTGGCAGGTTTTTACTTTTTAACAGACTTTAAAAAAAGGAGAAGGTTCTTAATTCTAACGTATTTTTGTTATGTTTGTTACCTCATAGCTTTCCACTGGGAGAACCGATTTGAAAGTTACTGCTTCTCGTATAGTCCCATTTCAATTTGGTCTCATACCGACATTTATTTAGTTTCATTCCGGTAATTTGAAGTCGGTTTTGTGTCAATTTATTTTTTTATTTAAACTTTTATTTCAGGCCACTTAGACTAGTCACAGATCTTATAAAATAATCTACGGCCCATAGATATATACCTTAAAACTAAAAATACATAATAATACTAGGTTTTCGCCGGAACGCAGGCGGTTACGTCGAAATAAATGAGACGGAGAACGTAATTAATAACTCAAAAACTATAAAAGCCACATACACCAAAAACAATATAGCAAAGCACGTTAATGTGATCTATCTGCAGCCAAACTTCAAGTTGATAGTAAAAGAGTTTGCAATCCACTCGGTAAATAAGATAGACAGAACTCCACAAGAACAGATTTATTTCAATCCTTTTAATATAATATACATTTCGGTTCGTAAAACTCTGCCGTTCGTGTCGTCGCCATAGCATAGCCAGAATGAATCATTTTCCATTCGCCATTATTCAAATCCGACCCCGTCGTACTTATTCTAATAAGAAGTGTATTATGGTTTTTATATTGATACCGTAAATCATTAATATTTATTTCTTTAATTTATCATCATCTATACTTATAATAAATCTGTAGAAGTGAAAATTCTGTACATTGAAGATATCAAAAAAATAAATGGCAAGGGGTGTTATTAGACCGACACCGAACCCAAAAATGTGATTAAAATTTTTTTTTTCTGTCTGTCTGTCTGTTCAGGCATCACGCAAAAACTACCGGTTCGATTACGATGAAACTTGGTATAATTAATCTTTAATATCCTGGGCACCACACTGGGTACTTTTTATCCCGGAAAAGTATATACAATAAAAAACAAACTTAATTTTGCGGTTCGATCCCTAGACCCGAGTACTGTACCAACCGCAAATAATAAGTTTGTCGTAGGTTTGTTTTTATATTGAGTTCGCCAAATTGACGCCGCCCGCCTGGTGGTAAGTCGTGACGACGTCTATCGTTTGTTGGCCACTCTCAAAGCACACAATACTATATAGAGTGGCCCTCAACTAGACGACCTACTGATGTGCCTCTTCACGCTCCGCTTAAAGAACCCAGGGTTATATGTGGGAGGAAAAACGTGCACAGGCAGGGCGTTCCAGGCCACTATCGTTCGGCAGAGAAACGACCGGTTAAAACGTTCGGTTCTCGCGAACATGCTATCCACTGTGTGGGAGTGGCATCTCTGCCCGGCACGCGTTGTTCGCGATCGGAAGGAAGAGGGTGGGATCAGATTGAAGAGCTCTTCAGAACAGGTTACGTCACCCCCAGTGGAGTTCACTATTAATGGTTTTTAGAACTTTTGTCTGTTTGTCTGAATGTTTGAACACGCTAATCTCAAAAATGATTTGATTTTTTGATTTGAACTTGCGTTTTGGTTTTCAATCGCTTTATACATAAAAAAGTTATGTAGATCTAAAGTAACACGCAGGCGGAGCTGCGGGCAACAGCTAGTTTTAAATATGATAAAGGGTAATATTTTCATTTACATTTCTATTAAAAAATGTAACTTCAAATCTAGACTTCCGTTCTAGATACGTGATCAAAATAAAGACTTATTATGGTTTTTATATTGATAGCTTTAGTCAATATCATTTCCTTTTCTAATTTATGATTTGATCGTATATGTATAATGGCGAATGTTTACACTGAAATTATTAAAATCTAACATTCGGCCTTTCCTGACATTAAGTTTGGCCTCAAACTTATAGCTAACCCACTCTCAGTACTACACCCACTCTCAGTACTACACCCACTCTCAGTACTACACCCACTCTCAGTACTAGACCCACTCTCAGTATTATGCCCACTCTCAGGACTACACCCACTCTTAGTACTAATATGTAAGTACTTACATACCAAGTAAGTTAAATTTTAAGATAATAATAATCGATCAAACAACTTGCTTTGCTTTTACAACTATGTATAAATTAATGCTAGCTTGTTACATAATGTGCTGTAATTACGTACTATTAGAAAAGAGTGGCCGTGAGTTTTATTGCCAGGTTCTTTCTCTCAGGCTCTACTTATTGTTTTGAAAATCTGGCAGTAAATGTAACTTAAGAAACTATGTAGACTTTAATTATAACTTTTCTAACTGACAATAAACGTACCAATATTTCATTTCATTTCACTGTTCATGAATAATTTAACTACGTATGAAACTGTCACATAGTTACCAACACTTTTAATCTCAAGCATCAACATTTAAATAACAAAGAAAAAATCTAACGTTCGGCCATTCCTGACATTAAGTTTGGCCTCAAAGTTATTAACAAAATACTCGCCTAGTGTCACTGCTTTGAGCTGTTTTAATACAAATAATAATCATTAATACAGTAACTTAAGTCTTTCCTTATTCCTTCCTTCATGAAGATTGAAAATACCCACGGATCTATCAACGCGGCGCCTGTATTTTCAATCTCCAGCCGACTAGCATATCAAGAAAGCCCGTGGATCTATCAACACGGCACCTAGCATTCTTAATATCCCTTCTCAGCAATCATGTTTACTACAACCTCATTACCTCAATAATCTATCCAAAATAACTTATTAACACAAACTTTTAAATACACATTCAACTCATCTGAGCATAAAAGAAAGATGAGAATTTAACTATGAAGATACAGATTCGCTAGTTCCACTACTATTTTGTACGTTATTGTCATCGTTAGTTAAGATGGATACCCAAAGATTAATGCGATCAGCTGTCTATACATTACAATAACTTTGTGTTAAATTAGTTCGCAGTATGCATGAAACCACATGTCTGTCTTTTCTAAAACTGCGTAGTGGTGTATATTTTAGTACCTTTACGTTGGCCCTCATTGTTCGGTGTTGGTTTCAATAGTTTCACTAAATCACCTAACTTACTATACTGTTGGCCTTAGTCCTACCGTATTTATGTTTCCGAGCCTCTAAGTAGGTACTTGTGTAGCCTCTTAGTAGGTACTGAAATTAAAAACGTTTTCCCCTTTTCTAACCATTGGAATAACAAATAGTACTTCTGATGATGTCTTGCCTACACCTTTATTTGAGGGTCAGTTTTCATAAAGCTTTATCCTAACCTCTTTCTTTTTTTCCCCAAGTTTATCATAATTTGATTTATTTTGGATTCATCGCAATAACGTTTGAATTCATTAGACGATTATTAGACGATTTGAGAAACATCGGTACATATATCAATACATATAATAAAATTGTAAGTGGTCGATGTCTCTACATCGAAGAACCCAAACAATGGTTTTTAGAATTTTTGTCTGTTTGTCTGAATGTTTGAACACGCTAATCTCAGAAACGCCTAAACCGATTTGAATGCGATTTTCATTAATGCGTTGTGGGTTATTTAACTTAACATGTAAGGTTTGTTTTATATCAATCGGTTCATAAATAAAAGAAGAGTTATGTCGATCTAAAATAACACGCAGGCGGAGCCGCGGGCATCAGCTATACATAATAAAATAGTAACTGGTGATCAAGAAAACTATAACACGCAGGCGGAGCTGCAGGCAACAGCTAGTAATATAATAATATTACAATGCTGGTTTAGTAGATGCAGATTAAAGGTTACGAAAAGTTGTTGTTAAATAAAATTTAGTGAATCCGTCAATTAAATACGTATGAATTACTTATCAAAAGACGTCTTCACACAAGGTCGAAAGTAATCAATGTGAATGGTGTTGACACCATTCACATTGATTACTTTACCGAACGAACCGAACGTTGATCTTAGTGCCACACATTCAGTTACTAATGTAAATCGGAAGCCTAACCTTTCTAATTAATAATGCATGGTAATTTCGTTCATAGGGGTTTTCTTCAAAAATTTGCCACGGGTTTTACCTGTCCTGTAGTGGCCTTCCCTTGCGTTATAATCCTGCCTAACCTAATTTGGTAACATTTGTGTGTAAAGTTTCGCACGTTCGATTATAGATATGTAATACTGATCTTTGTATCAAAGCGTCCTTTAAGGTCATAAACGATTGTTGTTGTTCGATATTCTAACGCCACATTACCTCTTTTCTAGTCAAATCCGTAAGTGATCTTGCTATATAATTATAGTATTCAAAATGGGAACACATTTCCTAAAGTAACTGGCCAACCGATGAATTTTCGGATCTCTTGTACATTTACGTTGTGTGGTCTTGGAAAACGTTCTACTGCATCTTTTTTTTTATCTTTTACAGGTCTAATTCCATGCTCGTCTATTTCATAACTGAGATACTCATTTTGATCTTGAAAGAAGTTACATTTTGTATGTTTAGTGTAATAATAGCCTTCCATACTAAACATTTCTTGGTGTCACAAACCCAGTTAGGTGTTTATTATAAAATGTCACTAATTGGAACTTGATAGTAGCCACTTGCCAAGTCTAATACGTTAAGATATTTATTCTTGGAATAAATGTATGTATGACTACTTCGGTGACGTAGTCGATAGTGTACCCACTTTCGACGCCGGAGTACTATGTATAAATATTTGTATATTTACAAAAAAATAATGTATATAAGTATTTATATCAGCTTATCTAGCACTCATATCACAAGCTCTGCCTAGTCTGAGACTTGATGGCTTTGTGTGAATTGTCCAAACATATTTATTTATAAGACTGAACTATGACCTCACTATTCTGTACTGTCAAATCACTAACTATTAGTGAATTAATTGATGATTAAAAATAAAAACAAGAACGATTATAAGATCAAATACATTACACATAGTTTGCGATTCTTTATTTAAAAGAAATTAAATAAATTTAAATTATTTATTTTAGTTGTAGGCATCTATTCCATTGGGCTCTTCTGCTGTGTTATTCTCAATAAAATTTGCAACCATTTCTCGCACTATTTCCCATTCAGTATGACTTAAAGAATAAAGTCTGTAAACTACTACATTCTGTCGTATCTGTGCTACTTTACAATGTAAGTGTAGTGTGCGAGCTAAACAGTTTCTATATCTATACCAATACCACAAAGAGGAATAAGCCGAACGCCTTCTTGTTCAAATTAATCGGGAACGAAGAAACCATATCACAAGGGCGGAGCCGTAGAGATCAGCTATAGTGATAATAAGTTCTAATACTTACGCTTTATTTTTGGTGTGAATAATTTGTGAGTTAATATTTACTTTTTAATTTTGACATTCACATTATTATTAAACTATTTAAAATTTTGACATTCACATAATTATTTTTCAAATAGTTTTAAATTTTGACATGATTTTAACAAAAATTGTCATTTAATTTCTCAATTATATATTTTAAATTTAGACACATTTTTTTAAATTTTATTGGACTTTCATATGTATATTATTCAAATATTTTAAATTTGACGTTTTTTTTTTTTGTTTTTTTTTTTTTTTTATATTGTTTAGAATCACTAATTACATATTACTAATTATATTTGCATACCGTAAGGTGGAATGTGGCTGTGCACATGTATCATGTTATCTAAACCTGACCCATATTCGCAAATAAATGTACCAGAGTACCAGTCATCTGGAGGCAAGTCAGTACTTAGCATATCATAATCAGTGTGGCTGCCATATATATCCGCCTACAACGCGATAAAATCGAATAGTAATGGAAGTAAATCAGTTATAATCAGTTCATTTGATAGATTACCCAAAGCAATCTGACAGCGCCTGTTATAGATTCTGTATAAACCTCCCAAAAATAAAGTGACCAACATCTAGGTTCATTCTTTTGATTTCAAATTTATCATGAGCCTCTATAACCATTACATGTGTCTCGACAGTATTGAATAATCACAGAGTCAATGATTTTCGGAGAAAATCATACTAAAGATTATATTTATTATTAGATTATTAAAATATTGAAATTCCCTATTTTGCCTGAAAACAGCAATTATAGTGCATGACGTCGCTATCCCCTACTTCACTGTTCTGACATGACTGTTTTGTAATTTATGACGTCATTCCTAACGCTAGTAGGCATGGAATGAAATCGCATATGATTTCAAAATAGCAATCATTTCCGTGCCTAAACGCCAGGACCATTACACCATTGACAGATTGAATTTAGCAGTGAACTGAACAATTTTCAGTTTTAAAACATTTAATTTAATTTCGTGCATCTATGTACCTTGGCTATCCATCCCTCAAGCTGTTTATTTTAATATACATTTGTTCTTTAATGTAGGTATTTATCATATGTGTACTTATTATAAGTAATATTTTTCTCACAAGTAATTCTAAACTGACGTGTTACCCTGTCAACGATTTTTGTAAAGTCGTGAATACTTAAAGATGAATTAGATGTACTTGCGGTAACATCAACGTCCTACTTGACTGTTGACTGTTGAGTGACGTCAGCATCCTTTCTCGTTGTTAACCCTTCATGGCATGGCATAGCTGATAACTCGATGTTATGATTTTGGTATGTCATCCTGGAATTAGACATCACAGAGATACATACATAGAACTACTAGAAAGTAATAACCACACGAGGACTCGAACCCACTGCCTTTTTCTAACAAGGGGAATGCTCTGACCACTGAGGTACAATGACCAATGCCAATGTCATCAAATCATAGCTTCATATATATTTTCTTAATTGCACCATATAAATTATCTTTCTATCCACAGTATAGAGATGTCTAAATATTTTAAGAATAAATAGGCTTAGAAGCAAACTCATTGCTTTCAAATACAGAAATATGTATACTGCAACGATATTACATATAAAATATCATTGGTATACTGTGAATCCGGTGTAAGTATATTAGATTGTCATATTAATCTCATTAAGATTTTTATTATGTATCTCTATCTAATATTATCATAACATATAGTCAAATTTTGATTGTTAATAGTTGGTTTTATTTTAGTACCTAATTTGAATAAGTATTTAAATTTGTAGCATTACTTGTTATTAAGAAATGTGTTAATGATGCCAAAAATAAACTGTCCCAATTTAAAAAAAAAACGATAAGTAAATAAATATGACAAAATAGTTTCTCACTACATGAGAACAATATAAAATAAACCTACAGTATGTTGTAGTAAACTCATTATAATAATCTAACTCAACATCTATGTATAAATTTGTGATATGGGGTCCAGATATTTGACAAACACACATTAACTTTTAAACACATACATATGTCTGCTGTACAAGACGCAGATTAGACCCTGCGTCGAATACTGCTCTCACCTCTGGGACGGCTCCGCGAAGTATCTGCTGGACGCTCTCGACGCTATGCAGCGACGGGCTATCCGTATTATAGATTGTCCGGAGGTAACGGGAAGCCTTGAGCCGCTAGTTCAGCGCCGAACAATAGCTTCCTTGGCCGCATTCTACCGTATTTACCACGGCGAGTGTTCTGAAGAGCTCTTCAATCAAAATAAAATAAATAAAATCCCACCCTCTTCCTTCCGATCCCGAACGACTCGTGCCGGGCAGAGAAGCCACCCCCACACAGTGGATAGCATGTTCGCGAGAACCGAACGTTTTAAACGTTCGTTTCTCTGCCGAACGATAGTGGCCTGGAACGCCCTGCCTGTGCACGTGTTTTCTCCCACATATAATCCTGGGTTCTTTAAGCGGAGCGTGAAGAGGCACATCAGTAGGTCGTCAAGTTGAGGGCCACTCTCAATAGTAATGTGTGCTGTGAGAGTGGCCCACAATCGCTAGACGTCGTCAATTTGGCGAACCAAATATAAAAAAAAAAAAAAAAAAAAAAAAAAAAAAAAAAAAATCTAGATAAATAACACCCCGAAACAAGTTGTAAACTAAGTAATCCTATACAAAATATATTTTGTGTCTGTGGGTTAACCTTACTCGTTTTATGATACCTATTATTATATTTCCTACTAGGTACTTACTATATTTGACAAGCTAATAGGTAGATAGAATCACTTGCAATGATTCAAAATATTATCAATTAAGCCCGGAACGTATTTACATAAGTTATGGTTAGTAATACCTAAGTGTAAATTTGTAATAGGTAATCACCGAACCCTATACTAAGTGGCGACTACAATACTACACTTGCCTGTTGCTGAGGGGCCATTTCTCACTTAGGGGAGTATCTTCCTCTGAAAATGGAACGTTCCACTGATTCCACCCTGGAGCGCCGCGACTGGGACCGGGTGTTCCGCTGCTCCTTTTTTGGTTCTTCCCCATCTGTCTCGCGGGTCGATTCCAGACTTGAAATCGCACTCCCTGAACTGGAACTGCGCCAACGCCGGCGATTTTCACGTCTCCTGCTCGATCATCGCCGCGTCAATCGTCAAATTTGTCGTTGAGCTTATCTCAACAAATTCCATTTGGTCGGTTGTGATTCGTAGGTACCACTTCTGATAAAAGAGTTTGCAATCCACTCGGTAAATAAGATAGACAGTACTCCACAAGAACAGATATATTTCAATCCTTTTAATATAATATACATTTCGGTTCGTAAAACTCTGCCGTTCATGTCGTCGCCATAGCATAGCCAGAATGAATCCTTTTCCATTCGCCATTATTCAAATCCGACCCCGTAGTACTCATTCTAATAAGAAGTGTATTATGGATTTTATATTGATACCGTAAATCATTAATATTTATTTCGTTAATTTATCATCATTTTAAATATGATAAAGGGTAATATTTTCATTTACATTTCTATTAAAAAATGTAACTTCAAATCTAGACTTCCGTTCTAGATACGTGATCAAAATAAAGACTTATTATGGTTTTTATATTGATAGTTTTAGTCAATACCATTTCCTTTTCTAATTTATGATTTGATCGTATATGTATAATGGCGAATGTTTACATTGAAATTATTAAAATCTAACAATAGGTTTAAAATTGCGACCAGTATCGTTTTACATACATTTTCGATTGGACCCATCTTAGAGAAGACTCTGCTACGCTCCATCTTAATAAATATTGCTTAGGCATCAAGGCCCATAATAATAAATACCTAAACCTAAAATACATATCTATATATAAAACTTAAATCTATGTCGATACGTTCCTTTGTGCCTTTTGATCGGCGTTGTCTCTCGGCCTGCCCCGGAACCGCCGGAACACGACACCCCTCGGCCAGGTTGGTGATGGTTTCCAGAGCCGTCGACGGCACACGCACCACGAACGACTTGAACTTCATGACGGCAGACGGCTCCACCCTCACGACGTTCTTGGTCTTGGTTGAATGTTTGAAGTATTTTTAGTAGGTCTTGTAACGTAAAGAATATTATCAACCCAAATATTCATAGTAATTACGCTAGCTGCTAGACTGTAGAGATTATGGATATATTGTAGTCCTGACTGTTAGAATTTGTTTGTACTAAGAATGGTCGTTGATTTTCCTGACTAAATGTGAATTTAATGTATTTCTACCTATCCCCTCGTAGATAAGGATGTTTGTAATCTTTCAAAATTTACAACCAACTTCAATTATAATCTCGCCACTCCTCAAAACTCTTATAACTACATACTAGGCCCTGAATTTACACACTACTTTGTCAATAACTTTGTTGGTTACACGTAATGGAGGCCTATGTCATGGAGTACTATTACCAGTTCTGTGATATTGCCGTTACCGGGTACTATAAACTAACACAGTTACTGGCAAAGTGTGGGTGTGTCATGCATCTCTGCCTACCCGGGCTTACCCTTACCTATATAGGTGAGGTTTTATGTATGTATGTAAACTCTGATATTATTTATGTACCTATATGTAACAGATTAAAAGTTTGATACAGTTTCAAATTAATAAAATACAGTACATTAAATTTTAGAACGAGATTCATTGTATTAACCAACGCACTGCAAACCACGCAGGTGTTTGGAATATAAGGTTGAATTACCTGAATAAAAGCCTCCCTGATAGTTTTGACACAACATTCGGACGTGAGCCTCATAAAAAGACATTTAAACCTTCATTTGTAAGCGGAGAAGAACATTAAAATAACTATTTTCAACCTAATGTTATCGAAACGGCTGGTTGTTAATGTATAAAGACTTGTTTTAAGGTCAGATTGGTTTTAATGATAAGTACACTATTCGATGTTATTTTTTATATGTATACCCCATATCATGTGGGTCCAAAGTAACTAGCGAAATGTGTGGATAAAGACATGATTTTGTGTGTGTATGTGTGTTAGTTTTGACCCACTGAAAGTAGTTTAATCAGGTTAGGATCATGACTAGATACGCTATGAAATCCTACATTAAGCTTTCGACTAATACCTACCCATGATGTTAAATATTCATTTGAGATCCGGAGCCCTTCCAGGACTAAGACTTCCGGAGTCTAAACTATCCTCATTTACTCATGGCACATCTATAAGAAGGTATATCTAGAGACGGCATTAAGTTCGTCCTCTGTTATTTCGAAATTTGGGCGTCGAAACATCTCTGGCGCTCTCACTAGGATAAAGACATTGCCACCGAACATATATAATACTTACGGACGGTTTCTGAATTGAGAATTTGAAGTTAAGTATCCGTTGAGCACGTCAGTCTCAACTCCTGAATTTTGACATTTGGCGTACTCAGTGGATGCTCAACTTAAAATTCTCAATTCAGAAACCGGCCGTTAGTACATTACTGTGTTTGTAGACTTTACGTCAGGAACTTTTATACCGAGAATTTATTTCATAACTTACCTACCTTGACGAAATTTACTTCAGTAACCAAAAAAACTATAAGAAAAATGATTTCCGACTCAGATAAACAGTGTAAATTTCTTTTATCCTGCCACAAATGGCGTAGCAGATTTAGGTAGTCGAAATAAATTATGAGATAGCAGCTGATAGCTTGATCATTATATATTAAAAGTTCTGCACTAAGGGACGCTGGGGTTACAGCGTTGGAACCTGGATAAAAATTACGTGAAACTGTTTCAAATTAGCTAAAGTTTTATGCCTAAACCTGTGAGATTTAGGCATGAGGGTAGAAGACTGTCGAATCAAATCACCTAAAAATATACATCAATATACATCTACATCTGAGAAAAAATAAATGCAAGTAAGATAATAAGGTTGAACAAAATATTCGCATTCTTTTGGAAAGAATGCGAATCTACTTAGTTAGTCTTATTGTATTGATATTCGGTACTCAGGTAACTAAGATACTACTGATCTACTGAGAACCACTTGATTTATTTATTTATTTTATTTATTTATTTATGTACACATAAGAAGGTAACAAAGAGAGAAGAATAATAGTAAGGATAGAGGTATAGTCCAAAGGCACCACTTATTTCAAAAGAAATCTCTTCCAGTGGGCCAGGGGAAGGAAATGCTTGGTAGAAAAGGCTTGAAGTGTGCGTAGGTTAAACTGTATAATACGTAAATACTTACATAAATACATACTCATACTACAAATGCACTTACATATACATACATATACCTATATAAATAATAGATTATAAATACAATACATACAAATATTCCATATAAAATAAATATACCTACAAATATAAAATATAACATAACATAACATAACATAGCATCACGCCTTTTTCCCCGAAGGGGTAGGCAGAGGTGTGCAAACACACCCACATCTCGCCAGCTATGTTAGGTCCCATGTAATAGGGGGCGAGCCTATTGCCATTTACCGGGCACAAGTTCCAGACTCTGGGATAATTATCTGGGTAAAATTCTAAAGAGAATTATACATTATCCACCAGACCCGGGAATCGAACCCGAAACCTCGAGCGTGGCAGTCCGTACATAGTACGATTGTGCCACCGAGGTAGTCGGTCGGATAGTCGGTATAAAATATATATGTAAAATATACATACATACCAATATTTAAGACATAGAGGAGAGGTAGTGTTCTTTCACTTTCCTCTAAGGGTGAAGATGGTGTTGCAGCGTTGTATGTTCGGTGGGAGTGCGTTCCACAGCCTGACCGCATGAACAGTAAAGGAGTTGGAGTAGAAGTCGGATTTGTGAGAGGGACAGTATAGGCTTGAACTTATTTGTTGTGGAAAAATAAAGTACGTTTTGCGTTACGACCTATATTATTATATAGTTATATATATAGTTATATATATAGTTATACCTACTATTATTATACCCCGAAAGAGTGTTTTTGTTTGAACGCGCTAATCTCGTTAAAAACCTACTAGTCTGAATTAAAAAATTATTAGTGTGTTGAATAGTTAATTTATCAAGAAAGAATTTAAGCTATATAACATTACGTTACAACCAAGCGCAACGGAGCAGAAATTAATCATTCAAATTGTCCGAAGGTGAAAGTTGTCGCCCGCAACTTTCACCTTCGGACTTACGCTCGGTTTACGCTAGTCCTATAGAAAACTGAGACAAAAGAACCGTAGCATGCGGGTCTTTTACGCGATTATTGAGATATATACATACCTCTTTATTACCCGATGTTTCGACCCTGTGACAAGAGCCGTGGTCACGGGTGGACTGGCTTCCGCTCATCGTCGTCTTCGTGAAGTGCGGGTTTGTTCAACTACCGAACACAATATTTAGTGACGACGAAGTGAGAGTACGATCTTCGGGTAATAAAGAGGTTTATAATGTGTACAAAACGCGAAAGTTTAAAAAAAAAATATTTACTTTCCTTCCTTACGTTATGGTTTTTAAAAAACGCCTTTTTTATAGGTTATGTTGCCTTGAGTTCAGTCAATCTGTGGAAAACGCCGAGTACCTACACATACACACAAGAAAAAAAGTGTTTTTTTTTGTGTTTTAATAATATTTTGAAGACTGGCTATTTTCTGGCCCAAAGAATAAGTATCGTCATCCAACGTGGCAACATACCCAGCATTCTGGGAACCTTGCCAGTCAGCAATGACGCGGATGATTTTTTAAACGACTAATGTCGTTTGTGTAAATGTTTTTGTACATAATTATGTAAATTGTTATTCTTATTAATAAAATAATTAAATATGTCCCTTTTCATAATATTTTTACATCAGCCACACGAATCATGATGTACAGACACACTACTTCTTCTGTTTATTGATATATCTTATACGCTCGTAACGTACACATTTATGTATAGTTTTATAACCACCAAAGTTATGGAACTATACAGAAATATATTATAGAAAAGTGAAGCTTTTGGTATGTACATATTGTATGAGGATCATATTTCTTATCCGTTTTCACATACGAGATTTGATATAAAAGAGTTAAGGGGTATCTTTGATACCATCATTCCAACGCAATATTACTGTTTGGGTACTTGTTCTAACCCGGGGGTTCGTCGTATCCATTGATTGAATTCGCTTACCTTTTGCATTTATCTACGTTTGACTTTTAAAAAATTTTCTAAGTCGTTTGTACACGCTAATCTCTGAATTGTTTGGACCAATTTTAACAACACTTTCATTGGCAGATAGAAGATGCTATAATGAGTAGCTATAGTTAGTTTTATTCTCGGGAATATATTCTTGTGGGATTTGGGAACTAGACATTTATTAAGTGAGCGACGCTGCCGAGTTTCACGCAGTCTTTTTAAAAGTGTAAGTGTAAACGTTACCTAAAATACCTTTATCCTGAATATGATGATTATATTTGAATGAAAAATTTATAAAAAGGTTAAATTTTAAAGGAAAACAATACACTTGAAGGGAATTTACAAAAAAATTCACAGCATTTTCCATCAAAGGTATAGGATAATGCTTCCTCACGGATATTTATCAAACAAATAATACGGGACCATTCAAGGCTCAAGGCAACCTGTTGTGCTAAAATTATTTTAATTTCTACACCCCTATTGTGCCGCGAACAATTTTTCCTTTCACGGTGGCGTATTCCTTTGTCAGTGAAGGCCAAAAGCCGATATTTGATGATGAATAAACGTCATACCATAATTACAATGTTCCTGAACAATACAGGGTTAAAAATTTGATTGATTCTGTTTTTAAACTAAGGGTCCCAACATCCTTGTGGCACCGGTCAAGGCTCTGGTAAGTTCAAAGTGCTCAGAAACGCCAACAGGCTCACCCTTTAAAACATGGCACAAACGAAAGGACTGGTGTGATGTGGACATATTAAATGCCTACTTACCCTTGTGAATATTTCTAATTTTATGACTACAGATTTTTAGAAAATTTACAGACATAAGTAACATATACTATAATGAACTAGCTGTCCCGGCGAACGTACTACCTTTTAAACCTTCCCTGAACCTCCACGAACATTTCAAGAACAAAATTAGCCAAATCGGTGTAGCCGTCCCTGAGTTTTAGTGAGACAAACGAACGGCGATTCATTTTTATTTATATAGATTTATATTTTTTTGCCTACTACAAGCCTTTGAATCTACATCATATTTTATGTTTATCTACAGTATATGTATCACTTAATATTCATTAATAATATACTAGTACATATATATTATGAAGGTTTATAGTCGTAATATATATGTATGTATGTAATGACATCATAACCTTTTAGCACCTACTATTAGTTCTCTCTGCATCACCTCAAGGTTAACTGTTAGACAATGCATATGGCATTATAACCATCATATAAACAATACCTATGACATTAAGTCCGCCTTTGTACCGTTACTGTTAAAATAAATAAATATGACTTACAACTTACACTAAATTATAAGCACTAAAAAAAAAAAAAAAAAAAAAAAAAAAAAAAAAAAAAAAAAAAAAAAAAAAAAAAAAAACTGTACTAAGTAAACTATTAAGTTATACTAGTTATCCCGGCGAACTTTGTATCGCCTCAAATAAAAAAAAAGAATATTGTAACGAGACTACCACAGAGGATTAACAGATTGCGTCACTCGCCATTCTAGTTCGTACTACTGAGTTAGTACCGAAGACGTAACTAGATGGCGCTACCGGTAACTTTAGAAGTCGGTGTCAAGATTCTCGAAGGGTCAATGACCTCTGCGGCTTATTATTGATATTGTGGTGAATTCCTTGCTACGAGTAGGGACTAGGAGCGTGTGCTGGATACCTCAACCACTGCTTGAGTATCCATGTGACCTCTTAGGACTGACTCAAGGACGGTATACGGCCATACACCCCTGCTGGGTGCTATATACCTACTTAAGGGCGCTCGTAGGAAAGCCGGATGTCAGAGGCTATTTTTTTGTTAATTATATTTCCTGAATCCCATCCTACGAGTAGGTACTTCTTTGTGTTCCCCGCTCCACCACCCCGTTCTACACTGGTGCCCTCTGTGAGGCGATGATGGTACCAGAGAAAAGTGCACGTTTTAAAATATTTTAATATTTCATGCAAATGTATGTATTATCTATACTAATATTATAAAGCTGAAGAGTTTGTTTGGTTGAACGCGCTAATCTCAGAAAGTACTGGTCCGTGTTGAAAAATCTTTTTTTTTTGTTGAGAAGTGCTTTTATCGAGGAAGGCTATAGGCTATATAACATCACGCTAAGATCAATAGGAGCGGAGCTGCAGTGTGATATGTTTCAAAAACGGGGAAAAAATATTTCCTTTAAGAATTTCCGTTGCGTGCGCTTTTTTTTTTTTTTTTTTTTTTCATATTTAGGTCGACAAATTGACGCCACTCGCCTGATGGTAAGCTAAGGCGACGTCTGGCAATTGAGGGCGACTCTCACAGTACACAGGAATACTATAGAGAGTGGCCCTCAACTTGACGACCCTGTAATGTGCCTCTTCACGCTTCGCTTAAAGAGCCCAGGGTTATATGTAGGAGGAAACACGTGCGCAGGCAGGGCGTTCCAAGCCACCATCGTTCGGCAGAGAAACGATCGTTTAAAACGCTCGGTTCTCGCGAAGACGGTTTCCACGGTATGAGGGTGACATCTCTGCCCGGCACGCGTTGTTCGGGATCGGAAGGGAGAGGGTGGGATCAGGTTGAAGAGCTCTTCAGAACACTCACCGTGGTAAATACGGTAGAACGCGGCCAAGGAAGCAATTGTTCGGCGCTGGGCTAGCGGCTCAAGGCTTCCCGTTACCTCCGGACAGTCTATAATGCGAACAGCGCGTCGCTGCATAGCGTCGAGTGCGTCCAGCAAATACTTCGCGGAGCCGTCCCAGAGGTGAGAGCAGTATTCAACGCAGGGTCTAATCTGCGTTTTGTACAGCAGACACCTCTGGTGCGGTGTAAAGAATCGCTTTACCTTGTTCAGTATTCCTAGTTTCCGCGAAGCTAGCCCAATACATCTCTCAATGTATTTTGTGTTATGGAGCTCTCGACGAACGTCTATGCCAAGGATGTCTAGATTGTCCTTCATTGGTAATATTGCATTCTGAAGAGTGGGTAGGGGAAGGAAAGGGGATTTTTTCGCTGTAAATGCACACGCCTGTGTTTTGTGGGCAATGAACTCGACCAAGTTCTCGGCACCCCATTGGGAGATACTGTCGAGGCTTCGGTCGAGATCACCCACGAGATGTCGTCTCTCCTCCTCTATCACAGATCGCCCCGCCGTCGGACGAACCGAGTAACTCCCGTGCAATGTACTGTCATCTGCATAGCAATGAATGTTCCCGAGGGAAAGCATATCATTGATATGCAGAAGAAAGAGAGTTGGTGACAGTACGGACCCCTGCGGTACCCCGGCATTCACTTGCAAAAAGCGAGAAGCCTGGCCATCGCAGAGGACCCGCACTCGGCGCTCGTTTAAAAAACTGGCAATCCAGCTGCACAGTTGAGGAGGTAGACCATATGCCGGAAGCTTGGAAAGGAGCGAAGCATGCCAGACCCTATCGAAAGCTTTGGCGATGTCCAGGCTAATAGCCAAGGACTCGCCAAACTTTTCCATAGCCTCACCCCATACATGCGTGACGAATGCCAGGAGGTCACCCGTTGATCGTTTTGGCCTGAAGCCATATTGCCGATCATTGATTAGCGAGTGATCCTCCAGGTATCGCATGAGCTGCTTATTAATAAGAAGCTCGAGCACCTTGCAAATGACTGAGGTGACAGCTATGGGTCGATAGTTGCCTGGATCGGATCGATCCCCTTTCTTGGGGATCGGTTGTACGTTCGCCTCCTTCCAGGCCTCCGGCACGAGGCCTGTAGAGTATGACAGGCGGTACAGACGCGTTAATACTGGACACAACTCAGCAGCACATTTTCGTAGCACCACCGCCGGAATGCCGTCAGGGCCACTGGCTTTCCGCGTGTCGAGTGGCCGCAGCACTGCCCGTACATCACATTGCCTGATAACAATATCAGGCATAGTGTGGCCACAGTTGGCGATGGCGGGGGGCTGCAGGCCACGGTCATCGACCCGGGAATTAGCCGCAAAGAGGTCTGCGAGCATGTCCGCCTTCTCTTGGGCTTTGTGAGCCAGTGATCCATCAGGAAAACGCAGTGGTGGCAGCGAGGGTTGACAAAAATTTGACTGTACGGCTTTGGCCAGTTGCCAGTATCCACGGCTGCCCGTGGGATGGGATGTGAGCTCCTGACCAAGCCGCGCGACGCGCTGGGCATCCGCTCTCTTGAAGGCCCTCTTGCTGAACCTAGTGGCCCGATTGTATGCTGCTTTGAGGCGGTTCACGTTCGGGTCACGTGCCGCCCGAGCCCTGACCCAGGCGCGATATGCCGACTGTTTTTTCTGGACAGCCTCGGCACATTCACGCCCGAACCAGGGGCGAGCTTTGCGGATGCTGGCGACATCGGTGAAAGGGATATAATATTCTATCCCTAGACTGATCTCGCCAGCAATGGCAGCAGCGCTATCCGAAGGCGCCTTCCCTACAAAGCAGCGCTGGCTCCACGGGATGGACGCAAAGTAATCGCGGAGACCGTCCCAGTCTGCCGACGAGTAGTGCCATAGTCGTCGAGTCATTTGTTCAGCACGAGCAGGCGGTGGCACTTGGAAGCTGGCGTGCACCACACAGTGGTCGGATGTGCCCAGTGGGGCGCGTACCGACACACTGTACTCGGCTGGGCGACTCGTCAGCAGTAGATCCAGCAAGGCGGGCGTGTGGTCTGACCTGTCAGGTATCCGGGTGATCCCCCGTACCATCTGGGTCAGCCCGTGGGAGAGAGCGAATGCATGGGCGGTTCGTCCCGCATGATCGGTCCTAAGGGACCCCAGCCACTCAACGTGATGACCGTTAAAGTCCCCCAGGAAAACCAGGTCAGCGTTCGGGAACCGCACCTGCGCATCGTCAGCCATCTCGCTGAGGTATTCGAAAAGCCTTGTTGTCCCAGTGTCCCCTGTGTGGGAGCGGTAGACGCACACGTAGATCTGGCTCATGGAGCCATGATCCACGTGCAGCCAAAGGACGGAGTAGGAGGGGTTCTCCAGACAGCGCAACCGGCGGCAGCAAACATCCGCCCTAACGAACACGCACACCCCGGCTTTATCGCGGAATTGTTCTTCAATGATATAGCCCGGGTAACAGAGGTACGACGTGTCGTCAGGGCGGCGTATCTGTGTCTCTGTTAGGAACATCACAGAAGGCCGTGCCGACTCCAGGTGATGGTGGACGGTATCGAGGTTTGCATGGAGTCCGCGGATATTCGCGAACTCCACCTCAAACGAAGTCAACTTTGTGGGGTTTCTAGGGGCCGCTGTGTACCGTCTATTCTCTTGTTGCACTGTCATTTTGAAATATGGGGAAGCGTGAAGACAGGGCGATATTTGGTGCGGCAGTAAGTGACAAAGTGCAGAGGCTAGCTTCGTCTAGAACCGTGTGGTTAGGTCGGAGCCGACCCGCCGGACGGAAGGGCTCCCAAACCCCCCTGATGCAAGGCCGCCGCTACCCCACACCGGTTACCACCCGGAACGGCGACCCCACAACAGGATTATGCGCAACATGTGGGGCAGCCTACTGGGGTGGTTGGTCCCAGGCGGGCCCCATGACTATGTTGCGGGCGGCCGCGGCAACGCCGTTGCTAAGGGTCTCCCTGGCCGGCGAATCGACCCACACCACCCACACTAGACTCAGCTTCGCCCCCAATGGACCCCTGCCTGCCGCACCATACACCGCCCCGGCGCTGGTCAAGTAATAAATAATAATAAATATTTTGGACATTCTCACACGAAGTCATCTAGCCCGAATTAAGCTAATATAAGCTTGTGCTATGGGATCTAGACTACTGATAAACATACTTATATATTTCTAAATACATACATATTATACATAGAAAACACCCAAACTCCGAAACAAACATTTGTGGACCACACAAATATTTGATTCGACCCTGGGATCGAACCCGAGACTTCGGAGTCGAAAGCCGCCGTACTACTTACCGACCATGCCGAAGCAGTCAAGTCAAATAATTAATGTTATGTTAAAATGATGTATTAAAGAATTGTTCCCCTTTAAAAAGTCTACAATAATGTATGCGGTAGCATATCTTATATGGTTAACTCACTATAACATATTTAATGGAAATGAAATTTGTTCTAAAATAATTATTTACGAAACTAGATGTTATTACGGGTGGGTGACGCGACGGGAACAATAACCACAAGCGACGGGAACAGAAAAAAATCTGCTAGTTAATTATAATTGAAAAACGCGACGGACGGACAGACAGACAAATTGTCGTATTAAATATTTAGATAGTATTTTTAATATCAGCCCGAAATATATTAACTTGATAAATAGGCAGCAATATCAATATAATAGCAATATCCTTCTCAAATTTCCTTCGACTGATGATTGCGATGATGTTGCGGTACGGAAGTCAACAGTTTGGGCCTCGATTGACAGATTTGATACGACCATTCGGATATTACAACCGGAGCCACTTCATATTACAAGGAAACATTCTACGTGGCAGTACATCTTTAGTACCGGTAGTGTACAAGAGCTAGTATTTAAATAAATATGTGGTGTTTGACTCACTAAAAGAGAAGGTAAGTAATTATTTTATACATTCTAATCATCTTGCATCATTCTAATTACTGAGTATGATAACAAAGATGCTCCTGCTATCCGTAGGCTTAAATCTTTAAACTACGCAACGTACCAAGTTTGTAGGTATCTATTTTTCCCGACATAGTTTAGGATCATCCATGCTCGGACTGCAGGTAAACTATTTAGTAGAATAAGAATTATATTATATTATATTTGGTAGTATGTTACACTATCCTGACTATTAGAGTTTTGGTTTGAATTACAGAATTGTTATGAATATTCTACAATGCCCGGTAGCTGCAATAGGCTTGCCGCTTATTATGTGGGACTGACAAAATTACTAGCAAAGTGTGCCTACCCTTTCGGGGATATAGGCGTGAAGTATATCTATCTGTCTGTCGGTCTAGCTTAGGATCAAAAAAACAAATTGTAATAATTTATATGATGGCAAACAAAATATTAGATTTTACAAGTAAAATAATAAGTATCTATGGCAGCGCGTCGAAAATACAGGTTTACTAAACCAAAGGTGAAGAGCTTAAGAGTAACATTTAACAATGCTCCAAGGTTTCTTGAGAGAGATTAATATTGGTACTGTCTGGAGCTTGAGGATGGAGCAGATTTGAATAATAAAGTACCAACCGACGGCTTTTACTGAAGCATCGCGTGCACACATTTTGCAATTGAGATGACAGATTGTAACATATTACAAGCTAGAAGTTATATGGTTATGTAGATACTTAAATCTAAGGTACATATCGTAGAGAGATCCCTTTATTTTTATTATTCATAAATAAATGTTATTATTTTACGTTATCGTCGTTGCGCACCAAATAAAGGTGTGTACTGAAGTTAAGATGTTCAAATGTACCTATACTGTTTTGCTACCTTCATTTACTTCAAGGTAAAGACCTCCCTCAACTCCTACTAAAGTAGGTAGAGATCTTCAGCCAGTACTCTTTGTGGTAGACATCCATGTCGTCGACATCTTTGTCTGAGACGACCTGTGCGCCGTCTCCATCCTTTTTTTTTCATATAATTCGTTGAGGGATTTGGATCTAATCCACTGCACTATGTGGTGTGGTTGTCATACTTCGTTCGTTTATCAGCAGAGCGGATGACCCTGGTTTGGGCCCTAAAGGTGGTGATACAAACACAAAATTAGGATATCAAAAATGGTATATCAAAGTTAATAAGTTCTCAAATCATAAATTCAGCTTAAATAAAACTGGATGACATAATAATATTATAAACTTAAGACAGACGGGTCTTTTACGCGATTATTGAGATATACCTCTTTATTACCCGACGTTTCGGCCCTGTTACAAGAGCCGTGGTCACGGGTGGAATGGCTTCAGCTCATCGTCGTCTTGGCGTAGTCATGACGTAGTTTTTAAACGGTCTAACATTATCACTAACTGAGTCATCTACTCAGTTTTATTATTTTTTCTTCAAATCCAATTTTAATATTATACAGATCAAAGAAAATGCTTTCAATACTTTGGAGATTATCCTACATACAGTTAGAGATACCAAAATAATGACACAACTTTTAATAATTTCAGTACAAAATGTATTCTGTATTATGGTGTTTGAAGTTTCTAGATCACCAGCTTAACTATATTCATGTGACAAAATGCAAACCTTGTAAGCGCCCTACGGAGATACATTCCAAACTTGGAAATGAACAAACTAATATTGTTATACAGGCGGAACTGCATATAGCTGACTCCCAACACGTGGATAAATCGTTTAGTTTAGTTACAAAGTTCCTGTGTTGTGTTAACTTTGGTCAGTGTAACTGTTAATTTTGTTATTACTAGCTCTTTGACTATACTTCGGGAACTGCTTGAGACCAATTTAGTTTTAAAATTAATGAAAAGGATTAAGATTATTGAATTAAGAATTAAAACAAATGGTCAAGTTCTTGCAAAATTACCCGACGGCTCTTGTAACAGGGTCGAAACGTCGGGTAATAAAGAGGTATGTATATATCTCAATAATCGCGTAAAATACCCGTTTGTCTTATGTTTATAAAGTTATTATAAAGTCGAAAATAAATAAAATAAGTTCAAGAAAATATTATTCATTTTCATGTTAAATTACATAACAACGATTTTCTTATATTTAGTTGTACGAACGAATAAAGTAAGCTTATTGGCTATTTTAAAGGAATGATCAAAGCTAGGTTTTAATTAAAATATTTAAAAGCTTTCAGTCGAGACAACAGAGCCTAAATCCAAATACAATATTAAAAAAAATATTACAGCGATATCTCATCTACAACAAAGAAAACGAGGCCTTTGCTATAATCATCATCATCCACTGAGCCTTTTCCTAACCCAGTTTGGTTCGGCTTTCCAGTCTGTCGAAATTAGTTCAGTCGTTACGAAGCCTATTCAATTCAAAGAATTAAACAGTATTAGTTAAAAGATAACTTTATTAATTTTTAGGGTTCATGCTGTTGTGGGCCTGGGCGTAGAAACCCTCTCGCTGGAGACCATGCTACGAGCCATGACCTCGGCCACACATGTGGCCAAGTTCCGGCGGGCGCCACTGGAAATTCTTTCAGTGCTTACCGGAGGTGCTTGGCAATGGATGTAGGTTCGGCCGCGGATTTAAGGGTTCAGGATGTTCTTTAAGATAAGTAAATAAGGCACCACAACAAACTTAGTAACTGAAGATGTTAAGAATTTGTAATGAAGAAGAATTATCTTTAATCGCAGATTTAGTTAACAGGTTGGATGAGAGATAAAAGATGTCGGTCTTATTGCTTACGTTTAATTTATGACTGTAATTTATTAACTGTGCGTGATATTTGTTGAAAAATTACAGTGTCTATACATAATAGACAAATCCAGCTGTTTGGCTACTACGATATCATGTCCAATACAATCTTTGGGTTAATAACCTACCCTCAAATGAACTGTTTACTTTTAAAAAGGGGTCGAAAATTCAAATTAAGCCCGGGACTGAAGAGATTGAAGTATATGTATGTGACATCAATATTATGGCAACGCTGCAGTTTCTTATAAATTTTCAAACTTGTACTTTATACCGGGTGTTACGTAAGGGTTATATCAACCCGAAGCCACCACCATCAGCTGGTCGACCAGAACCCGTTTGGATATGTCGCGACCGCCAGAGAAGAAAAAAAATGTTCATAAAAAACATTATTACCGAATAAAATACACACTTGTTTAAACAACACTGGCTAAAATCAGCTGCTTCGGTCATCGTACACATCACATTAAAATAGGTACAAATAATGCGCGCCTGTGAAAATCCTTGCGTCTCACTCCGGGTAGGAACATTTTGTCTCTGTTTCGCATCAAGCGACGCCGAACGAACACGAAGCCCAAGGTCGAGTCACGAAGTTTCCTAGAATTTTATTTAAAATCATTCAGAAAGGTCACAGGTCAGTTCACTCAGTTCAGTTGCATTCTTCGCTTTGTGCAGTGAGGTAGCTAAATAATTGTTTAGTGTGTTAATTTGTGGTTGTGTCAAGTTGTGTGTGATAGTGATTGTGTTGTGTAGTAATGGCTCTGAGTAACGAAGAGTATTACGAGATGATGCTTTGTGTAGGAGGGAGTTGTACCGTGAGTTTTGATACCTAAAAATACTGTGTACGCAGTCGAGTCGAAGCCGCATTTAGCACTGTTACACAAGAAATTAACCCTTCCTGTAAACAGGTAAGATTTTTCTAAAATTGGGGACAGAGATTTTACTATCACTTGCATGTGGTGCACCTGTCGAACCACGGACGAGGATCTGGGGAAACATAACTATGTGTTGGTCAAAATTTTATTTACATAAACAAAAATTATCTTTTAAAGACGCCCACGCCACCGCGACGCCCGCACCACCGCCAAGGGCATTGTACATACGTACCACGCGCTCATTATCTGGCTGTAGCTACGTCAAGCCGTAGCGTTGGGATACGTTTGTTTGGATTTGAAATATCTTTTTAAATTTTTTGATGAACTTTTATTTTCTCATTTGGCGGTCGCCATATATCGAAACGGGTTATGGTCGACCAGCTGATGATGCGGGCTTCGGGTTGATATAACCCTTTCATAACATCCTGTATAAAAGGATAGGGAAAGGTAGAACAAACTTTAGGATTTTTTCTTGAGAAAGAATATATCAGGAATATAAATGAATAGCAAATAGATTAGACAGAGAGATAGCTTTAACAGAGATGTGGGAATTTAGAGAATTTAAACAAGGTCTTAAAAGATTGTTACAGGAAAAATTATCTAGATAAATAAAAAAATGAAAAATTCATCATGTTAAATAAATTATATTTGTATATTGGATTGAAGCAGGCGTTACTTGGCGAAAATCCATGACAAAGTAATGGTAAGTAAGATGTTAAAAACTTTCAAAATATAATAGCATTAATTTTTCGCAAAATTAAAAAGTACAAACAAACGTCGACAATTGTTTCGCCTCTAAACGAGGCATTATCAAGACTTTCTCAGAGAGAACAGCAAAATTTGTAGCCAGAACATATTTGCTTATAAGTAGGAGTGTGCAAATATCGCTAGCGCGATGTAGGATTTGTCACAATAACTAACGCGGGTAGAAACCGCAAGTCATGCTAACGAAATTCAAAATAGGTATTCACCGATACAAGACTACCTTTTTTTATTTTTACTTTTTACATAGAAACGCAAAGTGACACACACAAACCAACAAACAACTACTGTGTCTGTCTGTTCACAAACAAATTAAGTAAAGGAGATGTGTGAAAATCCATCCAATCCGTACGGCAAACACGCAGTGTACTTCCTAGGTGGATCCTGAGTTGGATGTAATAAACGAAAACTAGCATTTCTGCGTTTCTTATTTAATAATGAGTAAACCATTTCCACGTTATAGCCATTACTGTGCGCTATATGACAAATAATAGCTAATACCTCATTAAATGCCTGTGGATTCAACGGTACTGCTAATAGCCTACTCAATAAGCTGTGGAAAGCTGCTATCTTGTGTTGCCATGGGTGATTGGAAGAGTAAGGGATAACTGTATCTGTACATGTTGGTTTCCTATAGATACTAAACTCATGAACCCCACTCCTCCTAGTGATTGATAGGTCTAAAAAGTTAAGGTTATACTCTGATTCCACCTCTAACGAGAAATCAATTCTAGGGTGTACTGAGTTCAGGTTCGAGACCAGGACATTTAGTTGTCGCTTTGTGTCTGCTGGACAGGAAGTACACTGCTTGTTTGCCGTACGTGGGTTCCATTTCGTTAAGTATAGCTCTAAGATCATGAGGGAAAACAACATATTTACAGCTTTTAGAACCCAGAACACCTTGAGGGAGTTGTGTAATGGCAAGGATTTAGTGTCGGTTTCACGCAAATCAGGAGTTTATTTGTTGAGTTGCGATGGTTGCGATATGCAGTATGTAGGGCAGACTGGCAGGTCCTTTGAGGTCAGATACAGAGAGCATTTATCAGCGTTCCACAACGGTTGTCCAGAGAGGTCCCATTTCGCGAAGCATCTCCTTGACACCGGTCATTCATTGAACAATAATAACACCTTTAAAGTTTTACGTTTATGTGAGAAAGGGTTCAAGTTGAGTGCCTGGGAGAGGTTAGAAATAGTTAGGAGGGATGAGGATACCCTACTCAATGAACAAATGGATTTTCACACATCTCCTTTAATTAATTTGTTTGTGAACAGACAGACACAGAAGTTGTTTGTTGGTTTGTGTGTGTCACTCGGTGTGTCGAATCGAATGGTGTTATCGGTGAATACCTATTTTGAATTTCGTTAGCATGACTTGCGGTTTCTACCCGCGTTAGTTATTGTGACAAATCCTACATCGCGCTAGCGATATTTGCACACTCCTACTTATAAGCAAATATGTTCTGGCTACAAATTTTGCTGTTCTCTCTGAGACAGTCTTGATAATGCCTCGTTTAAAGGCGAAACAATTGTCGACGTTTGTTTGTCCTTTTTAATTTTGCGAAAAATTAATGCTATTATATTTTGAAAGTTTTAACATCTTACTTACCATTACTTTATATTTGTATGCACATTATGGACATAAGCCTCGACAAAAATAAAGAAAAATTACGTAGGAGTTAGGACCAATAAACCAATACCTATCAAATATTGGTGTGATACCTATGTATCTAGGTAAAACACTAAAATAAATATACCTAAATTGATTCCTTTAAGTATTTATTTTTCCATAATATTCGCAAAAATGATTGAAATACTTTCTCCTCATTTAAAAATGATTAAAAGCTTTGAGATTGATTTTTTTTTCGTTTTACGACTTACGAAATTCATTTAGTTGGCATCTCAATCCCCTTTTGAAGCAAACCAAAGAATTTTCCTTTACTGTTTGTAGAAATGCGTAAGAAGTATAACGCAATAAGGTAAATTTTAATGTTATTTGGATACGAATGAAAATATAAGAAGGTTTTCTTAAGCGAGTCTTTATTTTCATTTTAATAAAAATCCAAGTTTCTTAGGTATCGCTATCGTTACAAAGTAACTTTCTCCAGAGAAGTCTGTGCACTGAATGGTCTTTAGGTTACCAAAGTTCTGTGATTGATAAGCAATACTATTCATCATTAATTAATGATAAAAGTTTAATTGTTCATTTTCATACCGTGTCACGGAAAGCACGTTAAGCCGTCGTCGGTCCCGGTTGTCATACAAACATCTATGGCAGGGGTAGTTGGTGCGATAAATCAAAAAACCGAAAGGGTAAACTACAGAACTTCGATATCGCCGATGGGTTGTGGAGGTCAGATGGCAGTCGCTTCACGTCCAAGAAGTTGGCCCCCCACTTATCGATTACAAAAAATTTGAAAGTTGTTCTGGGTTGTTCTAGGTTTGTGCTACTTTGTTCCAAAACATTATAGAGCTAAGACTGAAATTTTCAGAGAAAATCCAAAAAAGTTAATTTCTGAGCTGGCCCCCCACTTTTAAGATATCACGATTGTGGCGGTTGTTCTGGGTTGTGCTCGGTTTGTTCTATTTTGTTCCAAAATATCGCGCCCGAAAACCAATTATTTTCGCAATTATCGCAAATAATAATTTCTGAGCTGGCCCCCCACTTTTAAGATATCACGATTCTGGCGGTTGTTCTGGGTTGTTAGCTTTTTAGGATTTTCTCTGAAAATTTCAGTCAGCTCTATAATGTTTTGGAACAAAGTAGCACAAACCTAGAACAACCCAGAACAACTTTCAAAATTTTTGTAATCGATATGTGGGGGGCCAACTTCTTGGACGTAGTCGCTTCACGGAAAATATCGAAGTTCAGCCGCGAGCAGTTAGACTGGAAAGCCGACCCCAACCGCGTTGGGATAAGACTCGGTGCATGATGTACATTTTCATGAGCAACATCCTATTTTTTGTATTGTTAATCTAAGTAAATAACTGAAGTAGGTACATATCGAAATATAAACATAAGTATCCGCCAATCTAATAACAAAATAATTAACATAGATTATTTATAATTGTTGTGTTAATTGGATAATAAACGATTTAGTATAATTGGTAGCAATGATTATCCAGATTATATGGGATGAATCGTGATGTATGCTGAGGATAATAATATTGTATGAGATTAGTTTGTATTAATTTATGCTCTATGGTTTTTAGGGTCCGAGACGTCCAGGACTTTAATTGGCTGTGGGAATTAAAAGGCAACAACTGTGTAAAAGGCAATGGGTCAAATTTATTTTTCAAAATTATAATTTAGCTACTTATTTTATTAAATTAATTCGGCCATTTTGGACATAACCCACTTTTTATTACGTGAGACTTAAAATACTGGCAAATTGTGGGTGAAATGCTCCTTTGCCTACACCTTCGGGGATATGGGCGTGACATGTGTATGTGTGTGTAATTTTTTTGGGGTTCCGTGCCCAAAGATTAAAACGGGAACCCTATTACTAAGACTCCGCTGTCCGTTCGTCTGTCACCAGGCTGTACTAATGAAGTGTGATAGTTAAAAAGTTGAAATTTTTACGGATGATGCATTTCTGTTACCTGTAAAACAACAAAAAAATTAATATAATAAATATTTAAGGGTGCTCCCGTATGTACAGAGAACGTGATTTTTTTGCCATTTAGATACGAAACCCTTTGTAACGCGAGTCCTACTCGAAAATGGCCGGTTTTTTTAGTTTAAAAAAAAGAACTACATAATCGTACTGTATGCCACCGCTGAAGTATTTTTACGAAAGAGAAATAATCAGTTCCCATTGAAATGCTAATTGCTATCACCAGTCGCTGTTTCTCAACTGGAGAGTTTAGTATTTTTTTTTAGATGAGATCGTTTGGTAATTGTATCTGAATGTTAAAATATCATTCATATTATTGACCGAGCAAGCGAGTAATGTGTACGTGTGTTCCAGGCTGGTGGCCACAAGGATTTCAAGGAGCTCAAGGAACTTGTTACATAAATGTTCCTTGATTTAACACATATTTTTAGGGTTACGTAGTAAAAGTCTTGGAACCCTTATATTTTAGTCCGTCCGTACGCCCTCGGCTTTCTTCCCAAACTTATAAGTGTTATAAACTGTTAGTTAAGGAGTTATGGGTAACTACGTAACCCTATCTTATGCGTGGCTCGACCCGCACTAGGCCGGTTTTTTACCGTGAGCTTTTTTGCTTGGAGAGGGGGAATGTAGGCAAGCTACACATAAATTCTTATGCATGGTGTAAGATTTAAGGCAAATCCATAATTTAGCGATTTCCTGATCCCAAACTTGTTTTGCTCGTCAACACCCTTGTCAAAGTCTAATCCAGCCAATGACATTCATCCCAATTTCTGTGCTGAACACAATTTGTGAAGTGGCCCTCAATTGTAAATATTTGTGAACAGAATTTTCAAGTTATTCGGTGTTCGTTGGTCGACGGTCTTTTCAACTCAGACTTTTTCAATTGATTGCTTCGGTGGCGTAGTCGGCACAAAGTTCAAGTACGATCAGTTTGATACTGTTACCCAGTTTCTAGTAAGATCCCTGAGTCTGGCCAAATTTTAATGTTCGTACCGTAATCTCATGTAATAGGGCTCACGCTTACTGCCGTTAATTAGAAACATATAATGTATGACAAGCTCTATTGAACTTGCAGTTGAGGTTGTTGCGTAGAAACCCAACAACTACTTGAAATCTTGATAGGACCCCTATGCACACAACTTCAAGGAATCTCTAATACTTACAAGAAGGTTTTTTGTGTCCATCCTTTTATCATAATGGAAAAGGGTGTGATAGTAAAAATATATATCCATTAAACCTTTTCTTTAGCAAGAGCCTCAGTACGTTAGGTACGAACATATTACGACGAATTTCTTACACTCAATTCACGTTTTTATCTCCAAACGGGTAGATAGAGGTATTAAAAATGGCTTGGATCCTCGAAGTGTTGATATGACACTAATACCCAATTCGTCAAAAAAAGTTGAAGAAAAACGATAAGAATGCCAACAATATAGCAATAGGTAATGGTAATGTCACTATCTAGCCTTCTGAAAACGAACCGTGAATGCTTATTTTTAGAAAATGGTTTATTTATTGAAAATTGAAATTTCATTATTATTTTTTCTTCTTCCCGATAACCGAGGAGAAACATGTGAAGCGTAGTTTATACAAACTATTCGCATAACTCAAAGGCATTGAATGAAAACTCTTAGAAAGTTTCCTTCCAGTTAAATTTTCTATTTTAACTTGTGAACTTTGTAATTGTTCACAATCTTTTGTAAGATTTTATACTTTCTTATGCTTCTGTCTCTGTCGTTCCCAGGTCCCATTGCTCAGTCTCAAACTACATGTTATCGTAACATATTTGGCTAAACTCAGAAGTTTGTACCAAAGTCATACCTACTGCAGCACAGTTTACGATGAATTATTACAGGTTAATGAAGCAATGAGAATGTTTCCAGTTCATAGCTTGACATAACGTACTCGTGGCTCCCACGTTCAAATAGGCAACCAATCGCTCAACTTCACTTTGATAAACGAGAAACTCACAACTACCAATCACAATATCGGGTGGTACTTTCGTATGTATGGATAATAAATATCTATTGATTTGAAAACATTTACTGTAAATTCTATGCATAATTAAAGTTATTTTATTGATTTATTTCAGTTTAAAAACTGTATCTATGCGTACAAGGAGGACTATTAATAATTCATTAAGTAGCTTACAATCGGGGAATTATTATTGTAACTTTCTATTAAAATCCAATTGATAAGGTGTTCATAGGTAGTAATGTCACCGACATCTTAGAGGTCCAACCTCAAGTGCAAATGATGCAGCTGCCGATAGGGCGAGACTCTGGCAAACATAATAGTTCCCGCAAAGCGACAATAGGCTTGTTACATACTACGTGGGGCTGGTAAAGTTACTAACGAAAAGTGGGTGCTAGTATCTACTACTAAGTATTAAGGGTAGTCTAAAGGACATAAAGATTGAATGCGATTTGTAATAGAATTAAGTTTATCTAAATCAATTTGCTGTACATTGGAATTCAAGCCCAGATTGATGCATTAGCGATGTAACTAACTACAATACTGCTAGTTAAACTGAACCACCAGTGATTCATGTCACTACCATCGATTGTAAATCAAACGAATCAGGCGTGCGGATACATGAGCCGTTGTTATTTGTGTGCAGCGGGATTTATGGGAATGATAGTTTGAGCTGGTCGAAATGTACATTTGGAATTGTGTGAATCAAAGAACTAAAATACTCTAGCTTAAACCAATAAATGTTTCAGAAAACTAATTGCAATAATAGCAAAATCGTGTAGGTACATACTCGTACCTTAACATTTTGGTCTCAGAATGAGTATGTGTATAGTATGATAAGATAGAGAGATAAGTTTAAGCATATTAACATCCTTACAGTGTATTCACAGTATATTTATGAAATTTTATTGTATACCCACAAGAACAAAAGTAAATTTGTGAAAAATAGTGATAATCATAATCTAAACTTAAGAAATAAGGATAAACTGGCTGTTCCTAAATTTAGGCTTCATAAAGTGAGTAATTCTTTTGCGGGGAACTTTATTCGAATGTACAATACATTGCCAACCGAAATAGCAAATTTATCTGTCAATAAATTTAAAAAACTAATAAAAAGTAAATTGTGCCATAAAGCTTATTATAGTATTAATGATTTCTTAGATGACAAGGCGGCCTGGTTGTAACAACGTAACGAATTGCTCCTTTCTAAATAACTCTGTATTAGATTTAAGATGAAATATTTTGAAAAAAGCCGAGCTGAGTTTCTTGAGGGCTCTTCTCAGTCTCGTTGCATTTTGGAACCCTCGGTATAGTCACATCAACTTCTGACGAATCTAAATAATTTTCTGAAAATTTCAAAGATAATAAACGTTATTTTATTTTATTTTTATGAGAAGTTTGAGAAGTATAGCTGGGGTAACGCTAGTGGATAAAGTAAGGAACAACACGTGATACGGGAACGTTGTGGTGTGACAGAAGATGTAGTGACCAAAATTGAAAAAGGGATGCTTAGATGGTTCGGTCATGTAAAGAGGATGGATGATAGGAGACTGACAAAACAGATATATGAAGCGAGTGTGAATGGACAAGCTAGTAAGGGTACCTAGGCGGACTTATGGCCCTGGACGGAATAGACGCGCGTATGCACGCCTCATGCCGCCCTGATCGTGGCAACGGGTGTGAGAGTCGGTGTCTGCTCTCCACCCGCATCATGCCACCCGCGAGGGGGTGACGTCTGTGTGTGCCTGGACGTCGCCCGTAGAGAGTCCTTAGTGAGGTATCGAATATAGAGAGGGTGCCCAAATTGTTCCCGGCTCCCCCTTAAACAGGCACAGAGTACGGCACACCGCAGGGGTTTTAGTGTGTGCAAACCATATATCACCGCGCGGAGTCCTCGCACCATGGTCTCTGCCTACCCTACGGGGAAAGAGGCGTGATTTTATGTATGTATGTAGAATGTATAGTTTGTGTAGGTATCTATAGATATACAAACCAAGGCAATGTTTCTAGAAATCTGGCAGTATTGCCAAGTTGTTTAGCAGACATACAACACGCCTACATCTCCTAAGGGGTTGATAGAGGTACATTACTCATCTACACTTTGCCAGTACTGTTGTTGGACCCACGCCATAGGGGGCAAGCCTATTGCCTTTACCTAGCATATATATAGAAAATCCAAAACTACCTTTAAATTGGACCAAAATTCCAACGACAGATATTACATACCACTAAATATAATATCTGAAGTCCAAGCGAACCTGTGAAAGATTCCTTTTAAATTTGTACGCCATAATTGGGATGATGACTGATTTTTAACCCTAGAAAGATAACCTACGCCTCAAAGGCGCCCACGATTGAATAAAAGCGCTGTCTTTTTTTAATGAGCGTTCATATTTAGCCGTCCTTTTTTGTCAGCTAAGTCACGGTGTAGAGCGTCGCGGAACGGCCGTTTTTACGGGGTAATTACCATAATTTTACAGTTACGACTAGGTAATGCGCTCCGGAGGCGCAAGGTATGTATGCGTTGATTGCCTGTAAACCAAATTCTGAGCCAAATAATAATAGCCCTGACTGATTTTTTATTGTTAATTAGTATGTATATAAAACATATTTTAATTAGTTTTTAATAAAAAGTTACTATTATGTGAAAACATATGCCTATAAAGAGAAGAAAAGATTTTTTAAAGAGACTTTTTTATTAATTTTTATATTTAAATAATATAACCAAAACTATATTTTATTTTTAGTTCATTAGCCACACATTAAAGTTAATCACATAAATAAATACAATTGGTAAGTATTTAATAAAAAAATATCATTTTTATAATCGTGCGCCTCTGAAGCGTATGGTTATCTTTTAACTACTATAAAATAAGGTTATCTTTCTAGGGTTAAAAACTGTCCCAAAGTATTTTAAAGTATCTATGTAACCAATATATAAAATATTTCTTCAGGAAACAAAGTTTTATTATACTCGTAAAATAAATGTTATTTTATTTTTAAGTTCAAAATACTATCCAAAACGTTTGTGACGTCACTGGTTCTGCTTTAAATTTATAGGTACTATGTACTTTGTAGGCTTTGTATAAGTATAAGATGGGCGTCTTAAAAGATGGAACTATTACGAGTATAATTGTATGGAGTTATTGTTCTGAAATCTCGTTTTTGACGTTTTTCAATTAAATGTAGTGCCGCCATTGGAACGCCAACTTATACTTCGTACGTCATTCACTCTGAAGGGTTAGGCGACATGTCGCCCTCTTGATATCTTGCCTGCAGGCCAGTTGTACCCTCTTGCAACATAGCACAATAAAAACCACAGAGGTTTGTCCTTATGCTAACAAAATTGGATTTTACATAATAATTATATCAGCCTATAATCCTATATTATTATATAAACACATTATTTTAGTGATCTTTAAATACAGTCATTATCCCCATTATATTTCTTATTCCTAAATCGCATTAAGGCCACATTGAATTTCTTTTGTTTCTTCTAGCTTTATAAATGTGTAGCAATTGTTTTTAATAAGTCATAAATAAAGAAAACATCAAATAATTGACAGATGTTCCCTCAATGTTTAATTCAAACTCGTTTAAGGCTCCGAACCACCTCCGCGAGTTGTATGTCACTATAATATTAACAGCTTCGCAGTGGCAATACAATTTCCTTTTGCTAACGTGAATAGAATTTATAATGGCGAAATACTTCTCATGAATTTGATGCGGAACTTACTGTACCTTTTGTCATACTTATATAATATTCCCTATTCTGTGCTTTTGTGTTGTTGTGTATTTTGATACGTGTCTTTTTAAAAAGAGTAGGAAAAGGGGGGGAATGAAGACAGTAGAGACTATGGAAGAAGGTTTTCGTAGCTCTCACGTGCTTTTAGCTAGCTGTGTTTGATTGGTTTTAAGCGAAAGGGTGGCAATTATTAGTTCAAGTCGTTGTGGTTTACAAAAAAACTGGTCGTGGACTAAGTCAGACGGGAGGGTTTCGTACCAAAACCTCAAAAAAATCATGTTTGTTGTATGGGAGCCTCCTTAAATATTTATTATATTCTATTTTTTTAGTATTTGTTGTTATAGAGGCAACAGACATCTGTGAAAAACTTTCTATCACGGTTCATGAGATACAACCCAAGACAGACGGACGGATGGACAGACGGCAAAGTCTCAGTAATAGGGTTCCCGTTTTACCCATTGGGTACGGAACCCTAAAAAGATATTATGTAAATTATTTCAAGCTGTATGTTTGTATAACATGAAAACAAACAACGACAGAAGCTGCGTAGGAGGCCTGTATCCGGGACGCCCGGCAAAATACGTTAAGGCGAACATGTAAACAAAACATTTTTTTAATAAGATCCTCAGCTTATAATAAGAATAAATAGTTAGTGACTCATTATTATATGTCATAATTAGCTATAAAAATTAAAAATAACACCTGTGACATGACTTAGTGTTACACCATGTGTGTCAGAAGGTGTGAAACAGCCTAGGTGTTGAACAC
Organism: Nudaria mundana; assembly: GCA_963556515.1. Lineage (NCBI taxonomy): Eukaryota > Metazoa > Arthropoda > Insecta > Lepidoptera > Erebidae > Nudaria > Nudaria mundana. The sequence continues at coordinate 1,641,217 of OY748294.1, read as the reverse complement.
AATCTAAATCTAAACTAGCTCTAACGTGACTGCTTCCTGAATACTGAATTTATTACCTCTGTACTATCTCAAATGTAATTAACATGACTAGTGGGTACAAGTTAACTGTATGGAGATCCTAAGTGTATATTGCAAGGTACATTTGTGGTAAAATAAATGTTAATACTTGATAACTGTTGAGTTTTATATTCAATAGCCTACTTTTTATGGAGACAACTTGACATCTATAGTAGTATAGCCAACAAACACGGCATGATTTTCTTTTTAAACCCGCAGCCCCTACGTCCGGGCGCCCCAGGTTCACACTCGGATGTAGCGCTGGTGGACTTTGGCCACCTACATGGCCTCTGTCACACGGTTATGGGTTGGATTTTATCCTGCGCCGGTGAGTGGATCTGCGGGGCCTCAGCCCCGAAGCCCAAAACCCTTCTGATCTGCTTCTGTTAGGACGGCGGGTTGCTAGGCCGCCGTCTTTAGGCTCCGATTCTGTAGGTCGATGGTCTTGAGCCTGCCTACGGCGCCCTGGCCGCCGACTTCGGAACTCAGCAGGAAGGGTAAGCTCCCTCTCACTCTCGGCCGCCTTCTTCGCGAACATAACCTGCTCGCAGAAGGACGTGACCACGTTCCACCTACTCCTGCTGTAGACCATGGCTTGAAGAATGGTCTCCAGTGAGAGAGTATCCAAGGCCAGGCCCACGACATTGTCACGACGCACAGCAGGTAACCTGTACACCTGTACACCCGTAAAATAGCGCCTGAGTATAATGATAGCTACAATTCTTGTGGCATTTTGGTAATTTAATAAATATACCAGTCGCACATTTGTTCAGCTTACAGCACCCGTGTCTCGGTTCTAATCCGACTGATGTCGCTTATAACTTTAACAGCGTCCTACTCTATTGTGGCACGACACTTTTCCTTTTACTGTCATCTGAGTATTATTTTATCTTATTGATACTCGTAAACAGTGGTAACAAAATTATCAAATAGTATGCGATGCAAAAACAATTACTAGTTGGGCCTGACTTGAACCAGTTACTGTGATTCCTTTCCAGGAGCAACGTTTGTCAACTAACCAAGGCACCACAATTTATTTAAGCAGTCTATTACACTACAACTGATTTATCTACATTATGATAAGAAGTTATTATTTTAAAGATGGTTTGAATATTCGGAATTAACGTCATTCCTAATAAACGCTTCTCTGACAACTTGTTTACGAAGAATGGTTTGTATATACATACATAACCAAATACATATATTCATAACCAAAGACCCCGCATTTGGTGATCCGTGTCGTAATTTCTTAATAAAGCAATAAAACTAGCGAAATTCGCCCAAATGGTAATAAAATTTATATATCTACTATCACAACTTACGATTTGAATATTTGATAGTCTTGTTAAAGTGTATCAAATTCGCAACTATCTACAATATTCTTACGAAACCAGCACATCAGAAAAATAAAAACTGGAGATTTACATAGTTTCATCGTCATTTCATATCGAAACGAAATAAGCTATTCGTTCCTTTGGTATACGAAATAAGTTTTGGTAACATTTGTGTTGCCCTTGTGAGTAACGAAGAGCAACAAGGCACTATTACATCTTGTCGTGTTATCAGAGAGTCAGAAAATATGTTCACTTACTATATCGAGTAATAGTCTTATAACTGGCCCCATCTTTCAACTAAAGGAAGAAGAAGTCTCAAACTATTCACATAATACATATTAAAATACACACACAAATACATTTCACGCCTATATCCCCGCAGGGGTAGGTAGAGGTGCATTACACATCCACAATTTGCCAGTTTTTTAGTCACTTTATTTTAAAATACGTTTCTTGAAATTCCAAAAATAAGGGTTCTCTAAAAATTCCTTAAAAAATGTAAACATTGGATTACTTTTTAATCAATAGTTGCTCAAGTTACGGACAGAAACAGTTTATTGTCTTAAAATGTCTCGAGTGATCTTCAAGTTTCAATCCAGCGCTATGTTCTCAATTCAATAATTTTCTCGACGAATAAAGGTAAGGCTCTTAATACAATCAACATAATGGGGGTTTCGAAAAGGTCGCACCGCAATATAACTTGTTTAATTATCGAAGATCCCTATCATAATGTTGACGGACTCTAAGATGTCTAAAGTACTTATTGTTGCATGCTTAAAATTTAATTTGAGTAAATCATTTGCATATTTTAATTTATATTTGCATAGCTTCTGTTCATTAACTATTTAGTGGTTAATTACACTACCTGAAGCTTACTGTTAGACGCGGAGGTACATGGTTTAAATTCTGAAAATATTAATACATCTTATACGTCAATATGACTATAGGCCTCAAAATTACATATTTGTAGGATAAAATACAAAAACTCGCCAAGACCCGTTTTTATAAATATGTACTCGTGTTGCGGTTTCATAAACTACTATTAGTATATAATTTTTATTTACTGGCGTTGTAACATGGTATTTTCACCGCACTCCCAGAATACGAATCATTTGTCAGTACTGTCAATTGTCAGTGAGCTGTCAATTTCAGACAAGTGAAGAGTTCGTACATGGAAGTACACGCGTTGTATAGCGTCCTCTATCAGATTTGGTGAGTTTGGCTAAAATACTAGCTTACCATATCAAACATTTTTTTATATAAAAAAAGGTGATCCTCTTTGGTAATGAATTTGTTTATCTGTCGTTGGTTTCCGCTGAGTGACAAATTATTCTCTTTGTGACAAATTGTTTCCGTGTAGAATCGAGTTGAGAACTGTTTTTTTGTGAACAGAAGGTTCCAGATAGGTTCGCGAATTAATAAAAAGGGAAGGCGCAGAATCGCCGGCCTCTTTCACACATAAAATTTCTACTTATGCAACGAAAATGGAATTATGTCGAAAAGATTTTAGAACGATGATTTTTTATGATTTTAAAAGTTCTCTTTCTCCGCAAGACTGTGCCGCTCGTCTTCAAAATGCTTTTGGGAGAGAAGCACCTTGTTTGAGCACCGTGAGGCGACGGTTTGCTGAATTTGAGAGAGGTCGAGTTTCTTTACATGACGAATTTCGTGAAGGGCGGCCTTCAACTGCCATCAACGAAAATAATGTGGCTACTGCTAAGCGGTTAATTGAAGAAAACCCGCGGATTATCTATGAGACAATTCGAGGACTATTGGGGATTGGTATGAGTCAAATCCAGAAAATTTTACACGAAGAATTGAAAGTTTGGAAACTTTGTTGTCGTTGGATCCCTCATGAACTGACAGCGGAGCAGAAGCGGGCTCACGTGGAATAGTGCTCACAGATGCTACTGAAGTACGACCACGGACATTCTAATGCTGTTTATGACATTGTCACAAGAGACGAAACGTGGATTTATTGTTTTGAACCCGAAAAAAAAACAGCAATCTTGTGAATGGTTGTTTGAAAATGAGAACAAGCCAACAAAAGTGAGGCAGGCGAGAAACGTTGGTAAAAAAATGATCGCGTTTTTTTCTCAGCTACGGGTCCCATCTGTACAATTCCACTTGAACATCAAAAGAGTGTCAATGTCGAGTGGTATTCTATCATTTGTTTACCCAGGGCGTTAGAAAAAGTTCGCGAAAGACGGCCCAAAAGCCGCGTTCTCCTACATCAAGACAATGCTTCTTCACACACGGCCAACAAAACAAAGTCATTTTTAGTTTCCAAAAAAGTACAACTCGTCACCTATCCTGCGCATAGCCCCGACCCAGCACCCTGTGAATTCTGTATTTTCCCCAAAATCAAAGATTTGATGAGAGGTTTCACTTTTACCAACTCCGAAGAGGCAGTGATACCGTTCAATCAGCACGTAGACGCTGTCTTAAATAGCCACCCATTCTGTTAATTTATACTCATCCGAATCCCCCAAGAAACATCTCATAAACTTAAATATTCAAGACTGTTAAAATTGTAATTCTTCATAATCTAATTAATAAGTTAACCAACCACTTATCTATATTTGTAAACTAAATAACCTATGTCTATAAATTTAATATTATATACCTAACAATGTTTTAAGGTATATATACACTCTGTGAACCGTCTTTACTGTTGTTGCCTTATTGAAGTCTCCTATCATCACACACACCGTTCATATGTGAACTGGCGCCATGGGATAACTCTAAATAGTCTCACAAGCCTCTCCGACTGTTTCGCTGTTGGCTGGGGTTGACTTTCCAGTGTTACAGCGTTAGCACGGCTAGAAGGCTGGTTACTTTTTGGCTCAAAGAATAAGCATTGCCATACAACGTGGCAATGCTGCCAGCCTTCTGGGAACATTGCCAGTCGGCGACGAGGCGGAGGAGTTCTTTGACGCCTGTATGCCATATAGTGTAGATTTTTATGTGTATAGTATTTTTATTTACAATAAGAATTACAATATACATAAAAATACTTACATGACAAAATATCTTTTAAAAAATCCTCCGCGTCAATGCCAACGGGGAAGGTTCCCAGAATGCTGGCTGTGTTGCCACGTTGGATGGCGATACTTATTCTTTGGGCCAGGAAATAGCCAGCCTTCTGGTCCTGAGAAGCATCGATTAAACGTTTAGCAATGTCTCTATAAAGGCGACGAGCACTCGGACCCCATGACCCCAGTGTCTCAACCCCAAACGGCTCAAATATGTAATAACCTGCTAGGTTAGCATATTTACGCCGTTTGAGGCCTTCAGCACTTCGGCACGTTCGGATGTGCTTAGAAGGTGTGAAGGTGCTGACGTATTAACGTATAAAGCGTCCCACACCAAAGCCCTTCCCATCTTCCACGGTACCAACGACATACCGTCCGGTCTCTCCATCGCTTCGTGCTAACCCAAATGGTTCACGTACTTATAATTATGTATATTGTAATTATTATTGTTTATATGACTATATTATTACTTAGCTTTAACATTGTATCATTACATAATACAAAATGGTAATAGTACACTGGACAATAAATTATGTGTTTTGTTCTATGCGTAGTTTCGAATACAATTTGCACTGTGGAATATGCAATATATTACAATGCAGCATAGTTTCCAAATAAAATGGCAGAAACGATTTAATAGCAGTTGCGGTTTTCACGCATATTATTCAACAACCACGACTGTATCCGCGAAGCGGTAGGCAGGAGTACATAAAATACTCTCATTTTGTCCTTAGGTCATAATGACAAGGAATAATTTCCAATTGTTAAAATGTCAAATTGTATTTAAATCATCATTTCAATTTTTATAATACTACGAGTACATAGTTCAGCCGAATCGCAGTTAGAACAACCGCGTTGGGAAAAAGGGTCGGTGGATGATGATAGTTCATAGCTTAGAACATAGATTAGAAACAATTATTAAACTAGAAAAAAGTAAAATAACCTCCCTAGGGTCTTAATCTACATAATGTATAAAATTTTATAAAAAGCACTCCAGCCGTTTTAAAGTATTTTTTATTTATTTATTTTTCATAACTTAATACTATCATTACAGGGCGTAGTCCTAATCCGACAGTGAAATAAATAATCCAACATAAATTGGTAATCTTATAACTATCAAATATCTCGAAATACTCTAAAGTTGAAACGAGGTATTCCTCGATGGTCACCGATTTGACCGTCACCAATACATTAGTCACCAAAAGTATTCAACTTCGAAAGTATTCCACTAACTTAAAATAAAGTAATTACATGGGCAGATGATATTATTCTGCAAAAAACTAAATGAGCAATCATGTCCATACTTTTAGTTGGAAATTACCAATTGTGGAACGCTAACAGCCTCGCTTTGTGTATTTTGAGTATTACTTTTAAATTGCTTTATAGATGGACTGTACCACGAACCGTTCAATATTCATGAAATGTTTTGATTATAACCAATGAATGCAGTTCAATAATAGCTACTATTGCTAACAAATGATGGAATTTATTTACAATAAGAATTACAATGTACAAAATACATAATTATATACTAAAAATATTTACATGCCAAAATATGGTTTAAAAAATCCTCCGCGTCATTGCCGACTGGGAAGGTTCCCAGAATGCTGGCTGTGTTGCCACGTTGGATGGCGATACTTATTCTCTGGGCCAGAAAATAGCCAGCCTTCTGGTCCTAAGAAGCATCTATTAGGCGTTTAGCAATGTCTCTATAAAGGCGGCGAGCACTCGGACCCCATGACCCCAGTGTCTCAACCCCAAACGGCTGCTAGGTTAGCATATTTACACCGTTTGAGGTCTTCAGCCGATGCAGCAGCAGCGCCGGCACATCCGGATGTGCTTGGAAGGTGTGAAGGTGCTAAGGTGTCAACGCATGTGTAGCGTCCCACACCAAAGGCCTTCACATCTTCCACGGTAGCAACGACATACCGTCCGGTCTCTTTTCATCGCTTCGTGCTAAACCATTTGGTTCACGTACGGCCGGAAGACCTGCAGTGGAAAGAGCCCTGTGGATTATGTCGTTTAGAATAGCGTGCCGAGGTATACGACCTGCGATTCTGCTACAAGAAAGACCATGGTGTCCCAGATTATCGACGGCTACTCCACAGGTGCAATGATGCGGGGATACACAAGGTGTACCCAGCCGAAGGCAAGTGGCAATGCGGAAGGTTGTGTCGTCCAACATTGTACCGATGTTGGGCGATGGGAGCACCTGGATCCATAACCTTGACTCTTATTCTCCAACAGCTAGTAGGCGTGCACGTTCTGAAATATTGACAGAAGCGTCAATTAGTGTATTAATTCTCAATTTACAGAGCGGCAAATCCCACAGTCGCTGTGAGCCTAGGCGTGAGAGGGCAGGTCAGTGTCGGGGCAAGATATCTTCCAAGCATTTATGGCATCGGTCTTGCATCGAACCTCGGAATCAATCAGTGTAGGTATTTGACAAAAAATTGCTGACTAATTCCTCGGTGCTATGGACCGACGACAGAAATGCTGGCAGACTGACATCTGTGACTTTACGAATACCTAGCCCGCCCAAGCGAACTGGAAGTGACGCTTGGACCCAGGCTCGGTCATTAATATTTACATTTAAAATTTTACACAAAGAATTTTGTATTAAGTTGTCTAGTCTGCCTAAGATTTCTACATTTTTCCAAAATTGTCCTGAACGGAGGGCGTGTGTAAATTTGGTTACGAAAAGACAAAAACGAAGAATAGTGAAAGCTGAATGAATACTGATATTACATAGACTATCAATAACCAGATCAAAATTTTGAATGATTTCCTTGATAAAAGTGGAAAAGCCCTCTTCTAAAATCGGGGACCCTAGGAGGCGTAAAGAAGTTTTGTCCAAAACTTTTATGTTAATTTAGATTAAGTTTAATTTATCTGTGTTTTCAGATATAAAAATCTCACATTTATTCGGGTTCAGTTCTAAGCCAATTGACTGAAACTCGTTCTTTATTAGGGCTAAATCTTGTAAAACTGTCTCTACTTTTCCCCCTAAAGTCCCGTCATCTAGGGACCAAATGTTGAATTTTGAGTTTATAAAAAATATATTTTATTTTTTAATAAAAAATTAAAATTATATTTTAATATTCGCGAGGTTCTACTGTTCGACCATAGGGCGACCACTAATCTACTAAACCAATTTTGAAAATTCCTTATTCGTTTAAGTAGCTGTATGATACAGCTGAGTGCTTGCAAATGTGTTCCAGTTCCCGGGAAAAATATCCCAAGCCAGTGGTTTACTCACACACTGTACACTGCACAATTTTATTAGTGAACCTCAGTCTTATTTCATTATTGTTCACGAACTAAAACATAAAGCTTTTCAGGATTAAATGAGAGGGTTGGTTCTTCATTAATCTTAGATACGGGTAGACATGTCAAGAAAACTTGTGACAGCTTGTCTAACCTTTAACGATCGTTGTTTATTACTTACCACGGGATGTGTTAGTCGAATTATTAATCATATCCTTTTAATTTGAAGATAAACTTTAACTACTGAACTTTCTGTATGCCTCAAAAACTTCACGTTAGAACTGAAGGATGTTATTAAACTAGTTCCTGTAGCGGAGGTTTCAGCTGAGATAATACAGGGTTGGCGGTGAGTGTTCTGATGAGCTCTTCAACCTGATCCCACCCTCTCCCTTCCGATTCCGAACAACGCGTGCCGGGCAGAGATATCACACTCATACCGTGGAAACCTTCTTCGCGAGAACCGAGCGTTTTAAACTTTCGTTTCTCTGTCGAATCATGGTGGCTTTGAACGCTCTGCCTGCGCACGTGTTTCCTCCCACATATAACCCTAGGTTCTTTAAGCGAAGCGTGAAGAGACACATTACTGGATCGTCAAGTTGAGTGGCCCTCATAGTATTTCTGTGTACTATCGCCCACAATCGCCAGACGTCGCCACAGCTTACCATCAGGCGGGTGGCGTCAATTTGTCGACCTACACATAAAAAAAAAAGAAAATACAGAAGTCTCAGTTCAATGAGTTATACCATTTTATGCCGTCTTTTTTAGTTGTAATCAGAACAGTGTGCGTCATTTAAACGTACGACGTGCTTGAGACTGTACCTATCTATACTTATAATAAATCTGTAGTAGTGAAAATTCTGTACATTGAAAATATAAAAAAAATAAATGGCAGTTATGTGGTATAATGGGTGTTACTAGACCGACACCGAACCCAAAAATGTGATCAAAAATTTGTGGTCTGTCTGTCCGTCTGTCTGTCTGTCTGTCTGTCTGTGTGTTTGTTCAGGCATCACGCAATAACTATCGGTTCGTTTACGATGAAACTTGGTATAATCTATATGTTACGGCTAATACCCGAAGTGCGGCTGCACCTAGTTTTAGCCGGTTAGAACTAGGTGTAGCCACTTACTCTTGGTTAAACCTAGTATGGGTAGGTTAGGTTAAAACTATTACCACCTCGAAACTTGTATTATTAAAAAAAAAAGATTTCTCCCAGGTGAAACTGACAACTGGACCTAGTTGTAGCCGGCATGATGAAGGCTAGACCTGGTTTTACCCGAAAACAATCGGCTCGTACTAGGTTTAACCAAGTGTAAGTGGCTACACCTAGTTCTAACCGGCTAAAACTAGGTGCAGCCGCACTTCGGGTATTAGCCGTAACATATATATTTAATACGATAATTTATCTGTCTGTCCGTCTGTCGCGTTTTTCAATTTACATACATTTGCATGAAATATATTCTTTTTTTTTTTTTTTTATATTTGAGACGATACAAAGTTCGCCGTGATAACTAGTTATTCTTTATTATCCTGGGCACCTACTGGCTTACTTTTTATCTCGGAAAAGTATGTACAATAAAAAACAAACTTAATTCTGCGGTTCGATCCCTAGACACGATTACTGTACCAACCGCAAATAATAAGTTTGTCGTAGATTACGTCACCCGCAGTGGAGTTCACTAAGGGGCGCTGCACACGGCTAAGATACTATAATATTTTATCTTAAGATACAATATTGCTCGCCATACAATTCAATGGACTATCACACACGACGAAAATAATAAATAATATTTCATATTTTCGTATCTTAAAATGAATTTGTATAGTATAATAGAGAATATATTAGAGAAACTGTTGTAGGGAGCTTTATAAACGCAATTAAACCCAAAACAATGGTTTTAGAACTTTTGTCTGTTTGTCTGAATGTTTGAACACGCTAATCTCAGATACGGCTTAACCGATTTGAATTTTTGATTGGAATTTGCGGTTTTCAGTAATGCGTTGTGGTTTATTCAACTTAACATTTAAGGTTTGGTTTTCAATCGGTTCATAAATAAAAAAGTTATGAAGATCTAAAGTCACACGCAGGCGGAGCTGCGGGCAACAGCTAGTTTCTAATATATATTCTTGTTTCGTTGCTTGAGTGTTTGTATACTACCACAGAATAGGGAATAGTACTTACACACAGAACTTGCACTCCGACGTTAATTAAAGCACATTCTTTTGTTTACAGAGAACAATTCGAATAGGGTAGTAAGTAACAGCATAGTTTGACCAATTATGACGTTAATGCCTCAATATCAACTCTATGGTCAATGCCGTATCACAAACAAGAGACAACCCTTACTGACTTCAAGTTGTCGCTTACGTCGCGTATTTTTTGCGATTGTTAGGCGAGTGACATAGGCCTGATATTACGTACATTGACTAGGTTATAAGTAAGTACGTTATTACAGTTATATAGTGCACAAGCTAGACAAGATCACGTTTTGTTCAATTGTATTAAAATTGATTCAGCCGTTCCAGTGGGGGCTCGTACTCGATGGCCGATGGAACTTCGGACCACATTTCCGAAGTTTGGTCCCCAAAGTGACGGGGGCAGCAGCCGCGCTTTCGCGACTGATGCCCAATTTAAAGGGACCCAACGCTTCCTGCAGGAGACTGTACCTGGGGATCGTGCGGAGTATGGCCGTGTACGGGGCTCCCGTATGGGCGCCGAGACTGACGGACAATAACACTGCTGTTTTACACAGATCGTTGAGGACCTTGGCCGTCAGAACAATAAGAGGGTACCGCACGATCTCCCTAGAGGCTGCATGTCTCCTAGCCGCGACCCCTCCATGGGACCTGGAAGCGAGAGCCCTTGCGTCATTGTTCCAATGGCACAAGGAGGCGCTGGAGCGGGACCTCAGGCCTGCGTCTCGAGAAATCGAGGCTCAGCGGTCCCAACTCCGCCAGGACCTCATGGAGACATGGAAGGTGCGACTTCAGCAACCAAAGTGGGGTACCACCACTATCACGGCGGTGAGACCGATCAGGGAGGAGTGGCTGCAGAGGCAGCACGGTGGCCTCAGGTATCGTGCGACACAGATCATCACTGGGCACGGAAACTTCGGTGAGTATCTGTTTCGAATGCATCGTGAGGACACACCCGCGTGTCAACACTGCGAGGCTTCCGGCGTAGACACGGCATTCCACACGTTAGTGGAATGCTCAGCCTGGGCGAGTCAGCGCCGGGACCTCGTTGTGGGCCTGGGCGTAGATACTCTCTCGCTGGAGACCATGCTACGAGCCATGGTGTCTAGCGAGAGCCAGTGGAACGCGGCCGTTTCCTTCTGCGAGCAGGTTATGCTCGTGAAGGAGGCGGCCGGTAGGGTGAGGGAGCGTATCCTCCCCGCAGAGTTCCGCAGTCTGCGGCGAGGGCGCCGCAGGCGTGACTACGCCCAGGACCATCGACCTCCATGATCCACCGTCCTTACAGAAGCAGGCTAGAAGGGCTGCGTGATGTGGGACTGCACCCCACGCACGCCTTCACTCACCGATCCGGGATAAAACCCGACCCCAAAGATGCGGGGTAACACCCGACCACCACGCAGTGGCCACGCGGGTGGCCAAGGTCCGCCGGGCGCTACTGGAAATTCTCTCAGTCTCTACCAGAGGCGCTCGGCAATGGACGTAGGTGCTGCCGCGGCATTGTGCCGCGGATTTAAAAAAAAAAAACCGTTCCAGAGAAAAGCCGGAATTGTAAATTTCAAATTACTCACAAACACTTAAATTTTATATATCGGTATGGATGGACAGTGATTTTTACAAGCATTTGAATTTTACTGGAGTTAGTAACTGCAATAATAGTGCCTATATCTAAGTACTCGTAGGTAACAGTCACAATCGCAAACATTTAAGATTCCCATAGCCTAGTCCGTTGATGGGCAGGTGCGTCATTTACAGGTTATGTTTTTTAGGTTACTAATATGTAAAACTTCAAAATGACATCTAGAACTATCATGGTTGTTAACATTACTGTTAGAATTATCGGGATATTTACCATGTAACGTTGTTTGGCTCCAGTTCTTCGGTGATCATAGCGCTTGCAACAGTGTCGAAATATCGTAAACTCAAACCAACGTTACATGGTATCCCGATAATTATAATACGAGTAGTAATGACATCTAGAACGTTATTCACATACTATATCTTAATAAATCCCAGGCCAACGTTCGAGATAGTGGCAGATATTAAATCTCGACGGGATTTATTAATTGGCAATCTAAACTTCGTATAGAGTTTAGATAGCCAATGAATAAAAGGTTTGACGGAGTGGTAATCAATTTTCTATTTGCGGGCCGTTAGCTCGGTACACGGTACGAACATTCTCGGATATAGGTTGGGTACAAACATTAACTTAAATTATGTAGTAAGTTTAACACGTGGGTGGGATGCGGAAAAATGTTTGGTACTAAAATGGTACTAATGTTTTATAAAATAGCAAATGTTTGATGGGTGTTTATTTCACTAAACCTTGCAATGAAACTTACAATTCAAAAATGGTACCTAGATACCTAGGTAGGTACTTGATATTCTTCGCACTATTTCAAAATTCAACATACACGATTCCTTATAGCAAATAAATGAACGCGCGTTTGGTAGAATAAATCGATATTTTTAGGGTTCCGTACCCGAATGGTATAACGGAACTTTATAGATAATAGTACGGAACCCTTCGTGCGTGAATCCAACTCGCACTTGTCTGGTTTTTTGGATTTAGTATCATATATTTTTTTTTAATCTTCCGCATTCCGAACCTTCGCAACGCGTCGCTATCCTAAACAAAGTAACTTATATTAAACTTCAATCTAAAATTCAAATAACTATTCTATGCAAAGCTCACCCACATATTCTACATAATATAATATTCATTACCCTTTTTCCCGAGTCGTAAAATACATAACTACGTATTTTACGACTTTATTAGTATTTTGGAAGCGAAAAAGACACTTTAAGCGTCTCATATATCTTTCAGTTAGAATATAAACTAGGTATGCAATGCAGTGTTGCTCAAGTCGTGGGTCGGATACGGCGGCTGGGACTGGAGGTGGCCTTGCACAAGTCCGAGGTTCTGTGTTTTCACAGACCTCGGAACGGTCCACCTGAAGGTTCCAGCATAAATGTGGGAGGCGTTAGCATCGGCATCAAGCCCTCGATGAAGTATCTAGGGATCGTACTTGATAGCCGATGGAACTTCCGACCACATTTCCGAAGTTTGGTCCCCAAGGTGACACAGGCATAGGTCGCGCTTTCGCGACTGATGCCCAACCTGAAGGGACCCAACGCTTCCTGCAGGACACTGTACCTGGGGATCGTGCGGAGTATGGCCCTATACGGGGCTCCCATATGGGCGGCGCGTTTGACGGCCAACAACTCAACGCTCCTTAACAGACCGTTGAGGACCTTGGCCGTCAAAACAATAAGGGGCTACCGCACGATCTCCGGAGAGGCTGTATGTCTCCTAGCCGGGACCCCTCCATGAGACCTGGAAGCGAGAGCCCTTGCGCCATTGGAACAATGACGCAAGGCGCTGGAGCGGGACCACAGGCCTGCGTCTCGAGAAATCGATGACCGGCGGTCCCAACTCCGACAGGATCTCATGGAGTCATGGAGGGTGCGACTTGAGCAACCCAAGTGGGGTGCTACCATCATCGCGGCGGTGAGACCGATCATGGACGATTGGCTGCAGAGGCAGCATGGTGACCTCAGGTATCGTGCGACGCAGATCGTTACCGGGCATGGATGCTTCGGTAGCTATCTGTTTCGCATCCGTCGTGAGGTCACACCCCGGTGTCAACACTGCGAGGTTTCCGACGACGACACCGCACTCCCCACGTTGGTGGAGTGCTCAGCGTGGGCGAGTCAGCGCCGGGACCTCGTAGTGGGTCTGGGCGTGGATACCCTCTCGCTGGAGACCATGCTTCAAGCCATGGTCTCCAGCGGGAGTAGGTGGAACGCGGCCGTGTTCTTCTGCGAGCAAGTCGTGCTCGCGAAGGAGGCGGCCGTGAGGGAGAGGGAGCGTACCCTCCCCGCCGACTTCTATAGTCAGCGGCGAGGGCGCCGCAGACTCTTCTACGCCCAAGACCATCGACCTCCATGATCGGGGTCTGACGACGGCGGGATCGCCACCCGTCGTCCTTACAGAAGCAGGCTAGAAGGGTTGCGTGCTGCGGGGCCTTTGCCCCATAGCACGCAACCAGATTCACTTACTGACGCGGGATAAAACCCTACCCCAACGACGCGGGATTCTCATCCCGACCCAAACCCCGCAGAGACCACAGAGGTGGTCAAAGTCCACCGGGCGCCACTGGAAATACGTTCTGCTTGTAACCAGAGACGCCCGGCCACGGACGTTAGAGCGGCCGCGGCCTTGGTCGCGGAACTAAAGAAAAAAAAAACAGAAAAAAAAAGGGTATGCAATGCATGCTACTAATTGCAAATGTTGAGCGGAGCAAATTTTCTTAATTTTTTTTTTGCTTATTTTCATGATTTCAGAGATATGCACTCCCGGGTAAGGTGTCGACCAGCATGGTCATTGGTCATTGGTCAAAATCGGTCGAGCCGTTTCGGAGAAGTTGGCACACAAACTATTTATACTTGTCGTCTAAGATAGAGCTTCGCTTCGCTCCGCTCAATGATAATTCCAGGGCTGTCACCTGTACGTACCTATGTAGGTCTACCCATGGTCATATTAACCGTAATGTGGTAATCAATCATTTGGTTATCCCTCAAACCCTTCGTGGTAATGTCGAAATCAATAATACTGAGATAAACTGATACGAAACGGTCACACCGTTTCTATTCATTAAACTTATTTGAATTGGAAATCTTGAACGTGTTGAAATGTTTATTCAAATGTCAGGGCCAGGCGTTTCGCGCTGCCTTGAGACGTTTGTAATTATATTTATTTAAATTTTGCTCAAATTATTCGGCATTTACCTAAGTTATAAAGAGTAACTGAGGCCACGTCTGGACTGACAGCTTGTTACGTTACGATAATAAATAAAATACAATATAATATTATGTCGGTACTGATATCTAAAGTAAAGTCAAAGTCAAATATATTTCTTAATAAACGTTATAAATAACGTTTATTAACGTCAGCTCATAAAAAAGTATGGAGCCGTGAGAAAAGAGCAGCTGAGTTGTCTCCAGTATTAACGCGTCTGTACCGCCTGTCATACTCTTCAGGGCTCGTGCCGGAGGTCTGGAAGGAGGCGAACGTACAACCGATCCCCAAGAAAGGGGATCGGTCCGATCCAGGCAACTATCGACCCATAGCTGTCACCTCAGTCATTTGCAAAGCGCTTGAGCTCCTTATAAATAAGCAGCTCATGCAATTCCTAGAGGATCACTCGCTAATCAATGATCGACAATACGGCTTCAGGCCAAAGCGATCAACGGGTGATCTTCTGGCATTCGTAACGCATGTCTGGGGTGGGGCTATGGAAAGGCACGGCGAGTC
Source organism: Nudaria mundana (assembly GCA_963556515.1). NCBI lineage: Eukaryota > Metazoa > Arthropoda > Insecta > Lepidoptera > Erebidae > Nudaria > Nudaria mundana. Next base: position 1,626,014 of record OY748294.1, on the reverse strand, counting down.
CTTGGCTATTAGCCTGGACATCGCCAAAGCCTTCGATAGGGTCTGGCATGCTTCGCTCCTTTCCAAGCTTCCGGCATATGGTCTACCTCCTCAACTGTGCAGCTGGATTGCCAGCTTTTTAAACGAGCGCCGAGTGCGGGTCCTCTGCGATGGCCAGGCTTCTCGCTTCTTGCAAGTGAATGCCGGGGTACCGCAGGGGTCCGTACTATCACCAACTCTCTTTCTTCTGCATATCAATGATATGCTATCCCTCGGGAACATTCATTGCTATGCAGATGACAGCACACTGCACGGGAGTTACTCGGTTCGTCCGACGGCGGGGCGATCTGAGATTGAGGAGGAGAGACGACGACTCGTGGCTGATCTCGACCGTAACCTCGACAGTATCTCTCAATGGGGTACCGAGAACCTGGTCGAGTTCAATGCCCGCAAAACACAGGCGTGTGCATTTACTGCGAAGAAATCCCCTTTCCTTCCCCTACCCTCTCTTCAGAATGCATTATTACCAATGAAGGACAACCTTGATATCCTTGGCATAGACGTTCGTCGAGAGCTCAATAATAAAAACTACATCGAAAGATGTATAGGGCTAGCTTCGCGGAAACTAGGAATACTGAATAAGGTAAAGAGATTCTTTACACCGGACCAGAGGTGTCTGCTGTACAAGACGCAGATTAGACCCTGCGTCGAATACTGCTCTCACCTCTGGGACGGCTCCGCGAAGTATCTGCTGGACGCTCTCGACGCTATGCAGCGACGGGCTATCCGTATTATAGGTTGTCCGGAGGTAACGGGAAGCCTTGAGCCGCTAGCTCAGCGCCGAACAATAGCTTCCTTGGCCGCATTCTACCGTATTTACCACGGCGAGTGTTCTGAAGAGCTCTTCAATCTGATCCCACCCTCTTCCTTCCGATCCCGAACGACTCGTGCCGGGCAGAGATGCCACCCCCACACAGTGGATAGCATGTTCGCGAGAAGCGAACGTTTTAAACGTTCGTTTCTCTGCCGAACGATAGTGGCCTGGAACGCCCTGCCTGTGCACGTGTTTCCTCCCACATATAATCCTGGGTTCTTTAAGCGGAGCGTGAAGAGGCACATCAGTAGGTCGTCAAGTTGAGGGCCACTCTCAATAGTAATGTGTGCTGTGAGAGTGGCCCACAATCGCTAGACGTCGTCACGACTTACCACCAGGCGGGCGGCGTCAATTTGGCGAACCAAATATAAAAAAAAAAAAAAAAAAAAGAACCTGGCAATAAAAACTCCCGGCCACTCTTTCTGAAGAAAGTTCCTTCACTATTCATTATTAATTTAGCATGATATCTCTTTAGTTTTTGTTTGAAATACTTTAATTAACAATCTAAATAGAAAACTGTTTAAGACTATATTACAAAGTTAAAGGGAACCTGGCAAGGGCTATAGGTACCTATAGCTAAGTTTCAGAAAAAACCAACAACATTTTTGTAGGTAAATTTAAACTGTCTCTAATATTTGCTGGCGTAATTGCGTCCACAATTTTTATAAAACGACCGGGTATGGCAACGCGAAAAGTTTTAGTACGAGTATAATCGTGTTTAAAAGTTTACATAAATATAATTACATTTTTTTTATGATACTCCCTAAAACTTACTACCAGTAATATGGTTGATCCTGTATCTAAGTAGGAGCAAGTTAATTGCTGCTAGCTTATTTCTAGGATAGCGTTGTCATCATAATATAGTAGGCGTAATACAGTGGTGAATTAACGTCACTTAAGCTTGAAACACACTGGTCCTTGACATATGCCACGCGATGTGGGAAACAGCGACACACTGGTCCTACGTCTTACGACGTCTGACGTTTACGTTATCTACTCTCTATGACACTTTTAACGTGTGTGACAGATCGTACGCGTAGGATAGCATGGCAACACACGCATCTGGCGTGGTGACGCGTAAGACAGCGTGGTGAATGACCAGTGTGTTTGTTACCATACAAATTGTGTAGGCCAGATCCGATTCAGATGTCATAATGCGTGTCGCATGCGAATGATGAGTTTGCCCGAGCCTTAATTGTGTCTATGTAGGTAATCAAAATGACTTGGTATACTCAAGAACGAGTATTCTAGTGAGAAAGTATCTCAGATTTCAGGCTGGCTGTGAATATACGAGTGCTTATCCCTACACCTTAGTACGGTATTGAATGTTGGGTGTGGCAGAGGAAGCATGAAAGTAAAATTAATGCAGTGGAAATGAGAAGTATGTGTTAGTGGATAAAGGGAGAAACCATGTAATTGCGCTGTGTCAGAATATGTAGTAAAGAAGATAGGAAAAAGGAGAGTAAAGAAGATGGATGAAGGGAGATTGACATAACATTTAAATTAGGCGGGTGTAGACAGACATACTGGTAAGGGTCGAGCTATGTGATTGTACGATTAAATCGTAGATAATTTTTCGAACGGCCAGGTTAACCTAAGAATACCGGAGAGCATTGTTTTATTAGTTATGAAAGGGGAAGAAGCGAAAGCAGTAGATATATATGCTAAGATTGTAACAAGTGGAATTCCATGAAAGGAGCTTGATTGTACGTATGAATGTACTTGTATTTGGCATAGACGTTCGTCGAGAGCTCAATAATAAAAACTACATCGAAAGATGTACAGGGCTAGCGTCGCGGAAACTAGGAATACTGAATAAGGTAAAGAGATTCTTTATACCGGACCAGAGGTGTCTGCTGTACAACACGCAGATTGGACCCTGCGTCGAATACTGCTCTCACCTCTGGGACGGCTCCGCGAAGTATCTGCTGGACGCTCTCGACGCTATGCAGCGACGGGCTATCCGTATTATAGATTGTCCGGAGGTAACGGGAAGCCTTGAGCCGCTAGCTCAGCGCCGAACAATAGCTTCCTTGGCCGCATTCTACCGTATTTACCACGGCGAGTGTTCTGAAGAGCTCTTCAATCTGATCCCACCCTCTTCCTTCCGATCCCGAACAACCCGTGCCGGGCAGAGATGCCACTCCCACACAGTGGATAGCATGTTCGCGAGAACCGAACGTTTTAAACGTTCGTTTCTCCGCCGAACGATAGTGGCCTGGAACGCCCTGCCTATGCACGTGTTTCCTCCCACATATAATCCTGGGTTCTTTAAGCGGAGCGTGAAGAGGCACATCAGTAGGTCGTCAAGTGGAGGGCGACTCTCTATAGTATTGCGTGCTGTGAGAGTGGCCCACATTCGCTAGACGTCGTCACGACTTACCACCAGGCGGGCGGCGTCAATTTGGCGAACCAAGTATAAAAAAAATATAAACACAAAAAATTAAAGGATTCATAACTACTACTAGTCATTAATTTGTCTGACTAAGTAAATTAATTAATAATTTATCTTTCAACTTTACTCGTTGAAGAGTGATTATATTATAGAGTTTGATTTCAGGGAACCTATTATTTTGTGTTGGTATGACTTCTCATATATTTGGAAGTTAAGGGAAACTACTCCGTGCATAATTGAAGCGCAGAATCCTCAAGTTTTCAAGTTTCGACACAGTTCACTGGTTTTGGAATATCTTAGTTAGGAAATTGAGTCTGCTCTGGTTCACAAATAATCAACAGCGAGAAACGTTGTGTGTTTGCAGGTTGCGAAGTCGTTGTGATTCACTTCCAATCCATCACATCAATCCATACAGATAAATAATTGATGTTTGTGTGTAATTTCAAATTAACAGCTTTTCACTAAAAGCATTATGATATATATTTATATTTAAGCGTTTTTTTCTTTTATGAGATACTCGTATTTAACGGTTACTCATAACAATTACAATCTAGACCTTTTAGGCTAATAAGTAATTCAAATTTGAATTAATTTGCTAAAAACTTACAATGTTAAGAATGTGTCCATTGGCACTTTTCTTATTGTCTCTATTATAATTCAAAGACCTTTGTTCTTGTGTTCTTGAGGAATAGCACTCACTGCACTATGTAACACTAATTACACTAAACCAACTCAAAGGGCTTAGTTCTCTTTAGTCTTCTAATTGGAAAAGCATATAATATGCAAGTATTATAGAGTACTGACATATAAAAGAAATTGTTTGTCTGTCTGTTTAATCATAGGCTACTTTTTATCTCAGGAATGTGTTCCCGCAGAAATCGGGAATCATTTATAAACTTTTCACGCGGGTGAAGCCGCGGGCGTCCAATAGTTCTAATACAGACCTACAGACGAAACAAACTGTCCACAAAAGTGGATTGTTCGCTCGCACGGTCTATCACAGCTTTTATCGAATACAGCATAATAATGTATACTTGCACTATTCTTCATTCTCCACGAACTATAGAAAGGAAGAAAGAAACGTTTATTACTCCACTTTAGAACTTAAAATAACAAACAAACGAAAACAATAAGCTTAGAAAAAAAATAGTAATATGTGTAATAAACGGCCGTCTCTCAGCGTTAAGCTGTCTGCGTGGTGCAAGGCAGACAGTACTGGTTTCACAGACGGAAATGGTGTACCTCTCTAAGTTCAAATAAGAGTAAAGTACTCCGGTTAATTTAATTGCTTTATTTGTTTATATTACTGTATAATTGCTTACAATTAATGTGTTGGTGAGTGTTACAGAAAAGATTTCCCCCGGGGAAGTCCCGGTACAAAGGGCGTATTATTACGAGAGTGAAAAAATATGTTATGGACAGAAGTAATATACGGTACATGTATGTGTGTGTACATTCTGTCTGTTTTATATACATAAGTACAGTGTTGTACAGACATAAATATATTTTTCCCAAGGGGAAAATTACTATGGTCTGTATTTTAAATACAACTAAACAAATGATACAATTTACGAAATAATCTTATTTACAAAAGAGATTACAATATACATTATGGGTATATACTTAACAATACTGATAATATTTAAAAAGATCATTTGAAAAAATCCTCCGCGTCATAGCCGTCTGGTAAGATTCCCAAAATGCTGGCTCTGTTGCCACGTTGGATGGCGATACTTATTCTTTAAGCCAGGAAATTACCGGTCTTCTGACCCTGAGAAGCATTGATCACACGTATAGCGATGTTTCTACAAAGGCGGATGAGCGCTCAGACCTCAACGTTGGCTATTATAGTATTTTATATACGTATAGAACCTACATAACTAGCTTATCTCGTTACCGATTCCCGTTGGAACACATAACCTAGATAAAACGCAACTTATATTCCTCAGATATAATACAATAAGCTAGATCAGTAAAGAAATTTCGAAATGGGTTAGTGGTTACGGAGCTTATTCAATTAAAATAAGTAAATTAAATATTTATTTCTATCTTGCACAAAGGTATTATATAATGTATTCCAGTCTAGTTTAAAAAGGTTTTCATTACAATTCAATACACAGCCCCTTCGTGGTAGACTGTTATCTACATTAGGGAAGTCCTGTGTCGCAATTCAAAGAAACAAACAATCAAACATTTTCTCTTTATAATATTAAGTATAGATGACATCTGAAGTGTGAAACAAACTCGATTATGTAGATATCTAGATGGTAAAAATATTTGACCCGATTCTCGGAACGTTCAAATATGTACACGTCAAAGAGTGAGTCAGATAAAGATTGCATCTCTACATCCATATCTGAATCTATAGATTACCTAGTAGGTTTTTTTTTTATTTTCGTATCTACTACCTTGGACAAAAATAGCATTATAAAAGCTGTTACTAAACGGTAAACAAGAGTACTCCAACAAGAGAAAGTTTAATCTCAAGCTACAGTATCCATGAGTGCTAAATAGGCTACTTTTTATCTCAATAGACAGGAATCTCAATAGAATATAATAGGCAACGACCAAATTATATCACGTAAACACAGCCGCGGTAATAAGCTAGTAATACCATAATGTTAAACAGAACTGTCTGAAAAAGAATAAAACAAACAAAGAGAACTATCTTCACAAGTTGGCACGTGATATAAAACTCGTGTATTGAACTTGGAGAGAAAATCATGACATTGGTCAGTTGAGCAAAGTTATTAAGTGACAGAGCACGTTGTTTCTGTGACAGAAACATGACACAGTGAGGGCCGCGGATTCTGGATTTAATCCTGTGTCCCTTCACTTACATTCTAACGTTAAATAAATGGAAGTTGCCGTGACTGCGTACTTCTACATGACGTGTATACGTGTTTGGAAAGAAATAAAGGAATTATGGAAAGGTAACCTTATGGTGGTACTTTTTAGAGTACACTCCGCAAAAAGTAAAACGGTATCCTTTTACTAAGGCCAGGCCTATCTCACTCGCCTAAAACCCGCAAAAAATACGTGACGTCAACGACAACATGAAGTTGTAAATCAGTAAGGGTTGTCTCTCGTTTGTGACACGGCATTGACCATAGAGTTGATATTGAGGCATTAACGTCATAATTATTAAAATATTAAGAAATAAATTATAAATAGATCACAAAAACTTATGTCATCGGCGGGAATCGAACCCACGGCCTTTCCCTAACAGGGGGAGTGCTCTGACCAACTGAGCTACGATGACCACTACCGACAACATCGAATTTTTGCTCCATATCATATTTATAATTTCTAGATCGCGCTATTAAGGTTAGCGTTGGATCCACCTACCGCAGTTTGTACCGAATTATAGTATCAGTCATCAACAAAAAATAAAAATCGGATTAAAATAAATATTTGAGGGGGCTCCTATACAGCGAACGTGATTTTCTGACGTTGTTAGAGATAATGGTACGGAACTCTTCGTGGCGACTCGCATTTGGGTGTTTTTTTTTAAATAATAATTCAGAGCATCTTAAATACGTAGGCTAACAGTTACTATGATAATAATTACATAAATGATTGCAAATAAATAAAAATAAAATAAAAATCACATTATAAAATCCTGCTCCTATAAAATTCTCCTATTAAAGTAACAAGAGACGGTACAAAAGAAGCCAATTTATAACTTTACAAAATATTATATTCAAACAAGTCGTAGTCAAACTACATACAATGAAGAATATTTGCATTTAACTGAATTATTTGTACAATATGACAATCTTTGCTACGGAAATACGATGCGAGGCTACGGGTTCTACGATACTGCTACGCGAAGCTACGAATCTAACAAAAGCCCTCTCAATTTTACCACATGATATAGTTTTCTCGTTGCCGATTCCCGTGGGAACAAATTACCGGGATCGAATATCCTTTGTTACTCAGTAAAATAATTTTAAAATTGGTTCGTTTTCAAAGTCTATTTAATTCAAACAAACAATCAACCCTTTCCTGTTTATAATACGAGTATTTATGTTTATTTTAATAAATCATTTGCCTCAGGCATTAAGGCTTATACCTTCAAATACTCACATGGTGAATACAGCTTTTGACTAAGCCATTACATTGTGTTTGTGAGTCGGTGTTGGTATCGTACCGTAAAATGCTACCGTTTCATTACTGCTAGACCTATGATAAAGTACTTTATAATTTCTAAAATAAAATAAAATAAAATAACGTTTATTATCTTTGAAATTTTTAGAAAATTATTTAGATTCGTCAAAAGTTGGTGTGACTCTACCGAGGGTTCCAAAATGCAACGAGACTGAGAAGAGCCCTCAAAAAACTCAGTTCGGCTTTTTTCAAAATATTTCAATACAGAGTTATTTAGAAAGGAGCAATTCGTGTTACAACCAGGCAGCCTTGTCATCTAAGAAATCATTAATACTATAATAAGCTTTACGGCACAATTTACGTTTTATTAGTTTTTTAAATTTATTGACAGATAAATTTGCTATTTCGGTTGGCAATGTATTGTACATTCGAATAAAGTTCCCCGCAAAAGAATTACTCACTTTATGAAGCCTAAATTTAGGAACAGCCAGTTTATCCTTGTTTCTTAAGTTTAGATTATGATTATCACTATTTTTCACAAATTTACTTTCATTAAACAACTAGACGCCTGATATTTTTTAAACAACACAATTTTGCTTTCGTCCGTCTGTCTGTCTGTATGCGTGTTCCGGGCTAGCAGCCACAGTTTTTATCCGATCTTCACGAAATTTGGCACAAGTGTTCCTTGATTTAATACAATTTTTTAATATTATATACAATTATAAATATAATATTAAAATTACAATTAAAATTACAATTATAATATTATATACAATTTTTTCAATCGGCTGAAGGCTTTAAACGGCGTAAATATGCTAACCTAGCAGGTGATTACATATTTGAGCCGTTTGGGGTTGAGACACTGGGGTCATGGGGTCCGAGTGCTCGCCGCCTTTATAGAGACATTGCTAAACGCCTAATCGATGCTTCTCAGGACCAGAAGGCTGGCTATTTTCTGGCCCAAAGAATAAGTATCGCCATCCAACGTGGCAACACAGCCAGCATTCTGGGAACCTTCCCAGTCGGCAATGACGCGGAGGATTTTTTAAACGATATTTTGTAATGTAAATATTTTTAGTCTATAATTATGTTTATTTTGTATACTGTAATTCTTATTGTAAATAAATGTTAGTATATATAAACTAATTGTAACAACATTTTTTCAACGTGATCTTTTTTGGATTGAGGGGAAAATGGGCTAAATATGGTCAAATAACGTTTTAATGTTTTTCAGGGCTAGCGGTCCCGTTTATTATCCGATCTTCACGAAACTTGGCACAAGTATTCCTTTACAAACAATATTTTTAGTGGAGTGTTTATTGTTGGGTAGAGGGGGCGGGGGGTGGGGGGGGGATCCCGAAAAAATATTTTAATTTTCGCGAGGTCTACTGTTCGACGATAGGGCGACCACAAGTATAACATCCTCTATCTGCTAGTGATAGTCCTATTAAAATCGGTCCCGCCCGTTCAAAGATTAACTAGAACAAACAAACAGAGTTTTTTATGTTAGTATCACCTATTCTTTTTTAAATGGAAAACTGTTAATTTGACAGCTCAATCTACCGTCATCCAAACGCCAGACGAAAGGCTAAAAAACCAGTAAACTACATACATGTTTACCAAAAATTCGGAATTATCAGCAAACTTGTGACGTCACGGATATATTATGTATATTTCCTATCGAGATCACAAGATAACAATCCGCATATCTAATATTATTCATAGTCCCCGCGGGAGAATTGATTACTATCTGTGATTCACTGCGGAACTGTTATGATAGGATGTCAGATACTTTGAATTAATATAGATTGTAGATTGATCCTGTTACGTGGGAATAAAGTGACTGGCGAAATGTGGGTGTATTGAACGTGTCTACATACCCCTATGGATAATGACGTGGTTTTCCATGTGTAGATTGTAGAAATTGATAGTATTAGTGGTCGCCCATATGGTCGAAAAGTAGACCTCACAAACATTAGATTTTTCGATCATTATTTTAGCTTCCCCTCCTCCAATTAAAAAAAACTCATGTTGAACTTTTTAAATTAAGGAATACTAAAGGCACAGGCAAACTCATCCTTCACATATAACGTATACCACGCATTATGACATCTGAACAGGATCTGACCTATACAATTTGTATGATAACAAACAACACACTGGTTGATTGATTGTGTGATGATTCGCATGTTCCCATGCTATCCCACGCGTACGACGATGTCAAAAAGTAAAATGTCTTAGCACGTAAGATACTCGCAGATACCACCTTTCAAATAACGTATACGTACGACGTCGTAAGACGTGCTAAGACGTGGTATACGTAGGACCAGTGTGTCGCTGTCTCCCACGTCGCATGGCATACGTCGTATGTGAAGGACCAGTGTGTTTTTAACTTAAGACTTGTGCCAACTTTCGTGGATATGGGGTAAAAATGTGGCCGCTGGTCCGGAACTCCTGATTTTACAGACTGACAGACAGACAGATAGACACGGACGAAAGCAAAATGGTCCCGTCTTGGAATGTAGACGTTTCGCTCACTCGCTGTAATATAGAAATAGACTGAAAAAAACTCCAATTCTAAATGTTTCACTTCATTATAATCTCTTACAATTTTTGTATGGCAATGTTAAACATACTACAGATTACAGATACAATTTGAAATTACTGAATACTGCATGAAAATTCCATACTACCGCAACCACTTAACTGGACACATGCAATATTCCGCACATTTATGTGAGTGGTACACAGAGAGGGCTCTTGGTAAAATGGCGGTCTCAGAGGCGGGACACGTATCGCCTCCAATATCCGACACTGTCTAATGGAACTGAGCGGAAACGCTAGACAGAGCCAAAAGCTCGCGCCCAAGTTGGATTTATTAAAAATATAAAATGAAGTGAATATAGTAGTCTTTAGAATAAGATTTTAGAAAGAAGTACCGAAAGTATTATGTCGAGAGAGAGCCCAGTTAGTGCATTTGAGTTGGCACGAGTTGGTTGCTCAGTCGTTGGCGTATCCCTCTCTATTACTTATTTCTGTTGTTTTATATATTTTTTTATAATTTATAGTCCGTTTATAATTTATAGTCATTTAACATCTTTATGTAACCCATTATCAGTAATGAATGAATAAATTGAAAATGAAATGTTTAAAATAATCCCACCACAACATTGCATGTAAGGCTAAGGCCAATCGAGCAGGGTTTTGATTGTACTGTAAAAAGTTATCAGATCTTATGGTGAGCCAAGCTCCTAACTCTACACGTCGTAACCTAATACTTTCCCTCATTTTAGGGTATAGCGCTCTGTATGAGTCCTAGTTTTAAGTTGTCAACAAACTCTACAACTTAGGCAAATGTATCGCTTGTCAATTTCGTTACTTAATGACCCGGTAGTTAGTGCCCCGCGCTGCGCTGTCTCGATTGGCGGGACCACTACAGTGGTCCCAGACTAAATCAATCAAAATAAAATGCTTTACCGTGCCGTGCTGTGACGTCAGTCTGTGCCGCCCTTTGCTGATAATACTCCTAGTCACATAATGGAACAAATGCAACTAGCATTATTGCATTGGCAGTTGAGTGAACGGTCTATCCTAACCAGGTAGCTACATGTAACGATACCGGCCCCTGGGACCAACCTATCAAATGGCCAGCAGATTCAATCAGCTGAAGTGCTCCACCTAGTCTTTTGTGGTAGTATAAAGTTATTGACTTTGAATTTCTCTGTGACGTTCATTTACGAAGCTCTCCCAAAGGTATACTTCGTCTGGCAGAGGTACTTTAGAATTCTGGTTATTGACTGTTCAGAATATGATGTTAGCTAGAAAATAACATGCAAAATGTAACGAATTAAACTTAAAAAGCATTTATAATACTAACATTTATTTATGATATTGTTGTTAGTACAAACTGATACCCGTGACTCTGCCCACGTGGAATAGTTTTCTCGTTTTCTATTCCAACGAGAACGCATTATAGCAGGTAAGTTATTCTGATGCTTTATATTTGTATTGTTGTAAAGTTTCAGTATAATCGTTCTGTAGTTTAAAATAGGTTCATTCGTCAAACTTGCGCGTTGATAGGATGTCCCATAAGAACGCACTGTTACGTTTCATAATAAAAAAAAAACTTGAGTTTTGATATCATTGATTCCTAAAATATTAAGAAAGAAATTATAAATAAATCACAAAAACTGATGTCATCGGTAGGACTCGAACCCACGGCCTTTTCCTAACAAGGGAAATGCTCTGACCATTGAGCTACGATGAACAATTGGTCTTTCATTTATTTAGGTTTCTTTTTTAATATTTTAAGAATAGTTTAAGTAAACTCATTGCTTTGAAATACAAAATTCATTGATTATTTTTATTATGCATATTATACACAATCTGATATTACGAGTATGTATGAAACGAATAATATATAGTAAATGCCCACTACGGCTCTGACAAGTCATTACACTGCTCATGATCATGGATGACTATTTGACAAAGATGTGTTGCGGCTGCATCTGACGCAGCAGCAACTCCAGGCCAGAAAGTGCCGTGTAGTTATACGTGTGCTTGTCGTCATGACAACCACAACTCACAAATCAACGCAACGGCGTGGACTAACACAATTTTGTATGAAATCGCATAGTTTGATTCACATACCCACATATTGTCGATCTGGTTAAAGGGGGAAGGTAGAGGTGTTTTACACCTATTATTTGCCAGTATTTTTTGGTCCCACGTAATAGGGAGTAAGCCTATTGTCGTTACCAGGCAATATGTAAAGTTCATAACCACTCTGTAATTCAATTAAAATTTCCAACAACCAGGATAGGTGTTACATACCTACCACTAAATCGAAAATAAAAACAAAATTGCAACGACAGCGTAACCACAACGTAACAATCGTGGATTTGTCTTGAATTTTTCATCCAGTGTTATGACATTTGCAGTGACTACACTGCCACTTTACAGTGACACCATTCACACGTAACCACTTTATGTCGCTGCGTTGTTGTGTGGTTGTCCTTACATTGCGATCAGTGTGTTGGGAGCCTAAATGGTTTATACTAGTCGGTATAAATAAAAATTTTAATCATGTAAGCTACTCGTGTATACAATAATTATTTTAATTATATAGCTAGTCGAGCAACGTTTAATATTACATTTGGTTGATGAATTATTATAATTAATACCATGTACAACACAGCTGTCTGGAGCAGATCGTAGTGAGAGATTGAACTACTCATTACATCATGATTACATAATAACATTTATGACATACATGGGCGTACTTATGTCGATCTGTTTGTTCTTATCTGAAGCTTAATATTAAACGCAAAATTTTCTAAGTAATTTTTGCAAGTAATCAAGTTCCTGATTCCTACATAACATAATACAGAACGAATGAATGAAATAATTGACCGAACGACCGTAGCGAGCGAAGCGTCTACATTTCGAGATTGGACAATTTTGCTTTTGTCCGTCTGTCTGTCTGTATGTGTATTTCAGGCTGGCTGCTAGCCCACCTAAGGCTGGAACACTTGTGCAAAGTTCTTCACGAAACTTGGCACAAGTGTTCCTTGATTTAATACAATTTTTTCATCGTGAGCTTTTTTGGATTAGGGGGAAATTGGGGGAAAACAGTGCAAATAATGTTTATAATGCTCGCGAGGTCGACTGTTCGACCATATATCCACTAGTTTATTTGAAGCAACACACGTTCAAGAAACTAGTAAGATCTTAGGTCTCTCTCTCGAACCCTCAAACCATCGAGCTCAGATCACTGATCTAAGGGGGTTCGATGGTTTAATGGCCCACGACATTCGCTTGTGCGGGAAAAACAACCGATGGTTATAGTTTTTGCGATAATATAAAATAATATTCCAACAAGAATATTTCCATCATAAAAAATTTCATTAATGATTTAGGAATTAATGAATTACATAAAAAACACCTCGAACATTGACCCAAACACCGACTTGAAATTACCGAAATGCGACCAAATCATTTTTAGAATGCGACTAAATTAAAAGGGAACCACTCGGCAAGCAAATTTCAAAATCGGTTCACCTAGTCGAAAGACCGTAAGGGATCCTCAAAGATATTTGTTACACTGTTTCTGACGAATATGTGACGGCATTCAGAGCGCTTTGTGTCGTGTGAAATATTAAAAAGGCTATAAATTACGCCGTCCGGATTAAAACCCGACACGGGTGGCTGTAAGCTGGACAAAGAGGGGCAACGATCTTTGTAGGATTGCGGATTTGTAGACGAGGACGTGGTTCAATCTCACTGTAAACATAGTCATCTGTGTTTCAACCAAACGCCTCAAAAGGATTATTTATTCAGATATATATACTTTTCAGCTATGACTAAGCGGTTTCTATTGTTTCAAATTGTCAGAATTAAAGTACGTAACGTTATGATCTCTGCGGGCATGAGTCTTATGTTATCATTTATTTATTATTTACAAGCTGTCCCGGCGAACTTCGTACCGCATTCATTTTTCTAATGTTACGCATAACTTTTTTTTTCTTCCATAAGATCCTTCTCCTGATAATTACGAACACAACAAAAAAATAATAAGCGAAATCGGTCCAGCCGTTCACGCGTGATGGCGTGACCAAGGGAAATAGGGATTATTTTTTATGTATAGAGACTAGCTGTCCCGGTAAACTTTGTACCTTTTAAACCTTCCTTGAGTTTGTACAAATATTTTAAGACAAAAATGAGACAAATTGGTCCAACTGTTCCTGAGTTTAAGTGAGACAAACGAACTGCAATTTATTTTAATTTTAAAGAAGAAGAAGGAGGTATGTAATTAGGAATGAATCACATAGACGAAATATGTATGAGATAAGATCTATACAGTGCAAACTAAGTACCTAGACTTGCGCTGCTGAAACTATAATACCTGAATGCCTCATACGTGCGGGGATAATCTGAACATGCTTGATGAACCAATATTCATAGCACGGCTCACGGCTCATGCGCCTGACATGTATTGTGGGACAAACTACGTCACTATAGGTACCCTATACCTTGACAATACCTAGATGATTATTCTAGAGCTGCTGTGACTGGGCAACTAACATGGTTACACATAGTGCAATCAACGGATACGTGAGATTCTGGTATTTGTTACATCAAAACATTCTATATGCTGGATTAATTTGATTGAAATTTGATACACAAACCTGTGCCAGTCTTGATTGAGCGAAGCGAGCGTAGCGAGCGGAGCTCCTTATCAGGTGACTCAAATGCAACTCGATGTGAAATTGTTTCTCGAAAACTACCCAACCGATTTTCATGATTTTTTCACTCAAAAATCAAGCATTCTCAGGAGCAGGTTTTGTTCGAGACCGAATTTTGATTTAGGACCCTCAAAAAAAGTTATTGACATATTTTTGGTCAATAACTTTTTTTGAAAACCTGCTCCTTATAGATTGATAAATGCCTTAATAGAAATAGTCGCTTCGCTCAATTGCATGCTGCAGCGCAGTACCACGGCAGTGGCCGCAGCGAGTAGTTATAAGTATCATTTTTAATTGCCTGTATTACCTGAGACAAGATTCCTTTGCGAGACGGGAAAGAAATAACCATGCTTGTAGAGTTACGTGCGTGACGTGTTACACATCAAGTCATGGTTTTCTAAATAAAAGGAGAAATAATGCAGTTCTCATATTTCGCAAGTTGTTTTTTTGTTGTTTAGGTCTCATTTGCCTTAATATTTCTCCAGCCATCTGTCTTCTTTCATTAGATTATGTTTCACGACCTATTAATATTTTAATAAGTGAGTAATATACTACAAAATAAGAGGCTCCAAAATACTGAAGGGCCAAGCCAACTTTCTCTGCGAGTGATGCACTTGTCAAAGAACAGATGAAACGCTGGCAAACTTATACATCCTCGGTCAGATACAATATTAAGCTTCCTATTACGTGAGTTAAAAAAAAACCTGAAGTAAGCGTATTACTCATCTTTCTACCCTTTCGGGAATTAGGGTTATTTATGCTATGTAGTATTACATATTGCAGTGTTTCTCAACAAATCTTGACCTATATTCTAGATAGAGCGTAAATAGCAGTCAGCCTGCAGGCTATACTATACAATTCAACGTGTAAGTATACTCGTAGTACTGGCTCACGATCTCCTTCAGCCAGACTGTTGGAGAAAATTTATTTAAGAAATATGCAGTACCATTTTATTGTTCTATATTCTCATGCTATTCTTTCTTCAAAATGTTAAATGTATAAATTGTTGAATATTTATAAAATGGATAAATAAATATTATCACGCCTGTTTATCCCAAGAGTGTAGGTAACTTTGTTGAACATAAGCAACAGAGAGCAAACCTATTGTCGCTAGTCGGGAACTACAACGGGACACTAAAACTTCAATAGAAAGTTACTATTAAAGACAGACAGACATAGGTACATCGCACATACATCCCGGAAGGGCTAGGCAGAGATGCAGTACACACGTGGGTGAGTAATGCACTTATACATTGCACAAACAAAATTACTGGCAGAGTGTGGACTTGGTCAGTAATTTTATTAGTTCCACGTAATAGAGTGCAAACCCCTTGCCGTGCACAATAAAAAATCCATTCCACTATAGAAACTCAAAGCAAAATTCTATCAGCCCGGAACTTAAATGTTACAAGCCACTAAGTAGAAACTCTTCAGTCCGAACGAATTAAGACTTGGTTTATTATCAAAATTTCGTTCTTGTGCAATACAAAAACTAGCCTATGAAATCTTGTTCGTCTATTGAACAAGGACTCGTGAACTAGTTGGTAAATAAACTTATCTTCGTTTGAGGATAATAAAGCTCTAACTGTGTCCAAAATAAGCTAATAAAAAGTACAAAATTAACTTTTTTCTTTATCTTTTTGCGTCACCACAAATCTGAACGACATCCTTAAATAAGTGAAACTTCTTAACACGACAAGGGCGGAGAACTTCGGCGAGAATTAACTGACAGAAAATTTAATGACAGCGAGACTTTGATGTTCGCTTTTCCGCAGTGCTTTTTATAAGTTTTTGTCACAAATAAGTTCAGAAAACACTATTAAGTGTAGTTATAACTTGGCACAATGATAAGTTCTTTAGGAAATCTTAGTAGGTACCTTCAAAGTACTTTAGAAAAAATTGTAGATTTGCTTGTGCTAAAAACGCTTGAGGCTGAACTGGAGACATTCCTGGCAATTGGAATTAAGATTTGGATTATGGAATAGTCATTGTTTTTTAACAGACTTGCAAAAAAACTACGAGGTTTAATTCGACTACTTTTTTTTATTATTTTTTTATGTTTGTGACCTTATAACTTGCTTCTGGGTGAACCTTTTTTGATTTTTTTAAATTGAAAGCTAAATATTTACATTTCAATTTGGTAAATTTTTAGTTCCGTTCCGTAATTGTTGAGAACAATGCTCGTACGAACAACAGGATTGACTTTTGCCTAGTAATGTAACATTACTTATGAGGCATGTGTGTCAAACGTTGACACGAAACTGACATTAAATTATATGTCAGGTTCGTGTCAACTTTTGATGTATTTTTCAACTGACTTCCAAAAAAGGAGTTTCTCTATTCGACTGTATGTTTTTTTTGTATTTTTTTAATGAAAGCTACTACTTCCCAAATGGTCCATTTCAATTTGGTCCCATTTTAATTGTTCATTTGTATTGTTATCCTACTCTGTCTTATCTTTATTTTATAGCTTAGTAAATATACTAAGCTTTATTTTTCTTTGCTCTTTCATGTATTGTACACTACCCTTTTAATTTCTTTAACTCACTATCCATCCAAAGGTTGTCTGGAAGAGATCGCTTTTAGCAATAAGGCCGCCTTCTGTACTATGTTTCAGTTAAGTCTCCTAATTGTATGTTTTCTTTTTTGTGTAGGTACAATAAAGAGTATTTGAATTTGAATTTGAATTTGACTTTGACTTTGAATTTAATTTGGTTCCATTCCGACAAATTATTTATTTTGGTAATTTGAAATTGATGGTTGTGTCAATTTTTGACGTGTATTTTTTCTTATCATATGTAGCAGCCTGTAACAGCAATATAGGTAAGCTTACCCCAAAGCCATTGATAGAGGCTTGCCCTATGAAATGTTACTTAGTACGTGTAACCAACAAAGTATGTTGCAAAATGTGCATGTGTGTTATTCCCTTCTGCCTTCTCGTTACAGACCTGATTATACTATGTACGATGAATGGCAATAACATAATATTTTCGTATAGAAATTTCAAACTACCCTCCGAGTTGGGTTCTACATTAGTATTCGGTACAGGGTGAAGTTGTCACGCACAGAGTAAGGAGTTATTACTTATAAGGGTGAAGATAATATCTACTGATAATATTTTTTCAGTAACCAGCTTGTGATTTTAGGTTAGGATCGGACCTTCCTTTATGGATAGGAACATCTTGAGATATTGCATTTGTACGTGTGCTACTATAAATTGTTCCAAATAACTTCAAGGAGAATATTCTCGATTAGGTTGTAACATTTTATAACTTTATTGTGCTTCAGAGTAATAATATTATGTATAGGTAGGTACACTGTCATATTTTATAAAATACCTGAACTCCTGCTATTCAAGAAATAAGTGTACCAAAATGGCAGATAATTTTGACACAATTTAATGTTTACATAATTATTGGTCAGGCTTGGGCTTAGCATACTTACTTATTTTTGCGATTTGACGTTGCTTAATGGATTTGAATTTGATGAACATGTTCCCGGGATAAAAAGTAGCCCATGTCATACCTTACTACATCAGCTATCCGCCAGTGAAAATCCCGTTAAAATCGGTGCAGCAGTTCCAAAGATAAGTTGAATAAACATACAGACAGCAGGTAAAAAATGTAAAATTGTTTATGTAGGTAATTATTCTATAATTACCTAGTTAGTATGTAATTTGTTATTTACAATAAGAATTAGAATATACATAATTATGTATTTATTTTAGTTTTTAGTTTCAGATACCTAGTATAATTTGTTTAAGTTTTTCTCAATTATTTTTTCTTGTTCCTATATTCTGAAATAAATTATGTACTAAAAATATTAACACTACAAAATATCGTTAAAAAATCCTCCGCGTCATTGCCGACAGGGAAGGTTCCCAGAATGCTGGCTGTGTTGCCACGTTGGATGGCGATACTTATTCTTTGGGCCAGAAAATAGCCAGCCTTCTGGTCCGGAGAAGCATCGATTATCGTTTAGCAATGTCTCTATAACGGCGGCGAGCGCTCGGACCCAATGATATTTTCATGTTTCACACGCATTTAGGGAAAAGCTGTTAATTTGAAATTACCCACAGATTTATTTCAATTTTATTTATCTCTATGAATGTATGAATGGATACAAATAACATCGACTTATAAATAAATCAGACACACACACATCACGCCTATATCCCCGAAGGGGTAGGCAGAGGTGCATTAAACACCCACAATTGGCCAGTATCTTTAGTCCCAAGTAATAGGGGGCAAGCCTATTGCCGTCACCGGGTACATTTATAATGGGTTATGTCCAAAATGGTCGAATGAATCTAATAAAAAGTAGCAGCTATATTGAAATATTAAAAAAAAAATTGAAACCCTTTGCCTTGCGATTAAATGTTGATGAAAGGCAACAAAATCTTACGTGCCAGCCGCTATGGAACGTACATAAATAATACTGATACTGAGACCAATTTAATGTAATGCAAATTCCAGTACAGTTTTCCAACAGGTAACATTCGTATCTTTGCAATGAACATAAACAATTCTCGTCACGTTTCTCTCATTATACATTAAAACTTTGAATTGCCTGTAAACAAGAACAAATGTAGATTTTACGACGAGAGCTTTAACTAGATGACATGACAACGTGCGTATCATTGTAAATTCGTAGTCTGAATGTTCAAAGATAAAATGTAAAAGGGACCCCCCCACACACAAATGTGAAGGGCATAGTCCGCCTGCAGTCTCAGATCGTTCAGACGGTCGATAAGGTTAAAGTTGGCAACGAACTTTGGTCGATAAGGCCGTCTGACCGATCTTAGTCTACAAGCGATCTGTCAATATATGTGGGCTGTTTTACCCATTTAATACGACCAATGACCAAATTGAGTAGGTACTTTTTTGACATCTGAACAGGATCTGGCCTTTACAATTTGTATGGTAACGAACACAGTCATTCACGATGCTGTCTTAGGCATCACCGCGCCGGATTCGCGTGTTCCCATGCTATCTCACGCGTACGACGCACGTCGCAGTGTCATAGCGCGTAGATACGTAAACGTCAGATGTTGTAAGACGTAGGACCAGTGTGTCGCTGTTTCCCACGTCGCGTGGCATATGTGAAGGACCAGTGTGTTTTAAGCTTTATCATCGGATTATATGGCACAAAATTCAAAAGTCAAAGTTTTCGGGCCGTACCCATAACATTAAAGAACTAATAGCTATGAGGATTCAACTGTTAAGTTGGGACTTACTTATTCTCATACCCACCAAATATACGAGTACCTACATAAAAAAACTTAAAAATTGTTTACACGTTTTGGAGGAGTGCGACCACAAACACTTTATACATTACGCTAGTTGGCTACTGTGTGTTAAAGGAAAAATCTTATTTGGAAAATCTTAAGTGGAAATAGTATCCACATCACGTCTCTGGCAATTACATACCTTACATTTTTGCAATATTCAAGCTAACATGTTCAAACAACGCAGCTATTTTAGTGGCACGTCTCGTGAACTCGTGCGGGTATTATTAATGGTGTTGGGAAGGAAAGCGAGGTGTCATCTATCACTATCTGTTGGCTCATGACATGCGACGTTCGTGTATTAAGTTGAGACCCTCACCAGACCTGAATGACCTACTCACGTGCCTAACCTTTTAATTTCTTTTAAATCACGAGCGTTGTTCATATAAAACGGAATAAACTTTACGATATTTCATTTCTCTTCAATCGAGACGTGTATACGTAGGTCACACTATAAGTTTTGCGTAACTTAAAATTATGTTTATTGCTTTTCAAAATACTCTCCTTTACATTATAAATGTTTTTTCATGCGATCGAACCATTTTTTAAAACAGGAGGACCACAGATCTGAAGGAATGTTTTCTACGTGCTGATTGAACGCTATCACTGCCTCTTCGAAGTTCGTAAAAGTGAAACCTCTCATCAAATCTGCTTGACTGCTTCGGTGCAGCTTGACTGCTTCGGTGGCGGGGTCACTGGTCGGTAGTGTATCCGCTTTCGACGCCGGAGTCTCGGGTTCGATTCCCGGTCGGGACAAACTTTGTGTGATGACACATACGTTTGTACCGAAGTCTGGATGTTTCCTATGTATAACATGTATGTATTTACAAAAAAAAATGTATGTAAGTATTTATATCAGTTTATCTAGTACTCATATCACAAGCTCTGCTTAGTTTGAGACTAGATGGCGTTGTGTGGATTGTCCTAACATATTTATTTATTTATTTATTTATAATCTTTGATTTTGGGGAAAATACAGAAATCACAGGGTGCTAGGTCGGGGCTATGCGCAGGATGGGTAACGAGTTGTACTTTTTCGGAAGCTAAAAATGACTTTGTTTTGTTGGCCGTGTGTGAAGAAGCGTTGTCATGATGTAGGAGAACGCGGCTTTTAGGTCGTCTTTCGCGAACTTTTCTAACACCCTGGGTAAACAAATGGTAGAATACCACTCGGCATTAACACTCTTTTGATCTTCAAGTGGAATTGTACAAATGGGACCCGTAGCTGAGAAAAAAAACGCGATCATTTTTTTTTCAACGTTTCAAACACCCATTCACAAGATTGCTGTTTTTTTTCGGGTTCAAAACAATAAATCCACGTTTCGTCTCCTATGACAAAGTCATAAAAAGCATTAGAATGTCCGTGGTCGTACTTCAGTAGCATCTGTGAGCACCATTCCACGCGAGCCCGCTTCTGCTCGCTGTCAGTTCATGAGGGATCCAACGACAACAAAGTTTCCGAACTTTCAATTCTTCGTGTAAAATTTTCTGGATTTGACTCATATCAATCCCCAATAGTCCTCAAATTGTCTCATAGGTAATCCGTAGGTTTTCTTCTATTAACCGCTTAACAGCAGCCACATTATTTTCGTTGACGGCAGTTGAATGCCGCCCTTCACGAAATTGGTCATGTAAAGAAACTCGACCTTTTTCTAATTCAGCAAACCATCGCCTCACGGTGCTCAAACAAGGTGCTTCTCTCCCAAAAGCATTTTGAAGACGTGCGGCACAGTCTTGCGGAGAGAGAGAATTTTTAAAATCATAAAAATCATCGCTCTAAAATCTTTTCGACGTAATTCCATTTTCGTTGCATACGTAGAACTTTGAGGTGTGATAAAAAACAATTGACAAATGATTTCCCGCCAATAGTTTATTTATTACTAAGAAGGTTGCAACGTTTAAAAAAATATAACATTCGAAATTCAAATAGTTCCGATTAGCTAGAAGTGCAAAACTTTTAGTGTGCCCCATGTATGTGATAGTACGTCCAGTACGCTCCACACACGCTGGTGTCGTGCCCAAAGTGGGCAAGTCAACTCTGGGACCCCTTTTACGTCTGGGCGAGTAATACGAATAATAGCAGCAGAGCAGCTATGAAAAATGTTGCCAAAACAGGACCGCGTACGAATTCACGGGCATCCACTAGTATACAATGTAAAGATACTGTATGTAAGATACACTTCGGATACCTACATCGTTGTATAAGAAGGTCAATGGCGTTATATCGGAAAAATATTGAGACCGCAAACCAAAGAGATATCTATCTTTTAAGGTGACCTCTCTTTTCTGTTCGAATGAATATTTACAATGGACGTGATAGAAATTGTGGCTAAAATCAAATTTCGAAAAATTTACATTCTTCTGTTGAAGGATTTGTTCAGCTTTGATCATTTATGTAAAAATGTCTACTGGTTTCTAGTTCCCGTTCTTTAAAGAGTTCATATTCCTGGAATGAAAATTATTGTCTCTCCTTTCAGAATTCTGTAGCTCCTAGTTTTACAGTCTATCTCACTCTTGATCTGTTTGGGCATGAATATTCAATGTTACACGACATTGTAATGATGATTTGTATCCATCAAGGTTCAAGCGTGAATTTAATCTACAGTCATCGCAAAGGCTAGAAGGTTTGCTAATCTGCGTGCTGCAGGACTGATTCACTCACCGACGCGGAATAAAGCCCGACCCTAATGATGCGCGATTAAACCCAAAACAACCCTAGACAGAGGCAACAGAGGTGGTCAAAGTTCGCCGGCACCACAGGGAATATTTTCGAGCGCGACCTGGGGACACTCAGCAATGGACGCAGGTGCTGCGGAATTTAAAAGAATCACTCATCGCAAATATGACGTTCAGTTGTTTCACAACGCACGCAAGAAAGCAAATAACTCGCATATACGAGTGTTGACCTTGTAAATATAAAAGTAATAAGTCTCTTTAACTCCCACGTTCAAAAGAAGTCACAAACTACGAGTACAATATGAAAGAACAATTTAATCTTGCTGTGTATATTCACAAACGAGTCCTTTGTACATTTTTGATACCTATCTGTACTGTCAGTTTCACTGAGAGAATAGCTCTCACTTTGTTTGTAAACGATACCACTTTTGACATTTTTGTTCACCGTTTTGCCTGGTTAATGTGTTTTGCTGATTTTAATTGTTTGTATGTGATAATCCCTGGACTTTTTATGGGGGGTTTAATTCTTCCGTTCATATAACACAGTGCCTGGGCGTTTGGAATAAAGTGTTCACATATTTTTTTCCGAGTTATTGTGCCAGTGAAGTGTGTTGTTGTAATAACAGCATCTCAGCACCGGCGCCGGGTTTTCACCAAAATTCAAAGATACGGGTGAGTCAATCTTACTGACCTCATTTGCATATAAGTCAAATTTAATTAACTGGGCTATCGTCATACATTTTGGTCTACACTCATATGAGTAGTACTCACACATAAGACTGGTCCATGCATTCTAAGTCTAAGAGTTTCTATGCTCGAATACTATGCTACTAAAGCAGTAAATTGTCACTCAAAGCTGCTAAATGAATCGGTATCTGAATTTATAATCCGTCAAAATGTGTAACGAGACGCCGAATTTATTAAATCTTAGCTAAAAATTAGCACCACAAGGAAACAGATAAAAACTTGGTCCCTTATCCTGTTTGAAAATGCACATTTTTCCGTTGTCTTTACTTTGATCGAAGTCACGAGCAGGTAATAAATTGAAGTCATAAATTAAACGTAAGCAATAAGAGTGGCATCTTTTATCTTCCATACAACCTGTTGACAATTAATCTTGGATTAAAGATATTAGCAACGTCGTGTTCCCTGTTACAAAGCTTATGTTTATTTATTTAACGGCCTAATTAATGTTACTCGAGTTTACCTTTCCAGTGAAACACGCCGTGTACGTTTATTATTATATAAGTATTTTGTATTTATCTGGCTTTGTTTCAAAGCATGTTAAGGTGACCATCAAGAACTCCAGGTAGTGCTTGTGACCTATTCGTGTACTCCAGGTAACATCTTATTATCATAACACGCAGCACACTTAGAACAATACGAGTAATTTATATGAAGTGGTTGTTGGGAGTGTATTAAAACGCTTATAGTAACAGTATGGGAATTGAATTATTTTACTATCGAAATGTATTCGTATTTATATGATACAAGTCCCTATATCCCCACTTTGAGACAAACAGGTTTAAATGGGCGTGGATCTAAACAATAGAACGAGTATAAATACCTATACGTTTGTAGTAGTTATAATTTATTGCTTATACCTAATTGGCTAGTTCACTTATAAGGAGGTGGGGCTACGCGCAGCTGGAAACTGGTAGAAGCTTGTTGAAGGAACTAGAACTGTCTTCTAGTATGATATAGACGTTTCGTATATATGACGTCATAGGTGCTTCGTTTAGTACACGCCACACATACAACGTGGCAATGCTGCCAGGCTTCTGGGAACATTGCCAGTCGGCGATGAGGCGGAGGAGTTCTTCATAATCATAATCATAATCATATTTATTGTTCTTTGACGCCTATAGTTTTTAGTAAGTGTAAATAGTATTTTTATCTACTTTTAATTTTCTTTCTTGTCCCTATTGTAAATAAATTCATTATTCAAATAATTGTTTGGTGAAATACTGTCGAGTCGTATAGCACACTGTCTACCCCGTGGACATACTTTAAAGCCGAGAATGTGTTGAAAAGAACGGAGAAGAATTTTCTTCTTATTTTGGATTGAGAAGAACGTTTTTCTTAAAAAATACCCTTCAAACGTTTAAAAACTTAACCTAGGTACGTTTTTTTTTGCTTACTCTTCAATTTATTAACAGTGTATGATATACAACAACAAAATAAATTCAAATTCTGTTGGGATGAAAATCCTTTATAAACAAACGTAAAAATTCTAAAAGCTCCACTTCAATGTAAAAACAATTCATATTTGCACAGGTTATTTTAGAGCATCAAAGAAAATGGGGTTCCGTAGCCTCTATAACTCCTGAACTAACATCCGTTATAGTTTTCCTTCAAAGTTCATTACATGGACTACCATAATGAATTTTGTCAGGTTCTTCACTCAAATTGTTTAGATTTTAGGGGGGGAGCCCTATTTTCGCAAAATCCTCTTCAAAACTAAATATCTCGCAAATGGATACTTAAATTAAAAAAATATCTTAGCAACCTCTCTATTTTTTTAAAAGACCTATCTAATGATCCTTTACACGATGAGGTAAAATATTTTAACACTTTGTAGACATAGTAAATATTCATGCAAAGTTTCATGTTTCTAGCACTAACTTTTTCGGGAGGAAAGCCGAGGACATGACGAAACGGATTAACAGACTTTTACTACGGAACCCTAACGAGGATGGGCAAAATAGAGGTCGCTTCACAGTATTTATATTAATTACGAAATACATGTCTAATAAACTCAAGACAAAACAGCTTAAAAATTTGTACCAACCCAAATTAAAAAAAGAAGCCTTAAACTTGGCTTCGGGGAATTTCGAGCATTTTTTATGAGTAAGGCGTTCCACAGGTGTGTTATGCCGGAATGAAAGTATCTTGTAATGCCTTGAAGTTTCTCAGCTAAGTGAGTACCAAATTTAAGGAGTAAAAAAACCGGCCAAGTGCGAGTCGGACTTGCGCACAAACGGTTCCGTGCCAAAACGGCAAAAAAATCACACTTTTGTATGGGAGTCCCTTAAATATCTACTATATTCTGTTTTTTAGTATTTGATGTTATAGAGGCACCAGACTGCACCAGGTCAGACCGCACCAGAGGTGTCAGCTGTACAAGACGCAGATTAGACCCTGCGTCTAATAATGCTTTCACCTAAGGGACGGCTCCGCGAAGTAGTTGGTGGACGCTCTCGACGCTATGCAGCGACGCCCTATCCGTTTTATAGATTGTCCGGAGGTAACGGGAAGCCTTGAAGCCGCTAGCTCAGCGCCGAACAATAGCTTCCTTGGCAGCATTCTACCGTATTTACCACGGCGAGTGTTCTGAAGAGCTCTTCAACCTGATCCCACCCTCTTCCTTCCGATCCCGAACAACGCGTGCCGGGCAGAGATACCACTCCCACACAGTGGATAGTATATTCGCGAGAACCGAACGTTTAAAATTCGTTTCTCTGCCGAACGATAGTGGCCTGGAACGTCCTACCTGTGCACGTGTTTCCTCCCACATATAATCCTGGGTTCTTTAAGCAGAGGGTGAAGAGGCACATCAGTAGGTCGTCAAGTTGAGGGCCACTCTCTATAGTATTGTGTACTGTGGGAGTGGCCTACAATCGCTAGACGTCGTCACGACTTACCACCAGGCGGGCGGCGTCTATTTGGCGAACCCAATATATAAAAAAAAGAATAGAATAAACTTTATTTTACACCAATACAAGTATGCATATGAAAGAGGCAACAGAAATACATCATCTGCGAAATTCAACGTTCTCATCACAGTTCCTGAGATACAGCACAAGACAGATGGACGGTCGGACAGCGAAGTCTCAGTAATAGGGTTCCCGTTTTACCCTTTGGGTACGGACCCCTAAAACATTTAAATATTCTCATCTTAATATTAGTTGGATTCTGTGGCATTATTTTATTTTAAGAAATGGGACGTACTGGCGAAATGTATATTATCGAACTTCACAAAAGTCCCGAGATAGCCTTACCTATAAGATAACCTAAAGGATGCAAGTCTGTTTAGTATTGAAGGCTTTTAGGTAATAGCTTAAGGACTTCGACACAATTTAGTTTTCTGACTCCAGCGTCATGTTTCCACCTGGCACATGCTGAACTGGACACCCATTTGGTGCATTTGTGTGTCACTCTATTAATCGCGCATTTGTTGGCTTTGGGGTTTGGAAGTATGCTCATTCATAATGAGTGAACATGCTTCCAATCCCCAATGTCATATTGTTTGTTTATTGTGTTAGCTACTATAAAAGTTTCATTTGTTGTAAGTGTGTGACCACAGTGCACTAAATAAATGGTTCTTTCTTTCTTTCTTTCTGACTCCAAGAATGGAAAAAAGACTAGTCTAGATCTCAGAACTGAGTCTAATTTTCTTTATAAGACTGACGAACGAATACTGAAACGTCACTCAAATATTTAGGAGCTGTTTAAATGCTTGAGTA
Organism: Nudaria mundana; assembly: GCA_963556515.1. Lineage (NCBI taxonomy): Eukaryota > Metazoa > Arthropoda > Insecta > Lepidoptera > Erebidae > Nudaria > Nudaria mundana. Next base: position 1,598,983 of record OY748294.1, on the reverse strand, counting down.
GCACTTAAACTTTAATTTTTCATACCCAAATGTCACTTTTGAGTATCTGAATATTTGAGTGACGTTTCAGAATTTGGCCGTTAAACAAATGAATACATATTGCACAAAAACACATACTTTTCACTGTTATTTTTGTTAAAAAAATGAAGAGTATCTAATATCACCCCATCAACACCTTATAATATAAGCAGTATATGGAGTTCGATTTTTTCTGAGCGCGTGGCTAATGGTTTTTTAGGTTACCTCTGGCGCAGACACTCACATACCGAAAAACGTTTCTTGTCCTGCACCTGGAGCTAGTTAAGAATAATTAGTTCTTCTGTGCGGGACTATCAACTTTGGCGAAATCATCAATGAACATCGATGGAGCCACATTATTAAAAAAAGAAAGAGAAGCAATATACGACAAGCTAAGTAAATACTGAGTAAAATACGGTAATAAGACAAGTACTAGCTTTGTGTACTAACAGTACTAATTGTAGTTGTTTCTAGTTACTCGTTTTACCTGTTCCAGACAGGCTCTAGTAATTTGAAGTAAAGAAGATGGTACTTAATTAGTTGCTTTGTGTTATTATTGCTAGAGAGTAAATATGTTTTAGACGTTAAAGCTACTTTAATGTATGTTTATTAATTAAGAGTTTGTTAGTTAGATATTATGTTAAAGTAAGTAATATTTTCAAGTTCAATATGTACTTGTTTAGTAACTAGTTGTCGTTCACAGCTTCGTACGTGTAAAGTTATGGAAATACTTTTTTCCTTAATTCAATTTTGATCAAACAAAAACCCAAGTTAAGTTTAAGCTCTCTATGAAAACTGGAAGAAAATAAGTTCAGTAAATTTGGAGATTAATGTACATACAGCTGTCTGTACAACCTGCAGCAACTACTTTGTTATAGTGAGTATAGATTATATAGGCGGAGAAATTTGTGAAAAGGCTGCTTTCAAAGATATTGGTACCTACCTTATAATATTGACTAAGTCGTAACTATTGATAATATTCCAATATCCAAGGGTACTTATCACCGGTATAAAGGCCTGTGGCACTAAAAAGCTACAGTACTATATACATTTATTACAGAGCTAGATTCTTCTATAACGTTGCCGTTCCAAGCTACGACCTATTCTGTGTCCCTATTTAGTACTGACTACTACATAATATATAAATATATTTTATTTTACATACTCACATAACGTGATCTAGTCCAAATAAACCTAATATGATCTTGTGCTATGGGATCTAAACTACAGATAAACATACTTTTTTTTTTTTTTTTTTTTTTTTTTAATTCCGCGGCCCAAGGCCGCGGCCGCTCTAACGTCCGTTGCCGGGCGTCCCTGGTTACTAGCAGAGGGTATGTCCAGTGGCGCCCGGCGGACTTTGACCACCCCTGTGGTCTCTGCGGGTGTTTGGTCGGGACGAGAATCCCGCGTCATTGGGGTCGGGTTTTATCCCGCGTCAGTGAGTGAATCTGGTTGCGTGCTATGGGGCAAAGGCCCCGCAGCACGCAACCCTTCTAGCCTGCTTCTGCAAGGACGGTGGGTGGCGATCCCGCCGTCCTCAGGCCCCGATCATGGAGGACGATAGTCTTGGGCGTAGTCGCGTAGTCTGGGGCGGCTTGCCGCCGACTACGGAACTCGGCGGGGAGGGTACGCTCCCTCTCCCTCCCGGCCGCCTCCTTCGCGAGCATGACTTGCTCGCAGAAGGACACGGCCGCGTTCCACCTACTCCCGCTGGATACCATGGCTTGAAGCATGGTCCCCAGCGAGAGGGTATCCACGCCCAGACCCACTACGAGGTCCCGGCGCTGACTCGCCCACGCTGAGCACTCCACCAACGTGTGGAGTGCGGTGTCGTCGTCGGAAACCTCGCAGTGTTGACACCGGGGTGTGACCTCACGATGCATGCGAAACAGATAGCTACCGAAGCATCCATGCCCGGCAACCATCTGCGTCGCACGGTACGTGAGGTCACCATGCTGCCTCTGCAGCCAATCGTCCATGATCGGTCTCACCGCCGCGATGAAGATGGCACCCCCCTTGGGTTGCTCAAGTCGCACCCTCCATGACTCCATGAGATCCTGGCGGAGTTGGGACCGCTGGTCCTCGATTTCTCGAGACGCAGGCCTGTGGTCCCGCTCCAGCGCCTCCTTGCGCCATTGGAACAATGACGCAAGGGCTCTCGCTTCCAGGTCCCATGGAGGGGTCCCGGCTAGGAGACATGCAGCCTCTCCGGAGATCGTGCGGTACCCCCGTACGGTTCTGACGGCCAAGGTTCTAAGTGGTCTGTTTAACAGAGTCACGTTCCCCTTGACCGCCAACCTATCCGCCCATACGGGAGCCCCGTATAGGGCCATACTCCGCACGATCCCCAGGTACAGTCTCCTGCAGGAGGCGTTGGGTCCCTTTAGGTTGGGCATCAGTCGCGAAAGCGCGACCGATGCCTGCGTCACCTTGGGGACCAAACTTCGGAAATGTGGTCCGAAGTTCCATCGGCTATCAAGTACGATCCCTAGGTACTTCATCGAGGGCTTGATGCCGATGCTAACGCCTCCCACATTTATGCTGGAACCTTCTGGTGGACCGTTCCGAGGTCTGTGAAAACACAGAACCTCGGACTTGTGCAAGGCCACCTCCAGTCCCAGCTGCCGTATCCGACCCACGACTCGAGCAACACCCGTCGTGACCTTGAGTGCTGCCTCCTGGTACGTTGCACCCCGCGCCGTGACGAGGGTATCGTCGGCGTAGCACGTTACGCCGACACCCCTAGGCAACGCACCCCGCAGCACCCAGTCGTAGCCGATGTTCCACAGAAGCGGCCCCAGGACCGACCCCTGCGGAACACCGCACGACACATCTCGCCGAGCTGGCCCGAGCCAGCTGGGGAAAGCTATGGCCCTCTCCGAGAGATAGGCCCCGACAATACGACGGAGGTAGAGAGGCGTTTCGTGATACACGAGCGCCTCCCTAACGCAGCTCCATGGCAAGGTGTTGAACGCGTTGGCGATGTCAAGAGACACCGCCACCACCACCTTGCCCTGCGAGACTGCTTCCTCCGTCAGGCTCTTCACGCGCATGATCGCGCTCACGGTGGAGCGTCCCCGACGGAAACCGAACTGGTTATCCGCCAGGTCTGGCCCCACACTCGTGAGATGCTCGACGAGGCGTTCCGCGATAATGCGCTCAAAGAGCTTACACACCTCGTCGAGCAACACGATCGGCCGGTATCCGGACGGTGAGTCCACCGGCCGCCCCGCCTTACGGATCAGGACCAGTTTCCCCGTCCTCCACACCTTGGGAAACTGGCCCCTTTCGAGGCATGCGCTAAAGAGCCCCATCAGTCGAGGCCCGAGTTCTTCGAGGGCCAGGACCCATGCACGGCCAGGAATGCCGTCGGGTCCGGGGGCAGTGATTTTCCGGCGTTTAAGCCGGAGTACTGCCGCACCTAGCTCCCCCACCCTGACTTCGGGTACGTCGTCTTCGCTGGTGCTATCCGCGTCGGGCAGAGACGGAGCCATGCGCGGAGGGACGTGCTCCTCCGCGCTCGTCGGAAACAGGGAGCCCATGACCCGCTCCAGCTGCTGCGGCTGGAGACTCTGGGTCAGTGGGGGCGCCCTAGGTCGGAGTTTCTCCCTGACCTGTAGGTACGGGCGCCCCCATGGGTTCTGCTGCAGGGTCTCCAGGAGCTCCTCGCGGGCCGCCGTCTTGGCCCGCTTTATCGTCTCCTGGAGATTACCTTTAGCCTCCCTGTATGCCTGAAAAAGCTCCGCCTCTCGGGCTGCCGCGTCGTCTGGGCGGCGACGCCTCCGGCGAAACCTGGTGTACCGGCGGCGGGCGGAGATGCATGCTGCGCGCAGCTCTGCAATCTCCGGCGACCACCAGTACACCTGCTTCCTGGCCGGTCTGGGTGTAACCCTAGGCATCGCCGCATCACAGATTTGCGACATGGCTCTCCTGAACCACTCCGCCTCGGCATCCACATCGGCAGGCCGGTCCGGCGCTGGAATCCAGGCCTGCACGATGGATGCCTCCAGGAGAGCCTCCCGATCCAGATGGTGAAGTGCCCAACGCGGATCCGGGGGATTTGCCACCGGCTGTGGGAGGTCAGGTGGGGGGACGACATCGAACCGGATGTACCGATGATCCGAGTGCGTCTCCTCACCCTCCTCCACGCGCCAGCCTGTAATACGGGCGGCGAGGTCAGGGGATGCGAACGTTACGTCCACGATCGATTCCCCCCCCCGCCGCCAAAAGGTGGCGACATTCCCCCGGTTGAGGACCTCCAGACCACGTGTTCTGGTCCAGTCCTCAAGAAGCCTCCCCTTGTCCCTGGTTTCCCGGGAGCCCCACGCCTCACTCCAGGCGTTGAAGTCTCCCAGGAGCAGGACAGGGCGAGGACGGCACGCAGCGAAGACGACGTCGAGCTCAGTGAGCCATAGCTCAAACTGAGACTCGTCAATGTTCGGCGAGATGTAGGTGGCCACGACTGCCAACCCATCATAGTCCGCCGCAACACACCCGCGGCCCCTTGCAATGATCGCAAGGCGCGAGTTGTCTGCGGCGGACCCCCCAAAGATACAACAGGCCGAGCCGTCCTCGTCCACCGGGCTTCCCGGGTGGACGTAGTACGGCTCGGCGACCACGGCCAAGTTTATGGACCACTGCCGGATGCTCTGGTACAGAAGATCCTGAGCAGCACGGCAGTGGTTCAAATTCACTTGCAGGATACGGATACGGGCGTCAGACATTAATTGACGTCCATAACCGCATCCCGCCGCGAAGCAACTGGCCGCGCAAGGGCGGCACCCCCACCGCTCTCAGCGGACGGACGAGGTTTTGGCTTCGAGGCGGCGCAGGTTGTGCTGCCGACCCGGTGATCCGCGGTCTTGCCCTCCGCCTCGCATCTAAAGCAGCGAGGCGGGGCGTCACAGGCACTTGCCTTGTGACCGGGCCGGCTGCAGCGGAAGCACCGATCGCCCACGGTGACTTCCGCTGTACACTGCACTCCGACGTGCCCCACCACCATGCACCGGAAACATCTGGTTTCCCGGGCACGAAGGAGGTGCACCTGCGCCTTTAGGAAGCCCCCTACGAGGAGGCTTCGTCCGTCCGCCACTTTCAGTGCCGCCGCGACGGGGCACTGGACGACTGTCATCCCGTGACCAGTGGAGCCGAAGGAGATATCTGAAGCCTTCACCTGGTCACGGGGGCAGCCGCCCGCCTCCACGACGGCGGAGACAACTTCCTCCGTCGTGGCCGCGTCATCCAGACCCGTGATGCGCAATGCGGCGCATTTGGTGGGTCTGGTGACGCGGACGGCTTCTTCGTCCAGCGCGACCCTAAGCTGAGCCGCTAGGGCGTCAGCTTTAGGGCCGCTGGAGGCGCCGGAGACCTCGAGGAGGCGAGCCCCGGTGCGTGTCGTCTTGCACCGGAGCCCCCCTTGTATTTCGAGGGCCGAGAGGTTGACTGAGGACTTCACGGTCCTCAGTACGTCGGCGTACCCCACCCCTTTCTCCACACCTACCGTCGTCACCGTCAGGACGACGGCGGTGGAGCGAGGGGGGCGGGGCCTCTTCGGCGCCTTCGCCGCGGCGGCTTTGGCCGCTTTCTTGGCAGCCTTCGTCTTCCTCTTCTTGGCTCCCACTACTTCCCATCCCTCCCGTCTGGAGGGATGTAAGGAAGCAACGGGAGCGACGTTAGAGGAAGACGAGGCGGCAGGGGTGCCACTCTTCTTACCACGCCCCTTGGCCTTCCGCGCCTGGGCCGCGGTCTCGGCCGGCATCCGGTTCGCTGAAGCGGACGGGGGCGGAGCGGGGCGGCGGACAGCGGGTGTGCCGCTTGGACCCGGAGCGGGAGCACCGCCGACAGCCGCCGCGTATGAAAACGCGGGACGCGCTAGCGGAGGGCGGTACGCCCGGTCCTCCAGGACCGCGAGGCGCCTCTCGATCGCCGTCAGGACCTGCACCGTAGTCGGTACAGGCTTCGGCGGCGAGCCGGGCGCCATGGTGGGCGCGGTCCTAGGCGCCGTCTTCGGCGCTGGTCCAGCCGTCAGAGGAGGAGGCGGCATGGGACCTGGAGGTGCCTTGACCGCTTTGGTCAGCTCAGCGACCTCCCGACGGAGATCTTCCATCTCCTTTCGGGAGGCAGTGAGCTCCACCTCCAGGCTCGCAACCTGCTTGCGGAGCTTCGCCTCCTCCTCTGTGACGCTCCGCTCGAGGAGCTTGTCGAGGGAGGATTGGGCTTCATCCACCAGTGAAGCCACAATCTTCTTCCTCCCCGACATGTTTTTACTCCCCCGCATGGCCGCGTTCATGCGGGAGAAAATACTCATTATCTCCCGCGCGGGCGGCACACCGATATCCCTGCGACTGCGCAGGGACGGCACAGATGACGGGGGTGGTGTTGGCGGGCGCTTTCTGTAGGCGTCGAGACGCGTGCGCACCGTCTTCACCGGCACCTCCTCCTCCGAATCGCTGGAGAGGAGGGACCCCCACCCAGAGCAACTAGTGCTCCGGTCGCGCGGCAGCCCCCCCTTCTCGAGGGTCCTCTTCTGCGAAGAAGAAGGGCCCTTACCCCTCACACTACTGGGAGCTGACCCATCGTCAGTCCCAGCAGCAACATTTCCTTGGGGCGTCGACGTCGCGCTGCAACTAGGCGGCGCGACGCGAGCCCCCAAATCGATAGGCATAATCAGGTTCCGGGAATAATGCAGTAAGTTGTCGGCTGAGACTGCCCGGGGAAGGGCAGTGTCAGGACCGGGGGTCTCTTCTGGCTTATTCATGATAAGCAGTTTCTTTCTGTGTTGGCCACTCAAGTTCTCGATGTCGACGTTCGGTCACCCAACTTGCCACTGCGTTACCGTGGTCAAGTTGGGGTCCAGGGCGGACGGCGAGGACGTAGTCTAATCTCTTGGGGCCCCGCCCCAGATAAACATACTTATATTTTAAATACGAGTACATAGAAAATACCCAAACTCCGAAACAAATATTTGTGAATCACAAAAAAATTGATTCGAACTGGAATCGAACCTGGGAAATCAGGTTATGTATGTACGGCAGTTGCATACTCATACAACTGCCTCAGGTAGTTCAAATAATTATAACTAACATATAAAATTTGAACTAGTAAAATCCTATAACAATGTTCAAATTAATCCTTGTTTGTAACATTATCTTTAATCTCAACTGTAAAACATGTAGGTAATATTATACAGGCAGTTTAATTTCCATACGATGTTTCGCCAGCTAACCAGTTACCGTCAGCGGGTAATTTATTATTCAAATATGTGAGTTCTTTGAACTCCCAACAGTATCAATACTAATTGCATTGAATCTTACAAGAAATCTTGAAATGAAGTTAAAGTAGCAAGGAAGTCATTAGCGTAGCTCTTGTAATTTTAATTAGCGTTTCGACCAAGGATTTCACAGGTGGTATTTATTTCTATTAACAAACATAACCTATGTTACTTTATAACTGAATTCAATAAACTGAGCAGGTTCCCAATTTGACTGTATGTTTTAATTATGTTTGTTACCATATCTTTCGAGTAGATGAACGGCTTTTGAAAAAAAAAATAGTAATTGAAATCTACTGCTTCCCGAGTTGTTCTACTTTAATATGGTCTCATTTTGACAATTATTTGGTCCCATTACAGTAATTTGAAGTTGGTTTTGCGTCACGGTTTCACGAGTTTTCTTAACGACTATTTCTGTAATCATTTTGATGATAATCCTGTACAAAATAAATCAAAATATCACTATTAGTGTTGGTTTCTAACCACCTAACGCTTTTCTTATGATCGTCAAGATTAACCCTTATACATTTACTTTAACTACTAGACTCACAACGTTCGAAGTGTATAAATTTGAGCGCAATGAAAATACAAAAATTTTGTACAAATAATTACAGACACTCCCCACACTGCGAGAGACATCAACGAAGTCGCAAACTGATTGAAAGTCTTTGAGCCGAGACTTTTTTAAACTTTTCTGTTCCACCAAGTAGACGTATGTTCTGGTAACGTAACTTTGCCCTACTTTGTATACTTCTCGAGCTCGCTAACGTGATCTCAGGGTTGATATATGATGAATAACTGAAGTGATGCAAGAAAAAATTGAGCCCTTATGGGGAATTTCCGCAAACTCTGGAGGAAAGTTACATCTTCGCGAGTTCCGCCTGCATATTTATGTGCGTGAGTGGAAAGAAATGGGAATCATTATTCTTAGTTGTGTTCAACTTTACCCTAAAATGATGCAGGCATTGAATAACACTTTGGTCTAGTTTGGTAGAATTTGCAAAAGAAATTACAACTGAAATATCATATCTTACCATACACATATCCATAAAATTTAACTGTCTGTTTGCAATTTGGTTGCAATATTTTCACAATGAAGGCCTTACCCAGTGGCAAACCTATTTCGCTATTATGTGTGTTGATACCTTCGATGTAACTGAATATTATTGTATTATTATATTGCCTTTTCCGAGTACTTCGAGCATATTTTTAATAGCTTCGTCCGTCTGCAGACTGTGGAAGACTTGGGTCTCATAACACCCTTAATAAAATATACAACACAAGATAACATACATCATAAGAAATAATAATATTATTCCTCAGAGCTAACGAAAGTTTTGGAGCCGACTCACAGCTTCACTTTAGATATTATAACTTAAATGCGAACGCACCCCGGGCATTAAGATAATTTTCAAGTCTGTAAGAGCTGTCATTATACTGTAATATCTTTGAAGAATGGATGGGGTGTGAAGTGATGTTTTTGAACAATTTTACCATTAAAACACTTTTAAAGAAGAAGTTACTTAATAATTAGTAACTATTTCATTTAGTTCAATTCCAATGTTAATTAGTTGAAGTTATTGAAATATTTTTTCCAATAAGTTAATTTAGCATATCATCATCCACCGAACTTTTTCCCAATGCAGTTGGGGTCGGGTTTCCAGTCTAACTGTAATTCGGCTGAAATTTGATATTTTCTGTGAAGCAACTTCCATCTGACCTCCACAACCCATGGGCGATATCAAAGTTCTGTAGTTAGACCGGTTGGATTATTGATTTAGGGCTCCAACTACCCCTAACGACTGTCATAGATGTTTGTATTACAACCGGGACTCTCGACTATCGGTGCTCTCCGGGGCACGGTGGGGGTCTAAATGTCATAAGAAATGATCACCCATCCTGCTGGCCTGACTCAATGTTGCTTAACCTTTGCAATGTGTTAACATTGTCGGTTACCACTAGACCACGAGCCCTATTTTGCTAAAGTTCATTTAACATAATAGTCCTGAATGAGGTATAGGGAGATTAGAATTACGTATAAGTTCATTTAGCATAATAGAGCTAAATTAAGAGCAAGTTTTTTTTTAAAGTGTGAATGTAGTTGTATTTTTACTCAAATCGATGACATGGTTCCTAAGAACCGATCTTCGGTTGTCAGTTTCCGATTTTCCCATACTGACTTATTTTAATGTTACACTCTGTCTACAAAATATTTTCTACTTTTTTTTTTTAGCCTCTCCGGAGATCGTGCGGTAGCCTCTTATTGTTTTGACGGCCAAGGTCCTCAACGGTCTGTTAAGGAGCGTTGAGTTGTTGGCTGTCAACCGCGCCGCCCATACGGGAGCCCCCTATAGGGCCATACTCCGCACGATCCCCAGGTCAGGACAGTCTCCTGCAGGATGCGTTGGGTCCCTTTAGGTTGGGCATCAGTCGCGAAAGCGCGACCGATGCCTGTGTCACCTTGGGGACCAAACTTCAGAAATGTGGTCCGAAGTTCTATTGGCTATCAAGTACGATCCCTAGATACTTCATCGAGGGCCGTACGATGATGATGATGATGATGCCGATGCTAACGCCTCCCACATTTATGCTGGAACCTTCAGGTGGACCTTTCCGAGGTCTGTGAAAACACAGAACCTCGGACTTGTGCAAGGCCACCTCCAGTCCCAGCCGCAGTATCCGACCCACGACTTGAGCAACACCCGTCGTGACCTTGAGTGCTGTTTCCTGGTACGTTGCACCCCGCGCCGTGACGAGGGTATCGTCGGCGTAGCACGTTACGCCGACGCCCTCAGGCAACGCGGACAACGGGAGTCGTAGCCGATGTTCCACAGAAGCGGCCCCCAGGACCGACCCCTGCGGAACACCGCACGACACATCTCACCGAGCTGGCCCGAGCCAGCTGGGGAAAGCCATGGCCCTCTCCGAGAGATAGGCCCCGACAATACGACGGAGGTAGAGAGGTGTTTCGTGATACACGAGCGCCTCCCTAACGCAGCTCCTTGGCAAGGTGTTGAACGCGTTGGCGATTTCAAGAGACACCGCCTCCACCACCTTGCCCTGCGAGACTGCTTCCTCCGTCAGGCTCTTCACGCGCATGATCGCGCTCACGGTGGAGCGTCCCCGACGGAAACCGTACTGGTTGTCCGCCAGAATATTTTCTACTGAAAATAAGTAAGCTTGGTTTTATTTTGCAAGGAGATTTAGCATTGCTATTCAACGGGGCAATTTATTAATTCTACCCGTCAAAATATATAAAGATAAATTCTTTGATACCTAAGCGAAGGCCCAATTCATGAGAGAGAATATCGTTAGGAATATCGTGAAAAAAATGTGATGTTAACTCATATTTCCTTACAGGTACATAGAAAAATACCTACTCTCTGAAACAAATATTTTGTATAATATTTGATCCGACCCTTGGATCATTCAACAGTATAGTTTTACCAACTACGTTTGTTTTGTACTATTTGGCATACGGAGCGCGGCAAATTTTGAGCTTGTAATAAATACTAACAAAGTTTGGCTACTGGCTGACGTTAGTTGTGAAACTTTGCATAGGCAAACAATACACCGACTTTTTGGTAGAATCTATTACTTAGCTGCATAAATTTACTATTTAGATGGCTTGTTTTTTTGCTAATTAACTTGTGAGGGAGGAGTTTAGAAACCAAATCAAATATATGACTTTATTCTTGTATTTTTTGTGTGTGTGTGTGTGTGTGTGTGTGTGTCACCCTGTTAGGGTTGGCTTTTCAGTCTAAATGCGATGCGGCTGAACTTGGATATTTTCCGTGGAGCGACTAGCATCTGGCCTGCAAAAACCATGGGCGACATCGAATTTCTGTAGTTAGAGCAGTCAGATTATGTATAAGGGCTCCAAATACCCATAACTACTGCCACCGAATGTTGGCAACCAGGATCGAGTGCTTTCCGAGGCAAGAACTCACCAAATGGTCACCTAAGACCGGCCTGGTTAGATGTTGCTTAACCTTTACATCTACTCGGTTACCAGTCAACCATGAGCCCCTCCTCAATATTTTTTGTTATGCACCAAATACTTTAATAATGAATGTACATAGACTGGTTTTAACGGCGGCGTGAGTACTTTTCCCGACTGCCACTTTCATGACCCCATTTCTAACAAAAGCACTTTAAGCTTATTTGAAAGGGTAACAGGAATGATAGTAACTTGAATTTTAGGGTTTTTTTCCGCAAAATTATATTAGTTAAAACCGACCAAATGCGTGTCAGGCCACGCATAATATAGGGTTCCGTAGTAACCCATAAAAGCCTCTACAACTCCAGAACTAACAAAATCATACCACCCGTTATGGTTTTTTTTAAAGTTCAGTACATGGACAACCATCATGATTTTTTTCAGGTTCTTCACGTCAGCCGTTTAGATTTTAGATGGAGGGGACGCCCTGTTTTCGCAAAATTATACCCTTCAAAGCTGAATATCTCGCAAACGGATTCTCAAATCAAAAAATCATCTTAGCAACCTCTCAATGTTTTTAAAAGACCTATCCAATGATACCCACAGGATGGATAGACGCGAAAAAAAAATATCACCCCCATTTTATGTGTAGGGGAGACACGGCAAAAAAAAATTTACTAAATTTTATTGTAGCACTTTGTCAACGTTGTAAATATACATATCTATGCATATAAAGTTTCATGTATCTAGTATTAACCATTTGGAAGGAAAGATATAAATTTATAAAGCGTGTCGTTGCGAAATTCGTTTTTTGTAAGCTTAAATAATATTAAAGCTGGAAGTAAAAATAAATAAGTCATTAAAAAATAAAAACTCGACCGCCCTTAACCCAATATTTCACAATAGGTAGGTAAGCAAGCGAGATTCACTTCAATATAAATTCAATAGTCCGATCATAAGTGCAGTCAAGTGTTTTATTGAATTATTTATTTTCATTCAATTATCTAATTAGATTACGGCAACATTACAATTACAGAGCAATTTTACCTCCGTTCACATGTTTAGTCTAACCTTCACCTGTACTATCTCTAAATATTATCCAAGTCAGAGATAAGATATATCCACTTTTTAAATTTGTTGCCTGCGAGATAGAAACTTTATTCAATTAGCTTGTGAAATTAATCTTTTACTTTGAGAACTTTTTATGATATCACAGGGACAAATTTACTTGAACTTGAGCAAAATTAATTTATATTTTATAGGTGTTCTTTGAAACATACTTAATTATAAAGATTCCATTAACTATGTTGACGATAAATAGCTTATTGAGGATACAAAGAGTACAAAGAGGCTCCAGCAAGAATGGATTCAAGGTATATAATATATTCGTTATCTTCTATCTATACCTACTTATAATAAATCTGTAGAAGTGAAAATACTGTACATTGAAAATATCAAAAAATAAATGGCAGGGGGTGTTACTAGACCGAAAACGAACCCAAAAATGTGATTAAAAAATTTTTTGTCTGTCTGTCTGTTTATTCAGGCATCATGCAAAAACTACCGGTTCGATTACGATGAAATTTGGTATAATTATTTTTTAATATCCTGTGCACCACGCTAGGTACTTTTTATCCCGGAAAAGTATACACAATAAAAAACAAACTTAATTTTGCGGTTCGATCCCTAGACCCGATTACTGTACCAACCGCAAATAATAAGTTTGTCGTAGGTTACGTCACCCACAGTGGAGTTCACTAAGGGGCGCTGCACACGGCTAAGAAACTATATTTTTTTATCTTAAGATACAATATCGCTCAACAGCTAAACATAATAAATCAGTAAGTCATCAGTAATCAGTAATCAGTGGTGATCAAGAAAGCTATAACACGCAGGCAGAGCTGCGGGCAACAGCTAGTACCTAACATAATATAACCGTTGAATAAAGAAATATGTAGAGGAAGAGGACATGTTGCGACAACCCAAAATAACTGGAATAAGGGCAGAAAGATGATAACTGATAATAAACCCAAGCAAATAAACGTAGCATAAGGCAAATCATAGCTCGTGGCTGGGATAGAGATAGGAGGAGGGCTACAAGATACTAATGAAACCGAGAATATTACTCGAGAAATGATGATAATTTTTCACAGTAAGCTCCGAATTTAATAATATTTTCAAATTGGTTTGATCCACGAGCTTTTATTACGGACAAGTAATACTCAGTAACAAAATACAACACATTTGGAGAACATTACGTAAGACATTGAATTTTTATTAAATTATCTTTCTGGAAAATATTGGACAATGAAAGTGGTAAGGAAACAAAAAATAGACCATCTGGTTGTGTTCAAGGATCAGTTACTTCTAACACAAAAAGTATTTGACCGTAAAGAAATTTTTGCTTGTTAGAAATCGCTATCAAAGTAAAAGCAAATTGGGTATTGTCTTTACAAATTTAGTATCAAGATCAGAAGTAGAGGTAGGCCTAAGAAAAGATAGATGGAATACGTGATTCTTGCAGATGAGGATTTTTACCCCTAAAATTGCAGAGCTTGAGATTGCTTCCTGCGGGATGAAGTTCATATTGATTAGTGGTGGGTTGGTGAAGTTAGTGTTTAAATATAGAATATTTATTCACCCAATAACTTAATGTTCTGTTTGTTGGCAGCATACCATTACCAAGACATGTAATAGCATTCACAAATCTTGCAAAGCACATTATAAGTCATTTCCTTCGTATCGAAATGATCATCCGCGCCGTCATAAATTGAATACAATTCAGTTCCTTTCACTCGTGCTATAAAAGAAAATAAGTATGGAAATAAATACTCACTCGATTCAGCCTCGCAACATCCAATTTATTTTTGATTGTGCACTTCCAGAGGCGGCCGTCTCCTAAACTATAACATTAAGAATGTCTGCTTTCTTCATTTATATTCGTTCTAATAAAATATACACGATGAAGGTTTATTGTGGGAACAATTGTGTTTATTTTATACTAGCTGTTGTCCGCGGCAGCGCTCACTTGGAATAAATTTCTGGATATGCCCTCCCTTTTTTTTTTTTTTAATTCCGGATATGCCCTCCCTTATAATAATTCATCTTGTATGGTAAATGTAGGTATTAGGGAACGTGGGATCAGTAAAGTATCTAGCGAATTATAGACGTTGTTGTTCTAACAGCTAATCTACTGGCACATATAAATCATTAGATGATATATAATATCCACATATAATACAGTAGTAGCACTAAAAAAACTTTCTTGTGTGCACTTAAAGAACCTATAAACCGCAAAGAACAAGTAAAGTGATATTTACGATACTACAGATTCTTCCCCCCCCCCCCTGCCACCAATGGCTACGCTAAGAAAGTCTTTTAGACGACGCATCATGTTTTCATTATGTTAAAACAAAAGTTACTGTTCTCGACGGACAGTGTACCCGTTAAAGATAACTTTATGCCTGCATTTTTATAGAAGCAAAACAGCTTTTATGTCTCGTGAATTATGTTAGGAGATTCTAAGTGTTATTATTTCAATTACGGTTGATAGGAAAATGTTAATACCGTGCTTCTGAGAGCACATTAAGCCGTCACCGTCAATCCCTTATGCTATACAAACATCTGTGGCGTCGTTATGTAACCCTATGATAGGCTATCAAGCCTATCACTAGAGCTCTAAAATCCGACTCGTCAGACTAATAACTTGGTTGGGTTGTGGCGGTCAGATGGCAGTCGCTTCACGGAAAATATCGAAGTTCAGGTTTGCAGTATTACTGGGAAGCTGACCCCAACTAGGTTAGGAAAAGACTCAGTAGATGATAATACAAGTAAACTACACCACTAATCGTAAACCCACAAAACCCGATTTGGCGCTGACAATGAATTTCAGGAACGTCAGTGTTCCCAAGACTATTCACGCTTTATCATCCAATCATTTTCCAGTACTGCTAACCATAGGTGGCTGATTGGAACAAGCTTAGGAGAACTTTGGACCAAGATATAATCCTGTCCGCCAACGTCTACACGTCCAGTCGTGAGATTGACAACGCCGTTGACTTTTTTCAACAGTGCATCTTAAACGCTAGAAACATACACGTTCCTTCTTCCAGGATGTCGCCCAGTACTGGTAAGAAGTTGCCGAGGTTTATCAAAAAACTCATTCGCGATAAAAACTATTTACGCCGACAACTCCTTAACGCAAGTGACGAGAACTTAAGAAATCACATTCATAGGTTGATTAACTCACTCAAATCTAAAATTAAAAAGGCTCTTACTGAGTATCAGGATCGAACATGGAACCGTAAATTGGCCAAAGTTGATAATCCTAAATCGGATATTTGGCGTGTCGTGAAATCGCTTAAGCCTAAAGCCTCGGATATCCCTCCACTTCGACGCGAGGATGGAACATACACATCAAACCCTGAAGAACAGTCTGAGGTTCTGGCTGAGGCATTTCGAGATGCTACGACACTGACTAATCATTGGCAGGACGCCTTGCTTGACCCGCAGATTCTTGATTCCATGGCTATTTTAAACAACTACAATATCAGCGGCCTAAGTAACCCCATAAAACCACTGGAGCTATGTAAAGTTCTACTTAACCTTAACATACGCAAAAGTCCTGGTGATGACGAAATTACTAACATGTTATTAAGGAACCTTTCACAGAAATGCATTGTGTTCCTGACCAAGATCTTTAATGGTTGCCTACAGATCGGTTATTTTCCTGATCGATGGAAGAGAGCCAAGGTTATCGCCTTAAAGAAGCCCGGCAAAGACAGTACGTTGCCTATCAATTATAGACAGATTAGCTTATTGCCATGTCTTGGTAAAATATTCGAAAAGCTTATCTTAACACGAGTAGTCAATGCTTCTTCTCATGTACAAGCAAATGAGCAGTTTGGGTTTCGATCTGGGTTCTCAACCAATCACCAACTGGCCAGAGTTTCTGAACATGTCGCACACCACCTGAATCTTAAGCAGTCGACCGGTATGATTTTACTAGATGTGGAAAAGGCTTTCGACACCGTGTGGCATGAAGGTCTTTTACATAAACTTATATCGCTGGGAATCAACCTTGATCTAGTGAAAATCATCCAGTGCTATCTCAAGAGACGTTCATTCTATGTGGACATTGGGGGTTCTGTCTCCTCACACCAAACCGCGCCTGCTGGCGTACCCCAGGGTTCCATTTTGGTCCCCTACCTATTCGTCTTATTTATTAGCGACATCCCAACCCAGCCCCGTACCAACCTTGCTTGTTTTGCCGATGACACAGCATCATTCACTTCATCTGACGACCTCGATTTGGTGATAGATAGACTTCAGCTGTCACTAGACCTCTTGCAAAATTATTTTACAAGATGGAAGCTGAAACTCAACGGAAGCAAGACTGAAGCTATCCTGTTTACTCGCTGTAGACAACCTCCCGATAGGCATCTCACGATTGATAGCCATAATATTCCATGGAGAAAGTCAGTGCGATACCTTGGTGTGACAATGGACTGTAAACTCAATTGGTCAAGGCACGTAGATACCTTACGAGTCAAAGGTGCGCAAGCACTAGGGTCGTTGGGAGAAATACTCAACCGTAAAAGTTGTCTAAGTGCCGAAACCAAAATGAGAATAAATTCTGTCCTCGTAAGGCCATGCATTACCTATGGTTGTCCAGTGTGGAGCAGCACCTGTATGACAAATTATGAAACCCTTCAGGTGATCCAAAACAAAGCCCTAAAAATCTCATATAACACGCCACCTAGAACAAATCTAGCGGAACTTCACCTTAATATTAAGTTTCCGACCATCAGAAATCACATATTAAAACTCACCTTTAAATTTTATTCAAATAATCAAACACACCACAATAGTCTAATCTCAAAAATAGGACGATGTGATACTGCGGATTACATCGATAGATATTGCACATACCGCCTGCCACATCACTACGTATTGTTCCCACCCGAGGACTACACGCCGCATGTACCAACCAGGCGTGCAAGACCCCCCCGTTAGCCACAGCGTCGCTCCGCGCGCATCACGGTATGCCTTCCGCGGTGCGTCGCTGTGGTTCACGTAACACTGGTTAATCGCCAAAGCGACTTACTACCTTCATTGTAAATGTTAATCATTATTGTCCTAAATTATTCTATATTTTATAATTTTAAAGTGTTGTGCATATTATAAGTTAACTCTCACAGTGTATAAAGTGCAACTATTACAATAGGTGTACACACAAGTTAAATTTTTGGTTAAATGTTAAAGTAGGATTGTAATAAATTAAATAGTCATGTAAGAAACTTTAATAGGCCCAGTGCCTCTAAGTGTTATTATATTGTTTTCATGTGAATAAAGATATTTATATAAAAAAAAAAACGTAGATGATAATAATAATAGAGAGTTGTAGAGAGCGTGTAAATAGATACTGGCAGAATCGCATCTTCCAAAGTGACCAAAGGAAGGTGTACCGAGAGTGGGAGGGAACTGGACAACGTTTGAACGACGGACAACTGCCAGATGCTCACGCCATGAATCAATTTTGGCGTGACTTATGGTCGGTGCCCGTCGAACATTCGGAGGGCGACTGGATCCGTGTCGTCGAGCGTGAATGCAGTATCATCGAACCCATGGAATCTATTACCATAGACTCCGAAGACGTTAGTTGTGCAATGCGTACGGCCCCGAACTGGAAAAGTCCTGGGCCGGATGGATTGCACAACTTTTGGATAAAGTGGGTTCAGAGCTCGCATGAACGCTTGGCAACACAGTATCAAGAAGCCCTTGAGTCTGGTTCCTTACCCGCTTTCATGACCACTGGCATCACCTTCCTGCTCCACAAATCAGGTAGTACCACGGAACCTAAAAACTATAGACCCATCACTTGCTTACCTACCATCTACAAGCTCCTTACATCTATTCTGAGAAGTAAAATAAACTCGCACATAGTATCTAATAACATCTTAGATAACGCTCAGAATGGAAGTAGGGCTGGGTCTCGTGGTACTAAGGAGCTACTCCTCATTGATATGGCCATTAGCCAACAAGTCAAGCGGAGTAGGGGCGCCCTCTCTACTGCCTGGATTGACTACAAGAAGGCCTATGATTCGGTGCCTCATTCATGGCTGAGGAGGATTTTAGAGTTGTATAAAATTAATCCGACTCTTAAATCCTTCTTAGTCTCGTGTATGGGGCAGTGGACCACAGTCCTTCGTCAACCAGGTAGTGGTGGGCACGCCTCTGACCCGCAAGGCTTGATAAGGATCGAGCGTGGTATATTCCAGGGCGACAGTTTGAGTCCATTGTGGTTTTGTTTAGCACTGAATCCACTTAGCACATTGCTGAAGGATTCAGGGCTAGGCTATCGGTTTCGTAGAGGGGGTGAGGTTATATCTCACCTGATGTACATGGATGACCTCAAACTGTTCACATTGAAGCACCAAGATTTAGTGACATTATCAAAAACCACGGAAGTTTTTAGTAATGCCATTAAGATGGAGTTCGGTGTTGATAAGTGTGCGGTTATGCATGTACAACGGGGGAAGGTTGTAAATTCACCGAATTTACAACTTTCTGAGATAATAACTCTCAGATCTCTCTCCGAGACCGAAACATACAAATACCTAGGTATGTCAGAGTCATTGGGTATAGCGGTAGAGGATATTAAGAAATCGGTGAAAGAACGTTTTTTTGGCCGCCTGACAAAAATTCTTAACAGTTCTTTGTCCGGTGGTAACAAAATGCGGGCTTTCAACGGTTGGGTGATACCTTTATTGTTATACTCCTTTGGCATACTTAGGTGGACTCAAACGGAACTAGACGCCCTGGATAGGCGAGTCCGTCAACAACTGACATTGCATCGAATGTTACACCCACGATCTTCTGTCATGAGACTGTACATTCCGCGGAAGTGGGGGGGTCGAGGCTTTTTGAATGCCAAGAACCTCCACAACCGTGAAGTGTGCAGTCTGAGAGATTACTTTCTACAGAACGGGTGTGATATTCATTGCGATGTCGTGATGGTTGACAAGGGCCTAACACCTCTTTCCTTGGCTAACGAGAACTGGCGTAAACCAAAGGTGCTAGGTACTGAAGACCGTAAGGACGTATGGAAGAGTAAGGAGCTACACGGGCGGTTCTACCGGGTCTTAACAGGATCCGACGTAGACCTGCTCGCTTCGGTGAACTGGCTACGTTTTGGGGACCTCTTTGGCGAAACTGAAGGTTTTGCCTGTGCAATTGCAGATGAGGTTATCAAGACGAACAACTATCGGAAATACATCATGAAGGACGGTACGGTCGACATTTGTCGAGCATGCCACCGTCCTGGTGAATCACTTCGCCATATTATTTCCGGTTGTTCGTATCTTGCTAACACCGAGTACTTGCATAGGCACAATCAAGTAGCCAGGATCATCCACTAGCAACTTGCTCTTCAATATGGCCTTATTGAGTTTGAAGTACCGTACTATAAGTACACACCAGTGCCAGTTCTTGAGAATGGTCGTGCATTGCTCTACTGGGACCGATCAATCATCACGGACAGGACTATTGTTGCCAATAGGCCCGATATCGTGTTGGTTGATCGGACCCAGCGTCGGGCAGTGCTCGTCGATATCGCCGTCCCGCATGACGAGAATCTCGTGAAGGCAGAGAAGGACAAACTTAGTAAGTACCTCGATCTATCCTTCGAGATAACCGCCATGTGGGACGTAGACTCGACGATCATTGTCCCGGTGGTCGTTTCGGCAAACGGATTAATAGCGAAGAGTCTCGATCAACATCTCAAGAGACTCTCGTTAGATTGTTGGATCAAGAGTCAGATTCAGAAGGTTGTTATCCTCGACACGTGCCGTATTGTTAGGAGGTTTCTTAGTCTGTAGCCTCCACCGCCGGTAGTTTGGGTCCTACTCCGCTACTGGTGGGACACTATTTTTTATATTTTTAAATGTATTTGTGTTTTTTTATAAATCTATTTAAAAATGTATAAAATAAGAATGTTATTGAATAAACGAAATAATAATAATAACCTGGCAACTCTGAACATCTCATACATCATTTTCATTCTTAAAATATTTTAATATTTTTATTTACATATTATTGCCTAAATTTATACAATTACTTCAGATACAAAATTAATATAAGCAAAAACTCAATAAATAAAGGATTTTATACTATTTTATAACAATAAACAAAGTCTACAAAATTAACATAGAAGATTTGACACATGTCATATGAACCTACGAAAATATCAACAATATTATGGCTAAATTCAAAATGAAGTGATTGAGATGCAAACAAGAGCTAGAAGCAGAAATGCGCAACTAACACCCCCGGACTCGTCACTAAACTCCGCCTCGCAGGCACCGGACCGCACATCGCCGACACAGGTGCTCGCTGAGGCGTCGAGCTCTTCAAGTGACGAGTATTTCTCTCCGCCGACGTCGCCAACACCTGTGCGCCGGCGAGGGAGAGGCCGGCCGCCGAGCAGTTTGGGGCCCCGAAGCCTACCAGCTTCGAGTAGGGTCCCCACTACCGGTGGTATTGTGCACCGCATGCGATGGACTTCATCCATCAATGAAAACGTCATGCGGGCATATTATGAGGCCACAGATGGGGAAACCAACCTGACTGCGTACCGTTCAAGGATGCTTCCTTTGTTTCAGGCTCTTGAACCAACAATGACCGTTGCCGTCCAACGGCTATCGGATCAAGTGCGGGCTATCCAACGATGTAAGTTGTTGGATCAATCTGTGCTTGATCGACTACGCCTGGAAGTATTATCTACTCGTACAGCTCCAGTGTCAACGAGAGCACCGTCACCTGTGACACAGACGGTTGCTACAAGTGTGACGTTAGCGACGCCCGCACCCGACGCGGGAAATGATACGAGTGATACATCTATCCAGGTAAGCGAGCAATTGAGGAGTACTTTGGAAGATGTGATCTCGCAGTATAGGTTTATACCTAATTCTAGACCGCGGCTACCACGCTTGCCAATGCATAAACCAGTACGCGTCCGAGAGTGACAGAGAACGGATGTCTGCGCGCGCGCGTCAAGTAGTTAATCGCGATGTCACCTACAACTACCCTAAAGTGTGCGACGTGTAATATAGTGATTTGTGAACTTCTTGCTTTCATACAAAATAAGCAAGATGTGATGGATGAAAAATCCTTAGTGACTTTATGTGTGTCTAGTTTCTCGGAAGAGGAAATTAATGCCGCTAAAATGGTGTCAAAACAACCAAACACAAATTAAAATGGATATTTTGGGTATGGTCCATGCAAACAAGAAGTTTGGGACTTTCTGGAAGAACTCAAAAAAGATGACCCCTAAGACCCTGGGTCCAGTAAGTGTAGAGGAGTTAAATGAACCCTCGCAGATAGCCGAAATGTTTAAGGAACATTTTAGAGTCCCACCTGCTACTGTTTCAACAATGGCTGAGTGTGCTGAAAATGATGGTACTGTAGATGGTATGTGGGAGGCACCTGTGATTCGGGCAAAGGATATTAGATCTGTCTTGAGAAATATGAACAAGGGTAAACAGAATTATGTAACCAACCAACAGAATTATGTAAAGTGGTCTGAAGGGGTCTCTAGCATGTATAGGTTGCGGAGTGGGGTGAGGCAAGGGGGAGTAAGCTCTCCGGCGCTTTTCAACCTTTACATGAATGACCTGATCGTGGAGCTCAGCGCGGCGGGTGTCGGTTGCTCAATTGATGGTACTTTTGTTAACAACTTAAGTTATGCAGACGATATGGTACTTCTGTGCCCCTCGATCAGTGCTCTGAATAGGTTGATTAGCATCTGTGAGCGATATGCGGTTGCCCATGGTCTCAGGTATAATACCTCAAAGAGTGAGTTGCTTGTTTTTAAAAGTAAAAGCAGGGCCTATAAAATTCCCCCAGTTAGGCTCAATGGCGCTCTGCTGAAGCAGGTTCAGTGTTTTAAATACCTGGGACACTGGGTGACCGAGTCGCTCAGGGATGATATGGACATAGTACGGGAGCGTAGGGCCTTGTGCGTTAGGGCCAATATGATTGCTCGCAGATTTGCACGATGTACTGCACAGGTTAAAATTACACTTTTCAAAGCCTATTGTAATTCACTGTACACGTGCAGCCTGTGGACAAGTTACACCCAGGGGTCGTACAGGGCTCTAGGCACTCAATTTAACAATGCATTCAGGATGCTGATGGGGCTGCGCCGCTACTGTAGTGCGTCGGGGATGTTCGCAGAGGCTGGCGTTGATAGCTTTGCAGCCATCGTAAGAAAACGCATTGCATGTCTGATCGATCGCGTACGGAGCAGCCCCAACAGCCTCCTGCAGTGTGTTGCGGCAAGGCTTCATGTGGACAGTGCCATTATGCGGCATTGGACACAGGTTCACCTTGCCAAAGACACACATATAAACTATGTACATTTTAGTTAAGTAAGTCTTCGGCCTATATAATTATAGTGTTTTACTAACATAGTTCATAAGCTCTTTTGTTACTAAAATTTTATGGGCAATGCCTGAAATAAACAATTTTTATTTTTATTTATTTTTATAAACGAAATCTGGCGTTGACGGGAGCCCTGAATGCATTGCTAGAGCCGTACTTACGGACTAGCAATGATTTGCTTGATACTCACTCGATTTTTTACTGTGGAGCTATTGCCGCTTGTTGTGTTGCACGCGTTAAATTCCCCGAAGTTAACAGTGCACCGCGACAGGATGGTGTTCCCGTATGGCAGGCGAGAATCGAGCGACGTATCGGCACATTTAGGACTCTCATTGCAAAGCTTATATCTTTCAGAAGCTTATCTGTTTTGGCCGGGGAAATAGTCGTCCCCGGGTCATGCGTTTCGTGACTCAGGCATTTGCTGGGACCGGTATTCGTCCCCAGCAATACTTAGCCAATGTCACGGAACGTATTGACTTTCTGAAACAGAAAGTGTATGCATGGGCAAGCGGTATCCGTCGTTATAGAGAGCGTGTAAATAGATACTGGCAGAATCGCATCTTCCAAAGTGACCAAAGGAAGGTGTACCGAGAGTGGGAGGGAACTGGACAACGTTTGAGCGACGGACAACTGCCAGATGCTCACACCATGAATCAATTCTGGCGTGACATATGGTCGGTGCCCGTCGAACATTCGGAGGGCGACTGGATCCGTGTCGTCGAGCGTGAATGCAGTATCATCGAACCCATGGAGTCTATTACCATAGACTCCGAAGACGTTAGTTGTGCAATTTGTACGGCCCCGAACTGGAAAAGTCCTGGGCCGGATGGATTGCACAACTTTTGGATAAAGTGGGTTCAGAGCTCGCATGATTGCTTGGCAACACAGTACCAAGAAGCCCTCGAGTCTGGTTCCATACCCGCTTTCATGACCACTGGCATCACCTTCCTGCTCCATAAATCAGGTAGTACCACGGAACCTAAGAACTATAGACCATCACTTGCTTACCTACCATCTACAAAGTAAAATAAACTCGCACATAGTATCTAATAATATCTTAGATAACGCTCAGAATGGATGTAGGGCTGGTTCTCTTGGTACTAAGGAGCTACTCCTCATTGATATGGCCATTAGCCAACAAGTCAAGCGGAGTAGGGGCGCCCTCTCTACTGCCTGGATTGACTACAAGAAGGCCTATGATACGGTGCCTCATTCATGGCTGATGAGGATTTTAGAGTTGTATAAAATTAATCCGACTCTTAAATCCTTCTTAGTCTCGTGTATGGGGCAGTGGACCACAGTACTTCGACAACCAGGTAATTGTGGGCACGCCTCTGACCCGCAAGGCTTGATAAGGATAGAGCGAGGTATATTCCAGGGCGACAGTTTGAGTCCATTGTGGTTTTGTTTAGCACTGAATCCACTTAGCACATTGCTGAAGGATTCAGGGCTAGGCTATCGGTTTCGTAGAGGAGGTGAGGTTATTTCTCACCTGATGTACATGGATGACCTCAAACTGTTTACACTGAAGCACCAAGATTTAGTGACATTATTAAAAACTACGGAAGTTTTTAGTAATGCCATTAAAATGGAGTTTGGTGTTGATAAGTGTGCGATTATGCATGTACAACGGGGGAATGTTGTAAATTCACCGAATTTACAATTTTCTGAGATAATAACTCTCAGATCTCTCACCGAGACCGAAACATACAAATACCTAGGTATGTCAGAGTCATTGGGTATAGTGGTAGAGGAAATTAAGAAATCGGTGAAAGACCGGTTGTTTGGCCGCCTGACAAAAGTTCTTAACAGTTCTTTGTCCGGTGGTAACAAAATGCGGGCTTTCAACGGTTGGGTTATACCTTTATTGTTATACTCCTTTGGCATACTTAGGTGGACTCAAACGGGACTAGACGCCCTGGATAGGCAAGTCCGTCAACAACTGACATCGCATCGAATGTTACACCCACGATCTTCTGTCATGAGACTGTACATTCCGTGGAAGTGGGGGGGTCGAGGCTTTTTGAATGCCAAGAACCTCCACAACCGTGAAGTGTGCAGTCTGACAGATTACTTTCTACAGAATGGGTGTGACATTCATTGCGATGTCGTGATGGTTGAAAAGGGCCTGACCTCTTTCCTTGGCTAACGAGAACTGGCGTAAACCAAAGGTGCTAGGTACTGAAGACCGTAGGGACGTATGGAAGAGTAAGGAGCTACACGGGCGGTTCTACCGGGTCTTAACAGGACCCGACGTAGACCTGCTCGCTTCGGTGAACTGGCTGCGTTTTGGGGACCTCTTTGGGGAAACTGAAGGTTTTGCCTGTGCAATTGCAGATGAGGTTATCAAAACGAACAACTATCGGAAATACATCGTGAAGGACGGTATGGTCGACATTTGTCGAGCATGCCACCGTCCTGGTGAATCACTTCGCCATATTATTTCCGGTTGTTCGTATCTTGTTAACACCGAGTACTTGCATAGGCACAATCAAGTAGCCAGGATCATCCACCAGCAACTTGCTCTTCAATATGGCCTCATTGAGTTTGAAGTACCGTACTATAAGTACACACCAGTGCCAGTTCTTGAGAATGGTCGTGCATTGCTCTACTGGGACCGATCAATCATCATGGACAGGACTACTGTTGCCAATAGGATATCGTGTTGGTTGATCGGACCCAGCGTCGGGTAGTGCTCGTCGATATCGCCGTCCCGCATGACGAAAACCTCGTGAAGGCAGAGAAGGACAAACTTAGTAAATACCTTGATCTGTCCTTCGAGATAACCGCCATGTGGGACGTAGACTCGACGATAATTGTGCCGAAGGTCATTTCGGCTAACGGATTAATAGCGAAGAGTCTCGACCAACACCTCAAGAGACTCTCGCTAGATTGTTGGATCAAGAGTCAGATTCAGAAGGCTGTTATCCTCGACACGAGCCGTATTGTTAGGAGGTTACTCAGTCTGTAGCCTCCACCGCCGGTAGTTTGGGTCCTACTCCGCTTCTGGTGGGTATGTATTTGTGTTTTTTATAAATCTATTTAAAAATGTATAAAATAAGAATGTTAATGAATAAACGAAATAATAATAATAATAAACCTGGCAACACCACTACCCAGAGCCGTCAATTTTTTTCATCCTATTGTATAAATAATTTTCTAAAGTATTTACAGTTTTACATTACAATAAACAAGAAGAATAGTTAAAAAGTTTCCAAATAATTTGAAAAACCATGAAAAACTTACAGGAAGATCTTTACGATATAAACTACATTTTTTTGCTGAAAATGACGTCTGTCATATTGAAAACTGCATTTAAAATACAATAACAAACAATAAACTTGAAACATGATGACTAGAGCTCGTACCAGGGCACAAACTGCACAATTACCAACCCCGGACTCGTCGCATAACTCCGCCTCACATTCGCCGGAAACCGTGGCTGCTGGTGAGGCGTCGAGCTCAAGTAGCGACGAGTATTTCTCTCCACCGACGTCGCCTCCACCTGTACGTCGGCAGGGGAGAGGCCGGCCACCGACCTGCTTGGGACCCCGACGCCCTCCGGCCCTCCGGTGGTAATGTGCACCGCATGCGATGGACTTCTTCCATGAACGAGAACGTCATGCGGGCATATTATGCGGCTACAGAGGGAGGAATTAATCTCACTGCGTATCGCGTACGAATGCTGTCTCTGTTTCAGGTGCTCGAACCAACTGTTAACGTATCAACGCAACGTCTATCGGATCAAGTGCGGGTTAAACAACGTGGTCATATGCTGGATGATGCCGTGCTTGAGAGGCTTCGCTCAGATTTGCTGGGTAATCCTGGTATCACAATACCTACATCATCAGATACACATGCTCCTACTGTTCACACACAATGTTCCACTGATGATGATTTATTGGATACCAGGGTTACAGATGTAAGTACTCATTGCAATGTACAATTAGGGAGCGCTTTGGAATGTGCACTGAGGGAATATCGAAACGTAACACCTAACGAAAGACCTCGTCTACCACGTTTGCCTACGCATAAGAAAAATATAGCCCTAATGTGTGCCCTGGATTCACTACTGTCAGACTATTTTAACAGTAGTGAAAATCTCGGTGATACACATTCGATTCTGTACTGTGGGGCTGTTGCGGCATGTCGAGTAGCAAATATTAAGCTTTTATCAAATGATAAAGTTACTCGACCGAAATCTGTTACACCAGCCTGGCAGTATAGGATTGAACGTCGTATTGCCGAGACCAGGGTACTCATTGGGAAACTGATTTGCTTCAGGTCGGGCAATACTCGCCCTAGAGTGATGCGCTTAGTGAACCGGGCATTCTTGGGGACTAATATTAGATCCCAAGAATTTGCTTTTCGGGTCACAGAGCGCATTGACTACCTGAAGCAGAAAGTCTATGCGTGGGCAAATCGTATAAAAAGATATAAAAAAAGAGTTGACCGGTATTCCCAAAACTGCATGTTCCAAAGAGATGAGAGATGGGTCTACAGAGATTGGGAGCGATCTGATTCAAGTGTGATTGACGGGCGCCGGCCAGATGATGATGCCACCATTGCATTCTGGAGTGGCATCTGGTCGGCTCCTGTCAGCCACACAGAGAATGGTTGGATGCGGGATGTTAATCGTCTGTGTGAACCGATACAAACTATGGAACCATTAAAATTCATAGATAGTGATGTCACCAACGCAGTCCGTCTGTTACCGAACTGGAAATCAGCAGGTCTAGACGGACTGCACAATTTTTGGATAAAATGGTTCCGAAGTTCACACGGGCGGTTGGCAGCTCAATTCCAATCATGTTTGGAATCAGGATCGCTTCCCGATTTTCTAACTACTGGCATGACCCATCTCTTATACAAATCTGGTAGTGCCATAGAGCCTAAAAATTATAGACCAATTACATGCCTACCAACGGTATATAAGCTTCTCACATCTATTTTGAGACAAAAAATAACGCGCCACATAACTGACAACAACATCATGTCAATCTCTCAAAATGAATGTAGAAGTGGGGCTCGTGGCACTAAAGAGCTCCTAATTATGGATATGGTTATTAGCCAACAGGTACGCCGTAATCGCAAGGATCTGGCGACATGCTGGATAGATTACAAGAAGGCCTATGACTCTGTGCCTCATTCATGGCTTAGGAGGGTGCTGGAGTTGTATAAGATTGATGCAACTTTATGTACCTTCTAAGGGGCATGCATGGGGCAATGGAAGACCGTCTTGTGCTATTCAGGATGCCGACAGAATTGTGGTAAAGGTGGACCGATAAAGATCGAGCGTAGTATATTTCAGGGCGATAGTCTGAGTCCGTTATGGTTTTGTCTGGCCCTGAATCCTCTCAGCGCTTTGCTGGAGAATTCAGGTCTAGGGTACCGGTTGCGGAAAGATGGCCAGGTTTTATCTCACCTTCTTTACATGGATGATAAAAAAATTACTTGCCCCAAACAGTCACCAACTGATGGAATTACTAAAGGGAACGGAAATAGAATTTGGCGTAGACAAGTGTGCGAGCATGCATGTGAAGAAGGGTGGGATAGTGGATTCCGAAAGAATACAACTTTCGGATTCCACCCAACTTAGGTCCCGTTGCGCAACCGATACTTATAAATACCTGGGTATGTCACAAGCGTTGGCATTTCAGAGACTGACATGAAACAATTATTGAGGGAACGCTTTTTTGGCCGCCTGAAAAAAGTACTTAAGAGTCTTTTATCGGGCGGTAACAAGGTGCGAGCCTACAATGGTCATGCCAGTTTTAGTGTACTCGTTTGGCATACTCAGATGGACTCAGACAGAACTTGACGCCCTGGATCGAAAAGTCCGTACGCTACTCATTACGTACCGAATGCATCATCCGCGTTCATCTGTAATGAGGTTGTACATACCACGGAAGTGTGGGGGCCGAGGCTTTCTTAATGCTAAGACCCTTCACAACCGTGAGGTGTGCAATCTCAGGGAATACTTCCCGCGGGTGGACGAGGATTTGCATCGTGATGTTGTCGCAGTAGACAACGGATTGACCCCGCTCGGTTTGGCTAAAGAGAACTGGCGCAAACCTGTTATACTAAGTACCAATGACCGCATGGATATATGGAAGAGTAAAGAGTTACATGGGCGTTTCTATCAGGCCCTACATGTACCTGATATTGATTTTAAATCATTCGTATCCTGGCTACGATTCGGTAATCTATTTGGAGAAACCGAAGGGTTTGTCTTTGCAATTATGGACGAAGTTATCATGACTAAGAATTACCGGAGATATATTCTGAAGGATGGTACGGTTGACATATGTCGGGCGTGCCACCGTCCTGGAGAGTCCCTTAGACATATTGTCTCTGGTTGTTCTAGTTTGGCTAACGACGAGTATTTGCATAGGCATAACCAAGTAGCTCCATTAACAACTTGCGCTGAAGTACAAACTTGTGGATTCAGAAGTACTGTATTACAAGTATGTGCCCGACCCAGTTCTCGAAAATGATCATATCACATTGTACTGGGACCGATCTATTATCACTGACAGGACTATTGTTGCAAATAGGCCTGATATAGTGTTAGTAGATCGGTTAGAGCGCCGTGAAATAATAGTTGATATTACTATTCCGCATGACGGCAATCTCGTGAAAGCCGAAAAAGACAAACAAGTAAAGTAAGTACTTTGGATTTGGCCCACGAGATTGTCGACATGTGGCATGTAAGCTCAGCTGTTATTGTACCGATAGTCGTTTCCGTGCATGGACTGATCGCCAAGAGCCTCGACCAACACCTACAGAGGCTCTCGTTAGACAGTTGGGTCAAGGGCCTGATGCAGAAAGCAGTGTTACTCGATACGGCACGCATCGTGAAGAAATTCCTCTCTCTGGAGCCCTAACCACCGGTAGCTTGGTCCTTGTACCCGATGCCGGTGGGTCACTATTTTTTATATTTTTAAATATATTTGTATTTTTTATAGATTTATTTAAAAATGTATTAAATATGTATTTAAGTTAAATAAAGGAAATAATAATAATAACTGGCAACTCTGGACATCTAATATATACGTCATTTTCATCAATAAAATATTTTTTTTTATATTTTTATCTAAAATATCTTCCTCAATTTTTAAAATTCTTACTGATTTCTAAATTATATCACCAAAAAGTCCATAAATATTATATTCCACAATTTATTACAAGAATACCAAAGTCTGCAAATATGAAGCGAAGTTTTGACAAACGTCAACTATCAAAATATCAGAATGTTACGAGAAAATAAATATTATGGATCATCCGCCATTTTCACATCACATTCACATTTTTCATTTTTTTACGTTTTTATTTGTTGATTTATATACTTGATTTACGAAGACTGGACATTGGCAAATTGCTATAAGCAGAGGACATAAAAAAGAATTGAATTGAATTGACTGGACATTGGTAAATTGCTACAAGCAGAGGCCATAAAAAAGAGAAGAAGAAGAATAAATATTATGAATGATTATGGATAGCGATGATAACAAGAGCCAAGAGTAAAAATGCACAGATAACACCCCCGGACTCATCACTTAGCTCCGCCTCGCAAGCGCTGGACCGCACTCCTGCGACAAAAGTGCTTGCTGAAGCGTCGAGCTCATCGTCAAGTGATGAGTATTTTTCCCCGCCGACGTCGCCAACACCTATACGCCGGCGAGGGAGAGGCTGGCCGCCGAGCAGTTTGGGGCCCCGAAGCCTACCGGCTTCGAGTAGGGTCCCCACTACCGGTGGTATTGTGCACCGCATGCGATGGACTTCATCCATCAATGAAAACGTCATGCGGGCATATAATGAGGCTACAGAAGGGGAAACCAACCTGACTGCGTACTGTTCAAGGATGCTCCCTTTGTTTCAGGCTCTTGAACCAACAATTAATTTTGCCGTCCAGCGACTATCGGATCAAGTGCGGGCTATCCAACGATGCAAGTGGTTGGATCAACCTGTGCTTGATCGACTACGCCTGGAAGTGTTATCTACTCGACCAGCTCCAGCGTCAACGAGAGCACCGTCACCTGCTACACACACGGTTGCAACTAGTGCCACTTTAGTTGATACCGTGCTTGACGTGGGAGATGATACGAGTTATATATCTGTATTGTTAGGAGGTTACTCAGTCTGTAGCCTCCACCGCCGGTAGTTTGGGTCCTACTCCGCTACTGGTGGGTATGTATTTGTGTTTTTTATAAATCTATTTAAAAATGTATAAAATAAGAATGTTAATGAATAAACGAAATAATAATAATAATAAACCTGGCAACACCACTACCAAGAGCCGTCAATTTTTTTCATCCTATTGTATAAATAATTTTCTAAAGTATTTACAGTTTTACATTACAATAAACAAGAAGAATAGTTAAAAAGTTTCCAAATAATTTGAAAAACCATGATAAACTTACAGGAAGATCTTTACGATATAAACTACATTTTTTTGCTGAAAATGACGTCTGTCATATTGAAAACTGCATTTAAAATACAATAACAAACAATAAACTTGAAACATGATGACTAGAGCTCGTACCAGGGCACAAACTGCACAATTACCAACCCCGGACTCGTCGCATAACTCCGCCTCACATTCGCCGGAAACCGTGGCTGCTGGTGAGGCATCGAGCTCAAGTAGCGACGAGTATTTCTCTCCACCGACGTCGCCTCCACCTGTACGTCGGCAGGGGAGAGGCCGGCCACCGACCTGCTTGGGACCCCGACGCCCTCCGGCCCTCCGGTTGTAATGTGCACCGCATGCGATGGACTTCTTCCATGAACGAGAACGTCATGCGGGCATATTATGCGGCTACAGAGGGAGGAATTAATCTCACTGCGTATCGCGTACGAATGCTGTCTCTGTTTCAGGTGCTCGAACCAACTGTTAACGTATCAACGCAACGTCTATCGGATCAAGTGCGGGTTAAACAACGTGGTCATATGCTGGATGATGCCGTGCTTGAGAGGCTTCGCTCAGATTTGCAGGGTAATCCTGGTATCACAATACCTACATCATCAGATACACATGCTCCTACTGTTCACACACAATGTCCCACTGATGATGATTTATTGGATACCAGGGTTACAGATGTAAGTACTCATTGCAATGTACAATTAGGGAGCGCTTTGGAATGTGCACTGAGGGAATATCGAAACGTAACACCTAACGAAAGACCTCGTCTACCACGTTTGCCTACGCATAAGAAAAATATAGCCCTAATGTGTGCCCTGGATTCACTACTGTCAGACTATTTTAACAGTAGTGAAAATCTCGGTGATACACATTCGATTCTGTACTGTGGGGCTGTTGCGGCATGTCGAGTAGCAAATATTAAGCTTTTATCAAATGATAAAGTTACTCGACCGAAATCTGTTACACCAGCCTGACAGTATAGGATTGAACGTCGTATTGCCGAGACCAGGGTACTCATTGGGAAACTGATTTGCTTCAGGTCGGGCAATACTCGCCCTAGAGTGATGCGCTTAGTGAACCGGGCATTCTTGGGGACTAATATTAGATCCCAAGAATTTGCTTTTCGGGTCACAGAGCGCATTGACTACCTGAAGCAGAAAGTCTATGCGTGGGCAAATCGTATAAAAAGATATAAAAAAAGAGTGGACCGGTATTCCCAAAACTGCATGTTCCAAAGAGATGAGAGATGGGTCTACAGAGATTGGGAGCGATCTGATTCAAGTGTGATTGACGGGCGCCGGCCAGATGATGATGCCACCATTGCATTCTGGAGTGGCATCTGGTCGGCTCCTGTCAGCCACACAGAGAATGGTTGGATGCGGGATGTTAATCGTCTGTGTGAACCGATACAAACTATGGAACCATTAAAATTCATAGATAGTGATGTCACCAACGCAGTCCGTCTGTTACCGAACTGGAAATCAGCAGGTCTAGACGGACTGCACAATTTTTGGATAAAATGGTTCCGAAGTTCACACGGGCGGTTGGCAGCTCAATTCCAATCATGTTTGGAATCAGGATCGCTTCCCGATTTTCTAACTACTGGCATGACCCATCTCTTATACAAATCTGGTAGTGCCATAGAGCCTAAAAATTATAGACCAATTACATGCCTACCAACGGTATATAAGCTTCTCACATCTATTTTGAGACAAAAAATAACGCGCCACATAACTGACAACAACATCATGTCAATCTCTCAAAATGAATGTAGAAGTGGGGCTCGTGGCACTAAAGAGCTCCTAATTATGGATATGGTTATTAGCCAACAGGTACGCCGTAATCGCAAGGATCTGGCGACATGCTGGATAGATTACAAGAAGGCCTATGACTCTGTGCCTCATTCATGGCTTAGGAGGGTGCTGGAGTTGTATAAGATTGATGCAACTTTATGTACCTTCTAAGGGGCATGCATGGGGCAATGGAAGACCGTCTTGTGCTATTCAGGATGCCGACAGAATTGTGGTAAAGGTGGACCGATAAAGATCGAGCGTAGTATATTTCAGGGCGATAGTCTGAGTCCGTTATGGTTTTGTCTGGCCCTGAATCCTCTCAGCGCTTTGCTGGAGAATTCAGGTCTAGGGTACCGGTTGCGGAAAGATGGCCAGGTTTTATCTCACCTTCTTTACATGGATGATAAAAAAATTACTTGCCCCAAACAGTCACCAACTGATGGAATTACTAAAGGGAACGGAAATAGAATTTGGCGTAGACAAGTGTGCGAGCATGCATGTGAAGAAGGGTGGGATAGTGGATTCCGAAAGAATACAACTTTCGGATTCCACCCAACTTAGGTCCCTTTGCGCAACCGATACTTATAAATACCTGGGTATGTCACAAGCGTTGGCATTTCAGAGACTGACATGAAACAATTATTGAGGGAACGCTTTTTTGGCCGCCTGAAAAAAGTACTTAAGAGTCTTTTATCGGGCGGTAACAAGGTGCGAGCCTACAATGGTCATGCCAGTTTTAGTGTACTCGTTTGGCATACTCAGATGGACTCAGACAGAACTTGACGCCCTGGATCGAAAAGTCCGTACGCTACTCATTACGTACCGAATGCATCATCCGCGTTCATCTGTAATGAGGTTGTACATACCACGGAAGTGTGGGGGCCGAGGCTTTCTTAATGCTAAGACCCTTCACAACCGTGAGGTGTGCAATCTCAGGGAATACTTCCCGCGGGTGGACGAGGATTTTCATCGTGATGTTGTCGCAGTAGACAACGGATTGACCCCGCTCGGTTTGGCTAAAGAGAACTGGCGCAAACCTGTTATACTAAGTACCAATGACCGCATGGATATATGGAAGAGTAAAGAGTTACATGGGCGTTTCTATCAGGCCCTACATGTACCTGATATTGATTTTAAATCATTCGTATCCTGGCTACGATTCGGTAATCTATTTGGAGAAACCGAAGGGTTTGTCTTTGCAATTATGGACGAAGTTATCATGACTAAGAATTACCGGAGATATATTCTGAAGGATGGTACGGTTGACATATGTCGGGCGTGCCACCGTCCTGGAGAGTCCCTTAGACATATTGTCTCTGGTTGTTCTAGTTTGGCTAACTACGAGTATTTGCATAGGCATAACCAAGTAGCTCCATTAACAACTTGCGCTGAAGTACAAACTTGTGGATTCAGAAGTACTGTATTACAAGTATGTGCCCGACCCAGTTCTCGAAAATGATCATATCACATTGTACTGGGACCGATCTATTATCACTGACAGGACTATTGTTGCAAATAGGCCTGATATAGTGTTAGTAGATCGGTTAGAGCGCCGTGAAATAATAGTTGATATTACTATTCCGCATGACGGCAATCTCGTGAAAGCCGAAAAAGACAAACAAGTAAAGTAAGTACTTTGGATTTGGCCCACGAGATTGTCGACATGTGGCATGTAAGCTCAGCTGTTATTGTACCGATAGTCGTTTCCGTGCATGGACTGATCGCCAAGAGCCTCGACCAACACCTACAGAGGCTCTCGTTAGACAGTTGGGTCAAGGGCCTGATGCAGAAAGCAGTGTTACTCGATACGGCACGCATCGTGAAGAAATTCCTCTCTCTGGAGCCCTAACCACCGGTAGCTTGGTCCTTGTACCCGATGCCGGTGGGTCACTATTTTTTATATTTTTAAATATATTTGTATTTTTTATAGATTTATTTAAAAATGTATTAAATATGTATTTAAGTTAAATAAAGGAAATAATAATAATAACTGGCAACTCTGGACATCTAATATATACGTCATTTTCATCAATAAAATATTTTTTTTTATATTTTTATCTAAAATATCTTCCTCAATTATTAAAAGTCTTACTGATTTCTAAATTATATCACCAAAAAGTCCATAAATATTATATTCCACAATTTATTACAAGAATACCAAAGTCTGCAAATATGAAGCGAAGTTTTGACAAACGTCAACTATTAAAATATCAGAATGTTACGAGAAAATAAATATTATGGATCATCCGCCATTTTCACATCACATTCACATTTTTCATTTTTTTACGTTTTTATTTGTTGATTTATATACTTGATTTACGAAGACTGGACATTGGCAAATTGCTATAAGCAGAGGCCATAAAAAAGAATTGAATTGAATTGACTGGACATTGGTAAATTGCTACAAGCAGAGGCCATAAAAAAGAGAAGAAGAAGAATAAATATTATGAATGATTATGGATAGCGATGATAACAAGAGCCAAGAGTAAAAATGCACAGATAACACCCCCGGACTCATCACTTAGCTCCGCCTCGCAAGCGGTGGACCGCACTCCTGCGACAAAAGTGCTTGCTGAAGCGTCGAGCTCATCGTCAAGTGATGAGTATTTTTCCCCGCCGACGTCGCCAACACCTATACGCCGGCGAGGGAGAGGCTGGCCGCCGAGCAGTTTGGGGCCCCGAAGCCTACCAGCTTCGAGTAGTGTCCCCACTACCGGTGGTATTGTGCACCGCATGCGATGGACTTCATCCATCAATGAAAACGTCATGCGGGCATATAATGAGGCTACAGAAGGGGAAACCAACCTGACTGCGTACCGTTCAAGGATGCTTCCTTTGTTTCAGGCTCTTGAACCAACAATGACCGTTGCCGTCCAGCGACTATCGGATCAAGTGCGGGCTATCCAACGATGCAAGTTGTTGGATCAACCTGTGCTTGATCGACTACGCCTGGAAGTGTTATCTACTCGACCAGCTCCAGCGTCAACGAGAGCACCGTCACCTGCTACACACACGGTTGCAACTAGTGCCACTTTAGTTGATACCGTGCTTGACGTGGGAGATGATACGAGTGATATATCTGTCCAGGCAAGCAAGCAATTAAGGAGTACTTTGGAAGATGTGATCTCTCAGTATAGGTTTGCACCTAATTCTAGACCACGGCTACCACGCTTACCCATGCATAGACGAAATCTGGCGTTGATGGGAGCCCTGAATGCGTTGCTCGCTCCGTACTTATGGACTAGCAATGATTTGCTCGATACCCACTCGATTCTTTACTGTGGAGCTACTACCGCTTGTCGTGTTCCCTGAATTTAACCGTGCACCACGATCGGGTGGTGTGCCCGTATGGCAGGCAAGAATCGAGCGACGTATCGGCACATTTAGGACTCTCATTGCGAAGCTTATCTGTTTTGGCCGGGGAAATAGTCGTCCCCGAGTCATGCGTTTCGTGACTCAGGCATTCGCTGGAACCGGTATTCGTCCCCAGCAATACTTAGCCAATGTCACGGAACGTATTGACTTTCTGAAACAGAAAGTGTATGCATGGGCATGCCGTATCCGTCGTTATAGAGAGCGTGTAAATAGATACTGGCAGAATCGCATCTTCCAAAGTGACCAAAGGAAGGTGTACCGAGAGTGGGAGGGAACTGGACAACGTTTGAGCGACGGACAACTGCCAGATGCTCACACCAGGAATCAATTTTGGCGTGACATATGGTCGGTGCCCATCGAACATTCGGAGGGCGACTGGATCCGTGTCGTCGAGCGTGAATGCAGTATCATCGAACCCATGGAGTCTATTACCATAGACTCCGAAAATGTTAGTTGTGCAATTCGTACGGCCCCGAACTGGAAAAGTCCTGGGCCGGATGGATTTATGACCACTGGCATCACCTTCCTGCTCCATAAATCAGGTAGTACCACGGAACCTAAAAACTATAGATCTATCACTTGCTTACCTACCATCTACAAGCTCCTTACATCCATTCTGAGAAGTAAATTAAATTCACACAGTCTAACAACATTTTAGATAACGCTCAGAATGGATGTAGGGCTGGGTCACGTGGTACTAAGGAGCTAATCCTTATTGACATGGCCATTAGCCAACAGGTCAAGCGGAGTAGGGGCGCCCTCTCTACTGCCTGGATTGACTACAAGAAGGCCTATGATTCGGTGCCTCATTCATGGCTGATGAGGATTTTAGAGTTGTATAAAATTAATCCGACTCTTAAATCCTTCTTAGTCTCGTGTATGGGGCAGTGGACCTCAGTCCTTCGTCAACCAGGTAGTGGTGGGTACGCTTCTGATTCGCATGACTTGATAAGGATTGAGCGTGGTATATTCCAGGGCGACAGTTTGAGTCCATTGTGGTTTTGTTTAGCACTGAATCCACTTAGAACATTGCTGAAGGATTCAGGGCGAGGCTATCGGTTTCGTAGAGGGGGTGAGGTTATTTCTCACCTGATGTATATGGATGACCTCAAACTATTCACACCGAAGCACCAAGATTTAGTGACATTATTAAAAACTACGGAAGTTTTTAGTAATGCCATTAAGATGGAGTTAAGTGTGCGGTTATGCATGTACAGCGGGGGAAGGTTGTAAATTCACCGAATCTACAACTTTCTGAGATAATAACTCTCAGATCTCTCACCGAGACCGAAACATACAGATACCTAGGTATGTCAGAGTCATTGGGTATAGCGGTAGAGGATATTAAGAAATCGGTGAAAGAACGTTTTTTTGGCCGCCTGACAAAAGTTCTTAACAGTTCTTTGTCCGGTGGTAACAAAATGCGGGCTTTCAACGGTTGGGTGATACCTTTATTGTTGTACCCCTTTGGCATACTTAGGTGGACTCAAACGGAACTAGACGCCCTGGATAGGCGAGTCCGTCAACAACTGACATTGCATCGAATGTTACACCTACGATCGTCTGTCATGAGACTGCTGATGTACAACTTCGGTTAGGACTGCGGAGGTGTTTTCATCCTTTTGCTCCGGGACTCCATGGACTAGTAGGATTTTCAGGCGACCTCTCATCTCCAAGTGGTCCACCTGCTTGGCAATTCTCTCCACCTGTTGCTGTACTAAATTCAAGGACTCCAGTATGAAAACTTTAAAAGCATTAAAGTCTGCGTTGAGAGTAGATGACTCCAATAAGGGTGCTGTGCTACTGGTGTTCTGCAACCTGGCTTCAAACTTTGCCATGCCATCGTGAAATATGGCCCGTAGACCAGACAATGACTCCTGTACACTATCCATTATACACAAATAGGTGCAAAAATGTGTTGTATTATTGACACTAACACTCACACTGGCAGGTAACTGGCTCTAGTGATGATATATGAGCATGTAATTGATAATAAATACTATTAATTATTTTTTAACTATTTTTAATATAATGAGCAAAAAATTTATGTGTTTACACTTCAACTACCCCGAAGATGATGATGATGCTGTTACTAAAAAGTTCTATTGATGATTTAGAATAAAGTAAATAGCTACGGATTTCAGGTGAGATTTGTGATTCAAGAGCAAAAAAATCTGCTATCTTACAGTGCAGTGAATTTGAAGGACATGCTGAAGATTTGTTACTCAGTCATGCGTAATCTGTTGACAAAATTTCAACAAAAATTAATATATTGATTGACTACATCCAGAACTATACCTCCAGACCTTTTATATCAATAATGTCCCAAGTTAATTGTTTGCCAGAATACTACTCGGGTTCTTAAATCTAACACAACGTTAACAATAGGTTCACTAACTAACGGCCCTCCTGGTAATTATTATGTACACAGAAGCGTCCGCTAATGGCTTTCTTATTTTACATACAAAGAACATAACAAGATACACAGTGATATATCGCAAAAACAAGTTCGCGTTTGCAAATAAAATTAGTGTACACAATATCCGCACGGAATATCCGAGGGTTGTTATAACTTTGTGTTTCCGTCGCCTGCAGCTCAACGTTTCTTTATAACCAACACAATGCGAATGTGGCACAATGAAGTGAGCTGACCCGCATTTTGTCGTAACGGAAAAACTAGTTTTTTTTTTTTTTTTTTTTATATTGTGTTCGCCAAATTGAAGCCCGCCTGGTGGTAAGTCGTGACGACGTCTAGCGATTGTGGGCCACTCTCACAGCATACAATACTATAGAGAGTGGCCCTAAACTTGACGACCTACTGATGTGCCTCTTCACGCTCCGCTTAAAGAACCCAGGATTATATGTGGGAGGAAACACGTGCACAGGCAAGGCGTTCCAGACCACTATCGTTCGGCAGAGAACCGAACGTTTAAAAAGCTCGGTTCTCGTGAACATTCTATCCACTGTGTGGGAGTGGCATCTCTGCCCGGCACGCGTTGTTCGGGATCGGAAGGAAGAGGGTGGGATCAGATTGAAGAACTCTTCAGAACACTCGCCGTGGTAAATACGGTAGAATACGGCCAAGGAAGCTATTGTTCGGCGCTGAGCTAGCGGCTCAAGGCTTCCCGTTACCTCCGGACAACCTATAATACGGATAGCCCGTCGCTGCATAGCGTCGAGAGCGTCCAGCAGATACTTCGCGGAGCCGTCCCAGAGGTGAGAGCAGTATTCGACGCAGGGTCTAATCTGCGTCTTGTACAGCAGACACCTCTGGTCCAGTGTAAAGAATCTCTTTACCTTATTCAGTATTCCTAGTTTCCGCGAAGCTAGCCCTATACATCTTTCGATGTAGTTTTTATTATTGAGCTCTCGACGACTAGTAGAAAAATAGCACAATAGAAATAATGCTACTGAAGTAGGATAGTAATAAAATACTGCAGAACATAACACTGATCTCTAAATTAAGCCTTAAATCCCCGCCACAAACCCATCTCCCGATCCCGCCAATCCCGGGAAGCATCGTTCAAAAACAGTTATTTATTACCAGATTAGGGGAATTACCGGATTTACGCTATCCGTCGCATCTTGAAAAGTGGGAGTTAAAAGTTTCCTAACGAGAAATCTCTTTAATGCAAATTTCTGGCAGTTGTGCCAAAAGGAGAAGACCATCAGAGTTTTAGTTAGAGGCATAGTTTAGTACGAATTGGATAACTCCTCGACTGGGCAATAATCACTGCCCCTATAATCCGACACCAGTATGAGGGTATTTATAACTCTTCAACACACACGAAAACGGAGGGCGGTCATGGCTAAACCAGTCATCCTGTGACCATGGCTTTGCATCCTGGGCGACACGTCAGGCATTTAAAGATGTAAATGTTAAAAAGCAAATGGATGAGCAGTCCAAGACCGAATGTTATGGCGTTCAGGGAGGACTGTTCAGGGAGGTATATGCCCTATGCCCATCAGTGGGCGTCAATTGGCTGATGAGGATGAAGATAGGTAGGGTTATAAGAAGCGGAGGTATAAATGTTAGCACCACTGTCTCACAACTGATGCTCACTTCTTCTATATTTATATTTTTCCAAGAAATGTTTCTGGTGTTGTAAGCCTTCACAGGTCACGTTTTACCCATCATGTGGGTCATATTTCTATTCAGTAGATTAGTATATTAAAAAAAAACCAAGTCTTTCATGCAATGGCAAACGTTCTTAAAGTTTAGAATCTTTTATGCGTTGGCGCTAATCTCCAACCCAACCGCAACCAAATGACTAAAGTAATAATGGACGAAGTAATATAAAACACCAGTCTTCTTTGAAAAATTCATGGCTGTGTTTGTATATTTAAATTAAATGCTTTCACAAAGTAATACAACCTCAAAGTAAACAGCAATATATTTTTTGGTAAAGATGCTAGAATAAAAATGTAATATTCACCAGCATCCATTTTGTATATAAATCAGACAAAGTGACTCGTGGCTATTACTTATACATGCCAAATTACACAAAGTCCACAATCTGCTCATTTTCATCACCAAAGCAAACAACAACAAACCGACTCCATATCTTTAATAATTCAGTGAGCTGTTGAGCACCTGGTTTTATCTGTAAACTCTAATTTATAAAGTAAAATCTTCGACCATCTAATAATTCATTCTAATTCGCGGAAATTATTTTTGATTCGGCGTTCATAATAATTTAGAGCGTGTAACGAGAATCCTTTAGTACACTGTTACAACTAGTGGTTCTGTGAACAGTAGACCTCGCGTTATTTTCGCATTTTCCTCCCATTTCTCCCCCATTTTCCCCCCAGTCGAAAATCCCTTCGACAAAAGTTGCGCGTGGCAACAAAAAAACTTGTGCCAAATTTCATGAAAATCGGCTGAAAATGCGGCCTGTAGACCGGAACTGACACACATACCAACAACGCCAAATCGGCCAGTCCTCGAGTTAAAACTGAGACGCTTCGCTCGCTTCGCTTGCTCGGTCAAATACAGATACTCACGTGTAGGGGCTTGTTCATTCAGGGAATATGAAATAAGTAGGTTAGACAAAGTTAAGTATTACAATTATATACAGATTTACATGAGACTAGATCATTCAAGGCATGGTTTGGTACTTCGGTCACTGGATCCGAGACGGGTGCAGTATTATTATAGTATTTATTATAGTATTTATTATAGTATTATAGTATTGACTTGAATAGGCTTACTCAATACTGTCACGAACGAAAACTTCTGCTCAGCTTACCCAAGTGCAACTCCATAAGCTTCACTAAAAGATTACTCCCTATAAACTATGCGTACATTCTTTGTAACACAGGTCTGACTAAAAAGGATAGCGTTCGTGACCTTGGAATACTTTTTGATTCTAAACTGTGTCTTGATCTACATATAGAAAAAATTGTCAGTAAAGCGTTCCAAATGTATGGCTTTATAATGAGAAGCACTACTGATTTCACTGCCTGATTCTTCATACTTATACCTTTACAAAACCTTAGTTAGGCCTCAGTTGGAGTACAGTGTTCCCGTCTGGAACCCTTATTACAATAAGTACAAAGATATGCTAGAGAATGTTCAGCGTAGGTATTTACGTGCAATGCATTTTAGATGTCGCCGTTCATATTTATCTTATAATGATTTGTTGTCTGAGTATGGACTTCTGAACTTGAGCGATAGACGCACGCAGTTGGAGGCAATGACTTTGTTTAATATTGTCCACGGGTGTTTTGATTGTATTGCCTTAAACAATGTACTATGTTACGCGGTCCCAAGAACTGTTCATGTGCGCCAGGTACGCGCGGGTAAACTGTTTGCGGTGGGCGGTTGTCGGACGAATGCCGGGTTGCGTGCGCCGCTGCGTCGCATGGCTGACTCATACAACTGCACTTTTGAGGACATTGATATATTCACATGCTCAGCGGATCGATTCCGACGACTTACGTATGAAAGATTGTTCTCAGATGAATAGCTGTAAATTGCCAATCAAGTTCAAAGACCGCTTTGGGTTTTGCTTATGTTTTGTTTTGTTATAGCGACGCGACATAACCAAAAATTCTGGTAATCTGTGAACAGCGCTGTGGGCTACGTTATTGTTATTCCTCTGTCTTTACTTGTACCAATATTACATAATGTAGCTGTTTGTTGTTCCTTTATATAAATAAAATAAAAAAATAAAAAAGATTGGATAGCACACATCTTTGTAGCTTGCGGTCTGATGTTATCGAGTCCTGCGCCGAGGTAGGGACGGAAGCGCGGACGGCGAGGTAAATGACGGCCGGCACAAGTGTTTGTTCCTGATATTTTATAAGTATACATAAATACATACATAAAATCACGTATCTTTCGAACTGGAGCAGGCAGATACCACACTCATTTCCACTTCCTACAATCTTAGTATACTTGTTTCTCTTCCTGCTAAGTATAGTTTATGCCTACTATTAGACCTACATCGAACGACAAGCACTTCGAACTACTAACTCCAGCCGGCCTCAAGTTATTTATTATTTAGCGAGCACCTGACTTTATTATATCTAAGTTTGAAAATGGCATCTAATTTTCTTTATACCTACTAACAAGCTTAACCTTTGCTGTAAGTGGATTTATAGGTGGTTGAAATAATGAAGTTCTCTTTCACGTAAATGATTTTGATCATTTGTACATTTAGATTCTACAAACCAAGTTGGGTTTCAGTGATTTCATTTATAGCGTATTTTGGTTGAGGTTTATACGTTTACTTGAGATTGAAACGGGTTTAGCCAGTTATCCACAATAACGTAGTTAGTCCCACATAATAAGGAGCCGTGAACCCATTGCCGCTACAGTACCATACAGTATAAAATTAATAATCATTCTACAAATACGAACCTTAATTTCAACAGCCAAGACTGGTGTTACGCAGCCACGATTAAAA
Source organism: Nudaria mundana (assembly GCA_963556515.1). Classification (NCBI taxonomy): domain Eukaryota; kingdom Metazoa; phylum Arthropoda; class Insecta; order Lepidoptera; family Erebidae; genus Nudaria; species Nudaria mundana. The sequence goes on along the minus strand of OY748294.1, from coordinate 1,555,809 downwards.
ATTAATACACATACATACACACATATATCCCTGAAGGCGTAGGCAGAGGTGCATTACACACCCACTCTTTGCCAGTATTTTTTTGGTCCCACTTAATAGGGGGCAAGCCTATTGTCATAACCGGGAACTTAAAATATTTTTTTATGAGTTTTATATAATGGTTTATGTCCAAAACGTACGAATCAGTTTTATAATAAAGAGAAGCAGCTATGTTATAATTTTGAAACCCCGTTGCATTACGATGGAATGTTGATTAAAGGCAACTACATCATACGTGCCAGCTGCTATGGCACAGCCTATTAAAGTTCTGGTCGTCTCGGACTAATTTATCTCTTCTTGTCTAGGAAAAGTTAATGCAATATTATTTTAACTTTAGTGGAGAGTCATATCACTACAGCGGGGTAATTTCCATATAATTACGTACATTAATGAACGAAAAAATGTTTTAACCAATTAAAATCCGAGTCGGTATTACCAAGGAGGCAATGCATTAATATGCATTAAGTTCAAATGGACGATTCAAGCGTTGTATCGTTTAAGAATTCATAAGGGGAATAACATTATGAATACATAAGTACAATGTATATTTTTATTTTAGTAATGTGTCGCCGTTTACTTACAGGTAATATTAGTTCCAACATTGAAGCAAGTCTATCATGCTGGTATATATACATACACACAGAGACATAGATACATACATACATACATAAGATGGCTGATATAAAACTGCTGATATGTGTTTTATTAATCTTTACTCTATACTTCTAGACCATGGCTCTATGAGCCAGATCTACGTGTGCGTCTACCGATCCCACACAGGGGATTCTGAGACAACAAAGCTCTTCCAGTACCTTAGCGAGACGGCTGATGAAGCGCAGGTGCGGTTCCCGAACGCTGACCTAGTATTTCTGGGGGACTTCAATGGCCATCACATTGAATGGCTTGGGTCCCTCAAGACTGATCATGCGGGTAGAGCCGCCCATGCGTTCGCTCTCTCCCACGGTCTGACCCAGATGGTATGCGGGATCACCCGGATACCAGACAGGTCAGATCACGCACCCGCTCTGCTGGATCTACTGCTGACGAGTCGCCCAGCCCAGTACAGTGTTTCGGTAGGAGCCCCACTGGGTAGTTCCGACCACTGTGTTGTTCACGCTGGCATGAAGGTGTCACCTCCTGCACGTCCTGTACAAACGTCACGACGACTATGGCACTACTCGTCAGCGGATTGGGACGGTCTACGCGATTATTATGCGTCCGTCCCCTGGAGCCAGCGCTGCTTTGTAGGAAAGGCTCCTTCGGATAGTGCTTCTGCTATTGCTGGCGAGATCAGTTTAGGGATGGATTATTACATCCCTTTCACTGATGTCGCCAGTATCCGCAGAGCCCGTCCCTGGTTCGGGCGAGATTGCGCCAAAGCTGTTCAACAAAAACAGTCGGCATATCGCGCCTGGATTAGGGCCCGGGCTGTGCGCGATCCAAAAGTGGGCCACCTCAAAGCAGCGTACAACCGGGCCACAAAATCGAGTAAGAGGGCCTTTAAGAGAGCGGATGCCCAGCGCGTCGCGCGGCTTGGTCAGGAGCTCACTTCCCATCCCACGGGCAGCCGTGGATTCTGGCAACTGGCCAAAGCCGTGCAATCTAACTTTTGTCAGCCCTCGCTGCCACTGCTGCGTTACCCAGGTGGAACACTGGCTCACAAAGCCCAAGAGAAAGCGGACATGCTCGCAGACCTCTTTGCGGCTAATTCCCGGGTCGACGACCGTGGCCTGCAGCCCCCCGCCATCGCCAACTGTGGCCACACAATGCCTGATATTGTTATCAGGCAATGTGATGTACGGGCAGTGCTGCGGTCACTCGACACGCGGAAAGCCAGTGGCCCTGACGGCATTCCGGCGGTGGTGCTACGAAAATGTGCAGCTGAGTTGCCTCCAGTATTAACGCGTCTGTACCGCCTGTCATACTCTTCAGGGCTCGTGCCGGAGGTCTGGAAGGAGGCGAACGTACAACCGATCCCCAAGAAAGGGGATCGGTCCGATCCAGGCAACTATCGACCCATAGCTGTCACCTCAGTCAGTTGCAAGGTGCTTGAGCTCCTTATAAATAAGCAGCTCATGCAATTCCTAGAGGATCACTCGCTAATCAATGATCGACAATACGGCTTCAGGCCAAAGCGATCAACGGGTGATCTTCTGGCATTCGTAACGCATGTCTGGGGTGGGGCTATGGAAAGGCACGGCGAGTCCTTGGCTATTAGCCTGGACATCGCCAAAGCCTTCGATAGGGTCTGGCATGCTTCGCTCCTTTCCAAGCTTCCGACATATGGTCTACCTCCTCAACTGTGCAGCTGGATTGCCAGCTTTTTAAACGAGCGCCGAGTGCGGGTCCTCTGCGATGGCCAGGCTTCTCGCTTCTTGCAAGTGAATGCCGGGGTACCGCAGGGGTCCGTACTATCACCATCTCTCTTTCTTCTGCATATCAATGATATGCTATCCCTCGGGAACATTCATTGCTATGCAGATGACAGCACACTGAACGGGAGTTACTCGGTTCGTCCGACGGCGGGGCGATCTGAGATTGAGGAGGAGAGACGACGACTCGTGGCTGATCTCGACCGTAACCTCGACAGTATCTCTCAATGGGGTACCGAGAACCTGGTCGAGTTCAATGCCCGCAAAACACAGGCGTGTGCATTTACTGCGAAGAAATCCCCTTTCCTTCCCCTACCCTCTCTTCAGAATGCATTATTACCAATGAAGGACAACCTTGATATCCTTGGTATAGACGTTCGTCGAGAGCTCAATAATAAAAACTACATCGAAAGATGTATAGGGCTAGCTTCGCGGAAACTAGGAATACTGAATAAGGTAAAGAGATTCTTTACACCGGACCAGCGGTGTCTGCTGTACAAGACGCAGATTAGACCCTGCGTCGAATACTGCTCTCACCTCTGGGACGGCTCCGCGAAGTATCTGCTGGACGCTCTCGACGCTATGCAGCGACGGGCTATCCGTATTATAGATTGTCCGGAGGTAACGGGAAGCCTTGAGCCGCTAGTTCAGCGCCGAACAATAGCTTCCTTGGCCGCATTCTATCGTATTTACCACGGCGAGTGTTCTGAAGAGCTCTTCCTTCCGATCCCGAACGACTCGTGCCGGGCAGAGATGCCACCCCCACACAGTGGATAGCATGTTCGCGAGAACCGAACGTTTTAAACGTTCGTTTCTCTGCCGAACGATAGTGGCCTGGAACGCCCTGCCTGTGCACGTGTTTCCTCCCACATATAATCCTGGGTTCTTTAAGCGGAGCGTGAAGAGGCACATCAGTAGGTCGTCAAGGTGAGGGCCACTCTCAATAGTAATGTGTGCTGTGGGAGTGGCCCACAATTGCTGGACGTCGTCACGACTTACCACCAGGCGGGCGGCGTCAATTTGGCGAACCAAATATAAAAAAAAAAAAAACTTATCTTTTGATAAATTTACCTAATGTACCGATAAACGAATGAAAATGAAAGATTCGAAGGACATTGAATTCGGTTGATGTTAAGTAGGTAATAGACAGACTGGTGGATATACTTTGTTTTTAATGTGTGGTGCAGTCATAGCTTAACATCTATACTTATTGAGCGAAGCGAGCCGAAGGCGAGCGGAGCTCTCAACGGGTGACTCAAAATATTTTTGTTACGATTTATGTTAAATTGTTTCTCGGCGAATACTCGGCCGATTTCGGATTTTCTTGCACTCATCGAAAGCTTACAGAATTACCCAGGTTCTTACGAAGCCAGAATTTTGAATTTAAACTCGCTTCACTCAAATATATGCTGCAGCGTAACGGTACGTTTCGCGACTGCGGCGACCTAGTATTATAAAGGCTAATTGATGATAATCATAAATAAATATGTTATGGCAATTCACACAACGCCATCTAGTCTCAAACTAAGCAGATCTTGTGATATGAGTACTAGGTAAACTGGTATAAATACTTGTATCCTTTTTTTTTATAAATACATACATATTATACGTAGGAAATACCTAGACTTCGGTACAAGCGTATGTTTCATCATCACTTTGCAGTTCAATGCATCTTTGTGTTGCAGAAGAGGCTGTCCGGACTATCTATGGAGTCATTAAGAGATAAATTTAAGCATATTAACATCCTTACAGTGTATTCATAGTATATTTATGAAATTTTATTGTATACCCACAAGAACAAATATCGAATGTACAATACATTGCCAACCGAAATAGCAAATTTATCTGTCAATAAATTTAAAAAACTAATAAAAAGGAAATTGTGCCATAAAGCTTATTATAGTATTAATGATTTCTTAGATGACAAGGCTGCCTGGTTGTAACACGAATTGCTCCTTTTTAAATAACTTTGTATTAGATTTAAGACGAAATATTTTGAAAAAAGCCGAACTGAGTTTCTTGAGGGCTAGTCACACCAACTTTTGACGAATCTAAATAATTTTCTAAAAATTTCAAAGATAATAAACGTTATTTTATTTTATTTTATTCACACAAAGTTTGTCCCGACCGGGAATCAAACTCAAGATTCCGAAGTTGAAAGCGGATGCACTACCGACCACGTTACCGAAACGTCTTATATATCTTACTATCTCATCAGAATTATAGCGTTCATTTCTTCGCATGTTTGCCCAGAATTACTAAACCTGAAGCTACGACGATATGAATTAACGTTCATTAGTTATAACGAGTAAAATTGACGACCCAAGCCTTGCGAAAATACGAAACAGCCAATACGGGTAATAACTGGTAATTTGCTGGAAACAAATTCAAATCGGATTTGAAGTCATCACTGTACATTTAATTTAAAACACGAATCTATTTTGATTTGCTGCCGACATTTATGAATAAAATACTGTATTAGTTCGAAATTATATTAATCAACCAACAGAGACAGGCAGCTCAACCCACTTTGTTCCACCTTAGGGGTGGCAGAGCCGTATTTAGAATAACACACACACACACACACACTCGTCAGTATTTTTTTTAGGACCCACATTTACATAATATACACCGTGAATATACCATCATTTAAAAAAGAAATATTTTGGACTCAGGTTATTTCACGGTGTACAGAAGTAGTAGGTAGTAATTAAATAGTTTATTTAGTTGAATACGCTAATTAAAGGGCTGGTTCCTATTAAATCTCTGATGATCACATCATCATCATACAACCAGTCTGTGTAAAATAAGAAAAACCTAGTAGAAAAGTACATGACGTGTTTTTGTTGAGATGAGAGTAGAAGAGATACAATATTTTTTTAAATCCAATTTTCTAAAGTTACCTGCTTGTCACTTTGTCGAATATAGAAAAAGAAAACTAGATTTAATGAAAAACATAATAATATCGACGTTGCAAAAATACTTTAAAAACTTCCACTCGTATGTGGTCGGCCACAACTCTGACACTTGCCAATTTTATACGAGTATAACAGTAACACACATTTGGCACCATTTGCGACAATATTACAGCTCAACAGAACTTAATAGGAATTCGTTCATGAACAGCGGTGTAAGAGAATTGTTTCATGCAGTTTTTACAGCCCATTATAAAGTGGCAATAAATGCAGAATGAAAGACATTTTTTTTTTTTGCTTTGTAAAATTATAGGTTTAATGGTAGGGTACGCTCTCAGTGCAACTATATCTATGTTTTACTGTTAGACTGTCTCAAAGAGTTCTCTTTGAGACAGTCTTGAGAATGCCTCGTGAGTAGGTGAAACATATGGCGACGTTTCTAATGTCTTCTATTTAGTGAAATTAGTGCAATTATATAAAAATTCAACATCTTACCCCATTGTTTTATCATGGACTTTCGCTAGGTAACGCCTGATTCCATTCAATAACTATATCTATACTACGTAGATATAGAGCGCTGATAACCGGTCTGAAACAATAACAACCACTCTGCACGTCTGAATAGTCGAGGATGACGTTACGTCACTACAGCTTCCCAGTTTAAGTTGGTGTGTGGCAAAAAATTTAAACTAATTATTGTTGTGAGAACTTGTTTTTGACGTGTTTCAAAGTAATGTGGCACCCCTAGAGGAACGTAAACATATACTGGGCAACCTATATCAGAGCTACTTATTAGTCGTCACGCAGAAAACGGGTGACACTCGCCATCTATATATAGATGGTTCATCTGAGGGTACGCCTAAATGTTTTTTGTGTAGTTCCCGAGATTTTAAGTGCTCAATTAAAATGGGCCTTGATAATTTTAATATAATGTAGTCTTAATATATAAGTCTAGTTCCTTAGAAGGTAGGTCAAAATGCCACAATTTTATGCAGCGTTCTTAAAATCATGACTGTTTTTTTTAATGGGGTAGACAAGGGTATCATAAGCTCACTGTTCACCAGTAACTTAGTTTGGCTAACCGAGAACTTGCCGGAGCCTTGTGAACAGATTAATAAATAAAATCCTTAAGTAATATTATATTTCATTTAGACTTAAACAACAGTTATTGGGTAGCAAAAATTAAAAAGAAAAGGCACAGTCGAAGGGTTTGGAGTCCGTTAAAAAGATATTACAGTTTTTCCACTATACCGACACAAACTTTTAAAATTCTACGAGTATAACATGGAGAGATTCTGCCAACAAATCTAGATGCGAGAGAGTTATCAGTGATGTGTAAGTTTAATCTCTTTGAACACAACCTATATCAAGCGTAATGTTGCAGCATTCCGTCCCTAACATAAGTTAAAATTTAATTCGAGACCCACATCAAGTGACATTCAAACTCGTTAGGAGTTCTGAAGGACGACTACGTACTCGTATGTGTACTTAAAATATGTATGCGAGTGTAATTTTGTAACTCTCACTTTATATAAGCAGACATTAAATAAAAATTTTTTTATGCAATCAGTAAACTTAATCACTGTTTTTTTTGTTACATAATAACTTAAAGTCAAACCTATATCTCCACAGAGGTAGGCAGAGGTGCATAGCACACTGTCAGTATAGTTTTGTTGATCCCCCGTAATAGGGGGAAACCAGGTGCCCGCCACGTTGATAAAAACCTAAATACCAACAGCCTGATTCTATATTACTATTATAAAGAGGAAAGATTTGTATTTTTGTATGTTTGTAATGAATAAACTTAAAAACTAGAACTAGAACCTGTGTCGTCCGGGTTTTGTTAATAGGCCAGTAAAATTAAGGTACACCTCGGAATTTAATTCAATGACATAAACACTAACAGCAGAAATATATCAAGTAAGATTAATAATTTTCATTTTTAATTAACTACTACATTTTATTTAATAATTATTAAAATTACGTGTCTATTTTAACCTGACTGCGTCGGCGATGGTTATGTTATGAAAACCTTCAACGTATAAAAAAAAACTTCATTTCATTGTAGTACATACATACAAATAGCAAGAAACCCATAGAAAACGAGATATATGCTAAAACGATTTTTGTGACCTTTTGACCTCAATATTTAATAGACGCGGACCGTTACCATTTATGTAGGTTTTGATACAACTTTTAGGATGTCTAAATATAAGTTTATACAAGTTTCCTGTGGGGTTGGAAAAATTCCGAGGTATACCTTAAATTTACTGGTACGTATAAGGCAGATAATAAGTATGAAAAACAGTTGTTCCAATCGGGTCGTCTGTCTGTAAAATAAATTAAACCAGGTAGCTGTATTGTTAGTTCTACTTTGTTACCGTATTTTAAAACCAACCCAATTTAATGTTTTAGTACTTACGCCAGTGAATTCTTTTCAAGCGGTTGCTTATTCTCTGTCTCTGACAGCGCCAAATGAAATCCTATTTGGGGGCAACGAGTATTAAAATCTGTCCAAAAAGCTGCTCTTTTAGTTCACAATGGGCAATCCAACGGCGAAATGAATGAGCTAGCTGCTGAGTGTGCGAGGGTTGAGGACTGATGCATAAGCTACTAGCGTTTCATAATAATTAAATAAAGATATACCTTTTTCTTCATTGAGCGACCGAAGTCTCCGTTTCAACTTGCAGACTGGGGAGAATTTCTTTCGTCTGTACTTTACATCTACGGGTTCTATCAGATCATGTTTGAGGCCGTATTTATCAACCGATTTGCATGAAACTTTACACACTCACTCCTTGCTTACAATGAATAACATTTTAATGATATTTTTTGGATTGGATGACAAATGAAAGAGTAATAAAGAAAATTGAAGAAAAAAATTTCTAAACAAAGCCGCTCCCGAAGTCTACAGTTCACAGAACCACTAGTTTAATTAATGACGACTATGCATATCATGTAGGTATTCTTTCAAGTCAAAAATAATATTTGGTTGGAAGGTTTTTCTCAAGTTTTCTCGATATTTTTTAAGAAGAGGAATTGAGAAAAATGAAGCATTGTAAATGTTGCACCATTTACAATGCTTCATTTTTCTCACTATATATAAGGACTGTTTAATATACCCGGTCGCGCCTGGTTCAAAACAAAGACTCTCATCATTCATCGAGCCTTTTACCAACGCAGTTGGGGTCGGCTTTCCAGTCTGACTGCGATTCGGCTGAACTTCGATATTTTCCATGGAGCGACTGCCATCTGACCTCCACAACCCATGGGCGATATCGAAGTTCTGTAGTTAGACCGGTCGGATTTTTGATTTAGGGCCCCTCCTAACGACTGCCATAGATGATCGCATGACAACCGGGACCGTCGGCTTAACGTGCTCTTCGAGGCACGGAGGGGTCTTAATGTCTTAAGAAATGGTTACCCATTCTAAGACCGACCCGACTAGATATTGCTTAAACTTTAAAATTTGTTAACATTATCGGTTACCACTAGACCACGAGCCCTTCAAAACAAAGATTCTATCAATTTCAATTAGGGTGAAACGCAGCACCATAGTGTTACGTCGCACCGTAGCTCGTAGCATGTAGCACCGTAGTACATAGCAACGTACGTAGCAAAGTTAATACTATTAACGCTTTCGCCTGATATTTAGACACAACAGACGTTAGTAATAAACGTTGTATTATTACATTAATTTACGAATGTCGTCATCAGAACGTTAAAAACGACAATGTAAATTCTTCAATGAGTTGTAAACTCGTCGTAAGTAAAGCTTATATTAATCACTACGAATCAACGAGTTAACTATGATGAAGTAATCAGTGAGTGTTACAATTTACTAATTATTCATAACTTTCACGATATTCATATCTAAAACAATACACGTCAAAAATTGACACAACAACTGACTTCAAATGACCGAAATAGGCCAAATAATTGTCGGAATGGGTCCAAATTGAAATGGGACCAAATAGGAAGTAGTAGCTTTCATTTAAAAAAAACAAAATCGGTTCACCCAGTCCAGAGATATGAGGTAACAAACATAAAAAAACATACAGTCGAATTGAGAACCTCCTCCTTTTTTGGAAGTCGGTTGAAAAGAGAATTAATTATCCTCCTGACATGTCACGGGTAGACTGCGACCGCGGTTGGCGCAGTCCAACCGATACGTCGAGAAATAATAACTCTCTTACCTTTAATATTCTCAGGGTTTAGTCCGGTTTAGATCAGTAGGTACCTATTTAAAGTTGTTACATAATATTATCATAAGATTTCTGTTTTCGCTCGGACTGAAAATTCTATTTAGTGGTTATGTAACATCTGTCATGGGTGAGGGAAACTTGGATTTGAATATTCTACAGTGACCGGTAACGGCATTGGGTTTGTCCCCTAGTACCGGTCAAATTACTGGCAAATTGTGTTAAAGGCGGCAGTACCGCTCGGAATAAACCCGGCGGCACTGTGAGTAGCAGCTTGCACCTCAGTATTCGGGGATGTAGGCGTGATGTGTGTCATGTATCAAGATTTTCTATAAGTGTAGAAGGTCTAAAGTTTATAATTTATAAGGTGGTAGAACCATACTTACGTCAACAAGAATGTGCTAATTGGAACGGATAAATATCGTCCTCTCTTTGAGACCGACGTCAAATAGCTGATGAATCAAAGAATCAATTTCATTTATTCAGTTTAGGCACATAAAGAGCACATATGAATGTCAAAATTTTACAATTTTATGTCAAGCACTATTTTTAAAAATACTAAATTAATTACATAAATAACCATTTGAAAATGATTCTTTCGCTGGTTCGGTAAGTTTTGGTTCTCCTGAGAAGATACCAGCAAGAAACTCAGGTAGATTATCCATTTTCTTTTTAATAATGTTTTGTTTACATTGTGTTACAATTTGTATTGTAGGAGTGGCTAACAACAGCAGATTAGGGTGACCATGCATTTTTATCATTAAGATATTCGTCTACATTATAATAGCCTTTCTTCATCAAACGTTTTTTCACTACTATTTTAAACTTATTAAAAGGCATGTCAACCAGATCCTGCGGAATTTTATTAAATATTTTAATACATTTGCCTACAAACGAATTACCAACTTTATGAAGTCTAATTTTTGTCATTGCCAGTTTATTTTTATTTCTTGTATTATAATTACGGTTGTCGGATCTTTTTTTGAAGAGTTCTATGTTCTTCCGTACATACACGATATTGTCGTAAACATATTGAGAAGCAACGGTTAAAATATTAATTTCTTTAAATAGTTCCTTCAGCGAGTCATGGAGTCCGAGTCTATAGATTGCTCGTATAGCTCGTTTCTGTAATATGAATATTGTCTCAATATCGGCAGCTGAGCCCCATAGCAGCAGACCATATGACATAACGCTATGAAAGTAGCTAAAATAACTAATCGTGCCGATTTTTCATCAGTCAGTGACCTTATCTTTCTAACCGCATAGGCAGCCGAACTAAGTCTTCCTGCCAAGGCTGTGATATGAGAACCCCATTGCAGTTTACTATCTAAAGTTATTCCAAGAAAAACTGTGGTATTGACTATTTGAACTAATTCATTATTCATAGTAATATGAGTATCCACGTGTCTAACATTGGGCATAGTAAATTTTACACATTTTGTTTTCTTCGCATTGAGCAGCAAGTTGTTACTTGTGAACCAATGCAGTATTTCCGAAATGGTATTATTTACATCGTCAAGTACTACTTTTCGTCTATCACTTTTAAAAATTAATGATGTGTCATCAGCAAATAATACTATTTCACAAAGATTTTTAGTGAAGTAAGGTAGATCATTTACGTATATTAAGAATAAAAGGGGTCCTAATATCGAGCCCTGGGGTACTCCCATGACTAATGAGGCGCCAGAAGAGTCGGTGCCATTAACGTTAACTTTTTGTACTCTATCAGTGAGGTAAGACTCCAGTAAGCCAAGTGAGCTGTGCGAAAAACCATAATAACCTAATTTTAGTAACAAAGTCTCATGATCAACACAATCAAAAGCTTTTGATAGATCACAAAAGATACCAATGGCATCCTGCTTTTCCTCCCATGCATCAAATATATGTTTCACAAGTGCAACTCCTGCATCCGTTGTGTTTCTGCCTTTAGTGAAACCAAACTGTTTGCTATGAAGTAACTTATTTTCTGTAAAATGTGAAAGCAATTGATTAAATATTATTTTTTCAAAAATTTTACTCAGTGTTGGGAGTATGGAGATAGGTCGAAAATTTGAAGGATCACTTTTGTCTCCTGCTTTGAATAAAGGAATGATTTTACTGTACTTCATAAGATTAGGAAACTGATTTTCATCTATACAGTTATTGAATATGAATGCAAGGTAAGGCGCAATATTTTTATATTCAGTTGTTTAAAAGTTTTAAGTATAGTGACAGAGTCAATATCCTGAAAATCAAAGTTAACTCTACATTTATCAACACTAGATTTGAGAAGAGAATTGGCTACGTTTTTTGAAGAATTTAACTTATTTGTCGTTATAATTGGAACATTTGTGAAAAAAGATTCAAATGCATTGGCCACTGCAGAATCAGTTTTAATATGTTTATAATCAATTTTTAACTCAAAGGATCGACCACGTGACTTTGCTTTACAGGTTTCATTGTTAATAATATTCCATGTTGCCTTAGTTTTATTATCAGATTTTTCAATTTTAGCCCGTATATAATTAGATTTGGCTATTGAACAAATTTTTTAAACAGTTTGGAGTACTTTTTAATCCGTTCAATTACTTGTGGCTCATTAGTAGATGCCTTTGTCTCGTATAATTCATACAATTTCTTTCTACGTTTATAGATTCAATATTTCGCTCACTTGTGAGTGCTACTACATCTTTTCTGTCTTTCGATTTTAATTTGTCATTAATTAAAATGAGTGACCCACCTCTTATAACGGAATCTCTAGTAAACGCACTGATGATTTTATAATTATCAATATTAACTAAGAGTTCGTGTTTTTTTAACCAGTGTTCAGTTAAACAAAGTACATGAATACACTTTTCATTCAAAAATAATTCTAGCTCTAACTCTTTGCCAGAAAAGCCTTCAATATTTTGATGAATAATATTCATGAACATAGACTTTTCCTTTGTCCTTAAATTTAATTTGCTAGGGATTTCCTCTATTGTCCTACAACTAAGTTTAAATTATTGTCACCCTTATTTGGAACAGATTCCAAGGTCACAAGACAAACATTGTCATTTTTCTGCTCAATAGAAGCAGATTGTTTAGCTAAGTTTTTGGCTGAATATTTAATAAAATATGATAGCGAAGATGCTATCTGTCTCCTAAAATATCTATTCAAATAGAATTTATCGTCCGTCAATAACAATTTATTTTCTAAATACATGTTTATGTCAATCAAATGGAATTTATTTGGATTATGAAATGTCAATGTATGTATTGTTTGATTTAGCTTATATCTAAGATTGTTTTCGGCCTGTGACAAGCCACGGCTATAAGGAAGTGTGAATAAAATAATATTTTTGACATCTAATAAGCTCAGTAATTCTAAACAATTTGCAATTACATTTCTGTCTGCATTTCCCCTATGGGAGATAGGAGAAATGCAGACAGAAATGTGTGACCAAAATTAAAAGTGTACAGTCGCTGTTTAAATTACAATTCTTAATATTTTTAACAATGTTAGGGCAAGTTAATCCCGGCATACAATAGTTAGTAACATTTTGTTCTAAATATGAACTTAGTAACCGGCCCATTGATTTCCCTAATTCATCACAAAACATCACTATTTCAGATTTGACCATAATTTGTTTGTTAAAGGAACTACTGGGTTTCTTGTTTGACTCAAGGGAAGGGCTCATGTTTGAAGTCAGCGAGGACTTACAGACCGGCTGAGGACCAAGTAAATGATTGTTTGATGTCAATATGGAATTTGGACTCATAAGATCCTTCATCGCCAGAATGTATTCCTGATACTCACTTTTAACATTACAATACCTATCAGTCATTATATCTAGTGATTTTTTTAAATTATTAATTTCAGTTTCTAACTTTAAGATATTGTTATTATAATCAGATATATTATTTTAAATTAATAATGAATACATGTCAAGTTCATCGCCTAGGTGCCTTCTCTCATTAATATACTTGACTTTTTTGAACATACTTTTTTGTCTTTTAATAAGTTTTTGAGTTTTTCTAATGTATTTATTAATTTTCACATATTTCTTAAGTTTGTTTCTACTGCACTCGACTATGCCCATCTTGTGATTGGAAGAATGAGCTATTAAGGTATCATTCTTTGTTAAGTCTATTGTAATTGTGGGTTCTACGTTAGGTTCAGTAGCAACAAGGCTGGGCACACTACCAACTAACTCCTCAAACAAGTTATGGGCATGGGATACCATAGTGTCGCGTTTCTCGGACTCAAGGTGGGAAATGAGGTGATGGGCTTCGTGCAGCTCCTGTTCTAAGACTGACATGCGCTTGAGGCCCTGTTCGTACTCATCGTTGCACTCTCTAAACCCAGATACAATGGTTTGTAATCTGTCCCGTTCATCTAAAACTAACCTATTTTCTGTATGCATCACAGCCATCTGCTTTTTTATGATATCGTATTTATTTAAGCTATCCAACAGTTCATTTTCATTGTCATCTCTTTCCCTATGCAACTGTTGAATCAAAGTTTTTGATACATCCAATTCCTTCAACGTCAGGTCAAGTTTTCTCAAGATATCGTCATGTTTAGCCTCATTACGGCGAGCAGAATACATGCTACGTGTGACTGGCATTACGATATTATAAATTTATACTGGCGTCGATACTAAGAAAACTACCTGATCAATACACTAAGTACCTACACAAACAAATACGTAAGTAACATCAAAACGTGTCGGATTGAACACACGACAAATTCAAAAACGAATAGGTACGATAATAAGGAGTTATTAGTACGATTACCTGTGTAAAAATCACTCAAATCACATTAAATCCGAGTTGACAAAGTTTACAATTTCTATAAATCACTTTTAAAATTTTCAAACAGTCATTGACTTTTAGCCGGTAAACCAAAATCAGCAGGACGCAATTTTCACTAATTACTTATTTATTTTACACTGGTTTTTACCTAGATACACTTTGATAATAGTAAGATTGTGTTATGTGATGAATTTTAGCCCCAATTATCGAAAATACCAATAATAAATTAAAATAAATACAAGACGAAATGCGAACAGATGTTAGCCGTAGTGTTGCCACAAGCCAAAAAAATGATGTTACAAATATTATGCTGCAGCCTAACGATGTCCGCTCGTGTTGCTCCTCGCGTTGCCGCGAATATTTCCCTAGTACGACTCGCTCCCCTAGTATAACTCGTGTGTGATAAGTTGAGATCTGAGCACACGAGCGCAAGTCTTATCTTATCACGTACGAGTACTTCACTCGCCGCGCGCGATAAGTGGCGAGGCGAGCGGTGAGACGAGTGACTGTCCACACGATGTTCCTCGCTATTCTCCTCGCTATTTCCCTCTGAACTTGTCGAGTCGTGTAGCCGTCCGGTTAAAGTATAAACCCAACTTAGTTCTCCTCTTCTCCCTGCAATACGAGTTCTGAAATACGAGTAAGTATAGCCGATTATTTTAGAATATCACTTTACTGAATGACATTTCTAAATAATCGTTTGTACTCGTCATTCATATTTATTTATATTTTTACGCGTTATTGACAGTGGAATTTTATTATTTTGGTCATGATGATACTTTGGAGATAGAATAAGAAGTGAAGTTGATTATTATTGTTTGAATTCTATTTAAAAATAAAGCCGTTCTGTTGCTAGCACTGTCTAAATTAGTACTTCGCTAGTAATTTAAATACAAAGTTTCGAAACCAGAACAAACAAAATTAATATTCATTGTTGCCAGTTCAAGAAATACCCTAGTCAACTAATACTAAGGTACTAATTTTACAATTTCGTGGAAAAAGATTAGGGTTACCATTTAACTCGAGCTGTCTTGTTTTCATTGCAAACACAAACAGACAAATTCCTTAACAAAATTCTTGGAGATGTTAACTTCACGTAGTAATTAAGTTATACTTGTTAATTAAAGTTAAAAGCCTCACTTAATGAATGCCCAAACAGTAGGCCTCCTGGACAGCTTGTGGCCTGACTAAGTTGAATAGGAATCCGCATGTTTAATATTATGTAGGTGGAGCTGTTGCAGCAGTTTGCTGGATGCGTTTTATATACAATAAATAAAATTAAATAAATCTAACTACTTTGCAATATTCCGCCACATGCAAATTACCCAACTCTCGTATTTATTCATGCACAAGACCGCCCTCCAAACCCACTTAGGCCGAAAGAATAGAGAAATAATTTTGAAAATAGAATAAATATGAGAGTTGTGTTATCGTGCAAAAAATAATAAAAAACCTCGACACGTATTTCGCCCCCAACCAGGGGCATCATCAGGAGATGTCGATGGCTCGGCGCACGGCGACCGGCGACTACTGGCGATTAAATAACATTAACTGTTAGTTATTATTGCCAGGTTCAAACTTTCGGGCCTTGCGAATCTGGCATTAAACGTAGACTTGATGTTCAGAACTTTGTGACTCAGACGGAACGTTCTGATTAACAGTATTAGGTTGCAGTCATGTACAATAAACTTGCTAAGTTATGTATCTTAAGTCATCAGAAAATTATACCTCACACATATGTATTAAACTAAGAAAATATAAAAACTTTGAGCTACTAAACGCAATTTTGGCTCATAAATTGTGTGAATAAAGTTCACGGTTAGAAAAAGTAAATCCTCGGGAAGGATTTACTTGGCGAGAGTCAACGGCGGGCGTGTTAATCTAAGACCCAGTTCAGGCGAGTTTGTTTCAGTAATATTGGTGTGCTAATAACTGATCTGGATTAGGCGTTTAATATTGAGATGGTTTATTTAACTTATTTCAAGTTCTCTTTATTTGTCACTAGCAGATGCTGGCGACGTGGTTCGCGTGGGGTAACGAGGTTTTTGCGACATTTTTCATTGCTATTTCGTTCCTATTGAGCGTAGCGTGATCTAATATAGAATAATAAATAAATAAATAAATATTGAGGACAATTCACACAACGCAATCTAGTCTCAAACTAAGCAGAGCTTGTGATATGAGTTCTCGATAAACTGATATAAATACTTATATACTTATTTTGTAAATACATACATAATTTACATAGGAAACAGCCAGACTTCGGTACAGACGTATGTGTTATCACACAAAGTTTGTCCCGGCCGGGAATCGAACCCGAGACTCCGGCGTCGCAAGCGGATGCACTACCGTTCACGCCACCGAAGCATTCAAATAGTCAATATAGCTTTTATTACTTGCTAACAATGTTTTATTTTTATTGGACGTTCTCACACAACCTCATCCAGCCCAAACTAAGCTATAAAATGTAGCTTTATATAGGTGAACGAACTTCTTAAAACGGTCCAGTCTTTTAGATCCGATTCAATACAATCAAACATACAAAAATAACAAAAATTCAGAACTTTTCTCTTTATAGTATTAGTATAGATAATATATTTAAGCATTATGACGCTAAAAAGTAAACCAATAATGTATATTAAAGTTCTGGCTCTAAGTTACCATTTTAGTTTATACTCGTACATCGGGTACCTATATTTTAATACTTTCGCAAGACTGTTCCTAAATATGATCTTTTCCACCTATAAATACGATAACACACATACACACACATATCACTCCTATATCCCCGAAGGGGCAGGCAGAGCCGCATTACACACCCACAATTTGTCAGTATATGTAGTCACACGTAATAGGGGACAAGTCTATTGCCGTCACCGGGCACACATATAATGGATTATGTCTAAAATGGCCGAATAAATTTAATAAAAAGTAGCAGCTATACTGTAATTTTGAAAAAAAAAAAAATAATTGAAACCCGTTATCTTGCGATGAAATGTTGATAAAAGGCAAAAAAAATCGTACGTGCTAGCCGCTATGGCATAGCCAATGAATGTCTTGTACGCCTCAGACTATAGCAAAAGCATTATCCGTATGTCCTTTAACGGTATATTATCTGCAATATTAAAAACGTTACCTTTCTTAACATAAATTTTAACTCAATATTATTTTGATACCGTGTTCTTAATTAACTGTAGCTATTGGAAACATCAAGTAGTCGATGTAGCCAGTTACTGGTAGCTATATGAGCTTATTACACTTGCTGACATATTAAATATCTGGGATTTGAAGATGATTAATATTGACACGACCCTCTAAGAATAAACTTTGCTTTTTGGAAAATAATATGACAAAATGAAAGTACGTTACACTCCCAAAACTCTTGAGACTCGTTTATTATTAGACGAAAGTAATAAACAGATTTGTCAAATAAATTATTCTGGTATCCTTGTACCATTTTAATTGTTATAAACCGTGTTTCTGTATAACGTTCCACACTCGAGTATGGTTCTGTGGTATGGTGGAACAAGAATGGACGGAGAGACGAGCCTATAAGAGGAAACTTTGGAAGTTGCACCAGTGCATGAAAAAATGCACGTCAAAAATTCAAACTACTAAAATGGGACCAAAGAGTTGTTGGAATGGGACCAAATGAAAATGGGACCAAAGAGTTGTTGGAATGGGACCATTAAGTTGTTGGAATGGGACCAAAGAGTAGTTGGAATGGGACCAAAGAGTTGTTGGAATGGGACAAAATGAAAATGGACCAAAGAGTTAATGGAATGGGACCAAATGAAAATGGGACCAAAGAGTTGTTGGAATGGGATTAAATGAAAATCGGACCAAGAAGTTGTTGGAATGGGACCAAATGAAAATGGGACCAAAGAGTTGTTGGAATTTGACCAAATGAAAATGGGACCAAAGAGTTGTTGGAATGGGACCATTGAGTTGTTGGAATGGGACCAAAGAGTTGTTGGAATGGGACCAAAGAGTTGTTGGAATGGGACAAAATGAAAATGGACCAAAGAGTTGTTGGAATGGGACTAAATGAAAATCGGACCAAGGAGTTGTTGGAATGGGACCAAATGAAAATGGGACCAAAGAGTTGTTGGAATGGGACCAAATGAAAATGGGACCAAATAGTATTTGGAATAGGACCAATTGAAAATGGAACCAAGGAGTTGTTGGAATGGGACCAAATGAAAATTGGACCAAAGAGTTGTTGGAATGGGACCAAATGAAAATCGGACCAAGGAGTTGTTGGAATGGGACCAAATGAAAATGGAACAAAAGAGTTGTTGGAATGGGACCAAAGAGTATTTGGAATGGGACCAATTGAAAATGGGACCAAGGAGTTGTTGGAATGGGACCAAATGAAAATGGGACCACCAATAGTTTCCAATAAAAAAAAATCAAAAGGTCCAAAGTATGAATGTACAGAGCTTAAGACGTAGAGGTAGGCCCAGGAAAAGGTGGATGGAATGCGTGAAGATCTCCTTCACGCATCCCACGTTCCATAAAAGTTGAGCCAATTCAAATTTAATGAATAGTATTTTCGTTGGAGAACTATTTATTCATTGATATTTGATACATTTGACTGCCTGCGTCGGTTCGCAATTATTTACAACGCTCCGTGACAACAATGACTTAAATGCAGTATTGTTTCAGTCTCATAACTCATACATACTGCAATCAATGTGCCCTATATTATACTATTGTATAGCATGGACCATAGTAACAGGGCACCTACTGGTATACATGGTGTAACACTTAGATCGGTCAGTGTGTGAAAGATCTGATTATGTTCTTATAAACCATGTCATGGAATGAAGTAACAAGAAAACTGCATTCATACATTTAGAAAAAGTGCTAAGGGACCAGCATCTCGAGGGTCCAAGTCACCCTCAACTGCACGCAGTGAACCTGCTAACAAATGGACAAGTCTCTGGCAAACATACGTAAGTATTACACTATAATGATATATATTTTACATAGTATTTAGTTGCGATTTGGTGGCATATCGGCAGTTTAAGAAAATTTGTTGTCTTTCAATACTAATTCCTAAAAAGCGACAATATAGGGGCGCCTTCTATTACTGTCGAAGTGGCTGCTATAGTCATCTTTCAAGCGTTGAATAGCGAAGTTATTTACGAGTGTTAACCATTGACCCAGCTTTGATTGATCAGTGTTTTAGAGGAACGATATCCGATACAATGTGATTGATGATCGGAGCTTATAGCAACGGTTACACGGTCAATTAATTTAGATAATTCGAATAAGACAGTGAAATATTGTCTCTTTTTTTGGTTTTTATGGTTATAAATGTCTGGTGCTGGTATTGTAAATGTGATGTAATTAGATGTTTGTTTATTTCATAACCATTGTATGAATTTGTTTGACTTATGGCACTATAGATTAGGCAGTAGACTAACCTGAAAGCTGAAATAGTAGGCACACTTTTGAGAATTATGGAGGCAATTTTGTAGCTGAAGTCGTGTATAGGCTCGTGTTATTACAGAGAAAAGATTTTGATTGTTTTAAATCATTACACTCTAAAACTAATGAACCAGTTTTATTTAGAATTATATTCAGAAGTACAAAAGCTCTATCGTCACTTCTATATTTGTGCAATAAACGTTTTTTCTTTCTTTCTTATTCCTATTGTTCCCGTAATTAGGATGAAGAGAAAAATGTATATAACGTGGACGAAACCATGGATTTCAGCTAGTATAATCATACATTTATAAAACAGCAGTTGAAATATTATGATCTCATTTTTGGGGTTCCGTAGTAAAAGTCTCCGAACCCTTATAGTTTCGTCATGTGCGTCCGTCCGTCCATCCGTTCGCCCACGGCTTTTCTCCCAAACGGTTGGTGCTAGAAACATCAAACTTTGCATGAATATGTCTATTTAAAACGCCGATAGAGTGGTACAATAAAATTTTGAAAAATATATTTTTAGGAGTATGTACCTCCCCTATACGTAAAGTGAGGATGATATTTTTTTCTTGCATCTACTCCTTTGATTTGATTTGATTTGATTTGATTTATTTATTTATTTGTATAGGTCACTAAATGGCTCTTACAAACGTAAGTAAGTACTTAAAATAAAAATTGTCATTGCTTCTATATTTAAATGTACTGCCAGATTCGCAAAGCAATAAGTAGAACCGAGAGAAAGAACCTGGCAATAAAACTCTCGGTCACTCTTTTCAAATAATTGACTCATTTACACATTTTCTTAAGACTAAATGTGGACGAATGTACATTGGTCTCGTGTCAAAATCAAAAAGAGTGTATAATACAACAAAAAAATTTATTATAGTCGCCTAAGTAAAAAATATGCTACAATTACGGCATTTTAGGAGGCACCTGCACCATGCTCAAGCCAGACACTTTTATCATTAAGGTAATCAACTGTCTTATAATATGCTTTTTGACATAAAGTGGTCTTTATAAAGTTTTTAAATTTATTGTCGGGCATACAAAGGACCGATTCAGGCAATTTATTATAAAAGCGTATACCTTCCCCCTTGAAAGAATGACGAACCTTGCTAAGCCGATAACACGGAGGGAGTAGTTTATTTTTATTACGTAGATTTCTGTCTGTAACGTCACTTACTTTAGTATAGCTAGATATATTTTTCCTGACATACAGTATGTTATCAAATATATATTGGGAAGCTACAGTTAAAATATTAATATCTTTAAATCGCTCTCTAAGAGAATCTCTTTTACCTAAACAATAAATGGCACGGACTGCCCTCTTTTGTAATATTTTTTTTTCTATATCTGCTGCATTTCCCCAAAGTAGTATTACATAGGACATCAAGCTATGGAAGTAACCAAAGTAAACTAGCCCAGCAGTAGCTACATCTGTCAACTGCTTAATCCGTCTCACAGCATATGCAGCAGAGCTAAGCTTATTAGCTAAAATGGTGATATGGTCACCCCATTGTAATTTAGAATCTATTGTTATTCCTAAAAAGGTAGTGTTATTTACAAATTCTAACCTTTGGCTACCCAGCACGACATGGACGTTTGCTTGTCTGACATTGGGCATTGTAAATTTAACGCATTTAGTCTTTTCTGCATTCAACAATAGGTTGTTTGTAGAAAACCAATTTGGAATATCATTTAAAATATTATTAACATTATTCGCATTCAAAGTAAATCGGCATAGTACAGATGTACTATGCCGATTTACTTTGAATATAAGTGATGTATCATCCGCTATGCCAGCTTGTGCCTCGATCATGCAAGGCAAGTCATTAACATAAACCAAGAAGAGAAAAGGCCCTAGAATTGATCCCTGAGGTACGCCTATTTTGACGTTAGTTCCGTTTGACTTAACGTTGTTCACATGAACAGTCTGCAGCCTATCTGTCAGGTAAGATCCTAATAGTTCTAAGGATTTTTTGTCAAAACCATACCGACGTAACTTTAGCAAAAGTGTCTGATGGTCAACAAAATCAAATGCTTTAGACAGATCGCCGAATACCCCAATGGCATCCTGCGATCCCTCCCATGCGTCGTAAATCAAGCTAACAAGGGTTACTCCCGCATCGGTGGTAGATTTTCCGCGAGTAAAGCCAAATTGCTGGCTGTGGAAAAGATTGTTAGTCGTGAAGTGGACTTGCATTTGATTTAGCATCACTCTCTCAAACACCTTACTCAGAGCTGGCAAAATAGAAATGGGGCGGTAGTTACCAAGTTCTCACTAAGATCCCTTCTTAAATAATGGTATTAGTCTACTATTTTTCATTAGGTTAGGGAATATACCTTCATCTACACATTCATTAAAAATTAGTGCCAAGTCAGGTGCAATGATATCAATTAGATTACTTATTAAGCTAACTGATATGCCCCAGTGATCTTCAGACTTTTTAATTTTGAGATTTTTAAATGCTTTCAAGATGTCACTGGGGTCTATATGTTTGAAGTTAAATTTAGATGAAGAACCAATATTACTTTCGAGAAGGGCCACAGCACTGTGGGCACATGAATTAACAGAAGAAGTTACTTTAAATGGAATGTTGAAACGGCTAAAAAAAAAAAAAAAAAAAAAAAAAAAAAAAAAAAAAAAAAATGGAATGTTGGTAAAATAATCTTCAAATGCATTTACAATACCTTTCGGAGAAGTTATATTCTTGTTTTCTAATTTAATTTTAGTAACAGTATCCCTCACTTTACATTTACCTGACTCTTTGTTTATAACTTTCCATGTTTCTTTTATTTTGTTAGGAGCCTCAATTATTTTCCTTTTGATGTGAATGGATTTAGCCTGTCTACATACTTTTTTGATTACTTTGGAGTAATTCCTAACATATTCAATGAAACTTTTATCAAATCTGTATCGTTTTTCTGCATATAGATCAAACAGCGTTCGTCTACTTTTATAAATGCCTACTGTTGCCCATTCACAAAATTTCGTTTTAACACTACGATTTTGGCATTTTTGTTTGAATGTGGCTGAAAAAGCATCAGATAATGTACCAAATAAACTATTATAATGGACCTCAGGATTATTACCTATATAAACTATAGAATTAAGTTTTTTCTCGAACAAGTTTTTGAATTCTTTAATTATATTAGAGGTTATGGGCCTACACATAATTTTCTCATAATACTGACTATTATTACTCTTGGGAAAGGATACTATTTGACCACAGTGATCTGATGGCAATTTACTAATTACAGACTTGCTTAAGCACTCACAATCCGTAAAAAAATTATCCAGGCAATTGGCTGCTGTTTCTGTGACTCTAGTCGGCTCACAGAAAATATTTTCCATATTGTAACTACCAAATAAATTTAAAAGTTGAGTACTTTTCTTACACTGTTTTAGGATGTTTACATTGAAGTCTCCGCACACAATTAACTTCTTCCTATTATTTGACGCAACCCCTAGAACCTGGTCCATGACCTTAGTAAATACACTAAAATCACTGTTAGGTGGACTGTATACGCAAACTACTATATACTGGTCAAGCTCGGCACAGGCCACCTCAGCACATCGCTCAACAGAAAGTCTAACTATGTCAGACCGCTCTTTGCTGCGGAGACCATTTTTTTAATTAAGACCATGGAGCCACCTTTAATCGCAGACTTCCTGTTAAAGCAACTTGCAATATTGTAGTTGTTTATATTGAACATCATCTCACTCTCCTTGAGCCAATGTTCAGTCAAACACAAAATATCTACATTTAATTCCTCTAGGAATAACTCCACTACTAATTCCTTGCCAGAAAGACCTTCTATATTTTGATGAGCCATCTTTAGCTCTGGTATTCCTGTTGTCTGGATATTCAGTTTAAATCATTTGTTATACATACTAAATTATTACTACAAGTACCTAACAAATCTGTAGGTATATTACTTTGTTTACAATGTAAACTCGTCCAAAAGTTAATATTATTTGCTAGCAATGTAGCAATTTTATTTTTTTTTGACTTCATAAGATAAATACTATCTTTGGTCTTAAAACAATAATTACTAATAAAATTATTAGTGTCAAAAAAAAATAAAAGTGTCACTATGACGACATGTCAAAGTATGAATAAAATTATTCAGAAGATGTATTTTTTTATTATAGGATGAGGACTGGCAACACGCATATGGGAACGCACATAATATTATTTTAAATGCTTTTAGTCTACTTAAGCATTGTATACATTGTGTACATTAATTCTTTCTTACCTACTTTGTTACTTTCACCTACCAGTAATACAATAGTGGTACTACTATTATACTTGGATGACACAATTTTGTCTATGATCTGAGTGTAAGTTGCATTGGGCAGGGAATAATTAACACAGTTTTCAATGTATTTATTAAACATATAGCCCATATTACAACCCACCCCATCAGAAAAAAAACCATAGTATTACTAGGAGGCTCAATGTTGGTGGTAGGATCAGAAATTGGGTTATCATTAGATAGGTATTTTAAAATCATAGTGAGGTTGCCAAAGTGATTTTTTCATTTAAGTATCCGTTTGCGAGATATTTAGCTTTGAAGAGCATATTTTTTCGAAAACAGAGTGTCTCTCCCCCCTCTATAATCTAAACGGCTAGCGTGAAGAACCTGAAAAAAATCATGATGGTAGACCAATGAAGTTGAAGGAAATCTATAAAGGATGGTACAACTCTGTTAGTTCCGGAGATATAGAGGCTTTTATGGGTAACTACGGAACCCTATCTTATGCATCGCCCGACACGCAATTGGCCGGTTTTTACTTCCATAAATTCAATTTCATTTGAGTACTGACAACTGGTACACGTAAAAGCTCTCACTGTGAATGTAATGTTATACCACCAAATGTCCTGTGAAACCTATATTTTACAGAATAATATGTAATTTACCCCATTAGGTAATGGTATTATGTTTTCTGTGATTCCGATGTGCACATTGCATAGCTAATAATATTATCTATGCAGACCTACATACCTAATTGTATGCAGTTTTGTATACTTAATACGTTTGCACTCCAACTATATCCAGAACTCGGAATACCTTAACCTTTTACCTAAACCGGTTCCACTGTTCATGCATGTTTAAGTTAACAAACAAAGTACATTTATAAAATTACAAGTAGACTTGAGTTCGTTTGCTTAACAAATTATGTACTAAAACCTTCCTCGAGAACCGCACAAAATCCGTTGCGTAGTTTTAAAGATCTAAGCAAACATAGGGACAGACAGACAGGAAGCGACTTTGTTTTACGCTAAGATAATATAGTATCTTATCTTATCGTATCGTATCGTATCTTATCTTATCTTATCTTATCTTATATCTTATCTTATACTATAAAATGACTCCATATTATGGATTCATTGTATAGTATGAATCGTAAAAATTAAAGTCTAGGGTCGTATTTGAACCAGCGACTGCTCCCTTTCTGATGTAAAGTTTACAAACTTCATTCCTTAAAAAAAATCATTAGTAAGATTTCAGTAAAAATGTTAAACATTTAAAACTTCAAAACATAGCTGCACAAAATCACGGAACAGCGCGCAGCATGTCTGTCTCGAAGAAACACCTGCAGTTGTTTCAAAAGTGAATTAAATATTCTCTGGCAAAGTTTGACAAATCTATTTAAATATGTCAAAAGCTGTGAAGCTGGTAAAGCTGGGAATAGAAACAAGATCACACCTATATTTTGCCAATGGTTTTGTTACCCCTACGTACTAGATGGTAAGTCTATTGTATACTGTTTAGTAGATTTCTATTGAGATGAGTAAGATACTATTGCCTAATATAGGTAGTAGGTAGGTATGACTGAAAACGAACACAGTTGACATTTAATAAGGGGGGAATTTCCGTGAACGTGTGATACAGTCTGCGCGGAACTCATCAGATGTTATTGTTGTAGGATTCATTGTGTCCACTGTTCAATACGATACGGGAATATCGTCGTGTCTCTTGGACTGCTTAATTGCATACAAATTGATACATTGGTAAGTAATCACAAAAAGTATGAGAACTTTTCTGAAGTTCCTTTCATTTGAACAAAAGCATAGCTTCAATTAACACAAAGGGCACAATTTTATCTATTTTCCTTGCAGTTTTAATTATTCATTTATTATTGAATTATCAATTTCTTTATTTTTTCACAATCACAACATTAAGTTCAAACGCATGGGTTACAATAGAAATGCTCACTTCATCAGTGTAGTAGCGTGGTTTGTGCAATATTTGTCATTGCTACTCCGCTTTTATCGATCGTAGCGTGATGTTTAAATGGATTTATGTATGGTAATAAGCGTTATGTATATAGGTAAGTATGTATTGTATTTCAACCTACGCACACTCCATACTTTTCTTCTACTAAGCATCTCCTTCCCTGGCCCAATGGAAGAGATTTCTTAGAAATAAGTGGTGCCTTTGTACTATAACTATATATCCTACTGTTCTTATCTCGCTCTTCCTTCTTGTGTGTAAATAAATAAATAAAATAAATGTTTGGAGTCTATTCAACTCAAACAAACAAAAATACACACAAACATGTACGTTTACGTGATAGACTGCTTTCCTTAATAGGCTATGTATGACAGATTAACCAGACAAATCTTTCCTCTTTATAAGATTAGCCGAAACATCAGCTACTAAGCTGAATAATGGAAACCCACACGTTCCAATAACCTTTATCAGGCAACACGACGCGTATGATTGCCGAGAAATGTGCCGGTTCACCCTTCCTATTGATTACCATTGGGCATAAATTGTTCTCCATTTTCGCAGACATTCCAATCTACTGTCGCTAAAACGAATTTTAAATTCTTTTAGGTTGACTTGAATGATTTTTCATATTCAGATCGCTAAAGTGACTCCGCCCACCTAGTGGAAAGCCAAGGCGACGTCTAGCCATTGAGGACCACTTTCATAGAACTCAGGGGCGGACCCAGGCCTTAAAAAAGGTGGTGGGCACGGCCAGTCGAAAATCGGCCAAGTGTGAGTCGCAATATGAACTTGTGATCGATATAATTTGTAGTGTTTTTTTTTAACTCCCACGTCCTTTGTCGAGGCCCTCTGGTGAACACTCCAGGAATTTTCAGTGACCCTCGGTGGAATTTGACCACCTGTGGCCTCTGCGCTGGAGTTTGGTCGAGTTTTATCCCGCATCGTTGGGGTCGGGTTTTATCCCGCGTCGGTGAGTGAATCCGGTTGTCGCTGACTGCGGAACTCAGCGGGAAGGGTACGCTCCCTCTCTCTTGACCGCCTCCTTCGCGAGCATGACTTGCTTGCAGAAGGACACGGCGCGGTCCACCTGCTCGCGCTGGAGACCATGGTTTGTTGAGTGTACAGTTCAATGTAGTGAAAACTTGCTAGCAAAAATTACAGAAGTAATTTTATGTTTGAGTTTCACAATGAACATTTTCCTTCAAAAAAACTGAGGCGATTTTAGTAAAAGAATATTAAATATTAAATGCAAACATAACAAATATAAAATATGAAACATGATGAACAAATATAAAATATGAAAGAATTTATTTATTTACAATAAAAGAATTAAAATGTACAAAATATACATAATTATGTACTAAAAAAATTTACTTTACAAAATTTCGTTTAAAAATCCTCCGCGTCATTGCCGACTGGGAAGGTTTCCAGAATGCTGGCTGTGTTGCCACGTTGGATGGCGATACTTATTCTTTGGGCCAGAAAATAGTCAGCCTTCTGGTCCTGAGAAGCATCGATTAGGCGTTTAGCAATGTCTCTATAAAGGCGGTGAGCACTCGGACCCCATGACCCCAGTGTCTCAACCCCAAACGGCTCAAATATGAAATATGTATACATGCTAATATCCATTTATTATTACTAATAATAATTAGGTATTAGCATGTTAAATTCGTAATTTAATCATTTAATAATTTATTAAATGATCAAATTACGAATTTAACGTAAGCTTGATCTCTGATTAAATTACGATTTTAACGTAAGTTAAAATCAACGTTTCTTTTTCGCAAATATATTAATAATTTCGTCAATATCTAGGTTAATATGTTTATGTATAGGTATTTAAGAGAGCTAACCCGGTTAATTTTTCCTGACTGATTGAGGAACGCAACCAAGATTTAAGTCTGCGTAGTGTAGAGAAAGATCTTTCAGCGGTAGCTCCACTGATCGGTAGAGTTGCCAGTATTTGTAGAAACATTTTATATTAGGATATAAGTCTTGGTCGCATGCCTCAATAAGATGAGGTACATCCTTTTCCTTAGGTATGACGGAATGGTTTTCGAATTCTCTTTTCCATTTAGTCAACCAGAGTCGGTATTCGTTAATGATAATTAACTCACTATCAGTAATGACAATCCGATACATCTGCACCACATTTTTTACGGTCTCGACATCTAAGTCACTAATATTAAGGTTTGGGTAGGAAACTTTGTTGTTTTTATTTTAACTAGATCCCTGCGTATGTACTTTCGTACCAAAGACGACGTAGATTTGGTAAAACGAGAAAACACTATCTATGTCTTATGTCATTATATTGTCAATGTCAAAAATGTGACATAACGTCTATGCGTAATATTTGGTGCGTTCCGAATCACGCACGATTTATTTTTCTTTTCCCAAATCCAGAGTTAATCTCAATACCCTGAAAGTGTGACGTAATTTTCTCAGTGAAGGTGGTGGGCATTCCCATACTGCCAATCACGGTGGATCCGCCCCTGATAGAAAAATAAAAAATAAAAATAAATAAATATTAAAAAATAAAAATAAAAATTGTTTAATTCGAATAACTAAGATCCATATTTTTTTTTAATTTACACAGCAAAATAAACTTAATTTAGAACAATCAAAAAATAAAACAAACAAAATTAAAAAAATTAAAAAAAATAATAATTAACAAAAAATAGAAGATAGAACTCAGTATTTACTATTTAAAAGTAGCTTCCAATGATGTACTTACATCTTATCACTCCGCTTAAAGAGTCCAGGGTTGCAAGAATCAGGAAACTCGTGCGCAGGCAGAGCATTCCAGGCTTAGATCAAAAATACTATAGATATTGGATTCAGTACAAATACAACGCAGAATCTTGGCACTCGAATACTATATAGGTAATTATTACACATACCATCTATAAAATAAAAAAGATTGTAAATTGATGGTTGACATACAAATAATTCGTAATAATTAATACAAAAACATCAATGTACAGCGCTGTTGTCGCATCCCTCGAGAGTCAGCAAGCGGAAAAGGAACTTAGTACGGAAGCGGATGAAGCGCTCAGGTGTGCAATTTTCGATAGTGGACCGAGGTGAAGTGGTGCCGTTTTTAAAGTACTGATCAGTAATCTAGGTATTTTTGATCTAAGATTCCAGGCATAGATCTTTCTATTTGGGAAAGACACATACATGAATTACCTACTTTGGTTTTTAATTTCTCAAAATAACCAAGAAAGGTTTTCAATTTGTTGTTTTGTAAATTAAAATTCGCCTGAATTAATTCTGCAACGTGTGAACGACATGATTGTTTTAAAAAAAGTTGTAGGATTACTAAACATAATAATGTACGTTGCAAGTGATCTAAACCTGATTAAATTCCATGAAAAATATAACACACACACACACACACACACACACACACATATTATTATCACGCTTATATCCCCGAAGGGATAAGAAGAGGCGCATTACAATTTGCCAGTATTTTTAATCCCACGTAATAGGAAGCAAGCCTATTGCCGTCACCGGGCACATTAATAATGGGTTATGTCCGAAATGGCGGAATGAATTTAATAAAAAGTAGCAGCTATAATGTAATTTTGAAAAAAATTGTTGCCTTGCGATGAAATGTTAATGAAAGGTAACAAAATCTTACGTTCCAGCCGCAATGGCACAGCCAAATAAAGTCCTGGTCATCTCGGACTATATTACAATAACTGCTATAATACTATATATACTACAACAAAATGTAACCATTTAGGAAAAACAGAAACAATATTAAGTTAACAAGTTTAATCCCTTTTTTATTTTGATAACATTATCTTATAATAAACTGCCATGTTCTCAAAGACATAACACATTGATAGTATTGATTCACTATAGTAATATTCACGTAGAGAGCGCACCTGTCGTGTTGTGTTGGCGCTGCCGGGAATTTTATATGAACTGATGTCGCTCGACTTAATATATCTGAATATTTTCACGATCAAGCTATCACAGTCATGTTAGGATGGGCGGCGCGGTTGACGGCCAACAACTCAACGCTCCTTAACAGACCGTTGAGGACCTTGGCCGTCAAAACAATAAGGGGCTACCGCACGATTTCCGGAGAGGCTGCATGTCTCCTAGCCGGGACCCCTCCATGGGACCTGGAAGCGAGAGCCCTTGCGTCATTGTTCCAATGGCGCAAGTAGGCGCTGGAGCAGGACCACAGGCCTGCGTCTCGAGAAATCGATGACCGGCGATCCCAATTCCGACAGGATCTCATGGAGTCATGGAGGGTGCGACTTGAGCAACCCAAGTGGGGTGCCACCATCATCGCGGCGGTGAGACCGATCATGGACGATTGGCTGCAGAGGCAGCATGGTGACCTCACGTATCGTGCGACGCAGATCGTTACCGGGCATGGATGCTTCGGTAGCTATCTGTTTCGCATCCGTCGTGAGGTGACACCCCGGTGTCAACACTGCGAGGTTTCCGACGACGACACCGCACTCCACACGTTCGTGGAGTGCTCAGCGTGGGCGAGTCAGCGCCGGGACCATGTAGTGGGTCTGGGCGTGGATACCCTCTCGCTGGAGAACATGCTTCAAGCCATGGTCTCCAGCGGGAGTAGGTGGAACGCGGCCGTGTCCTTCTGCGAGCAAGTCGTGCTCGCGAAGGAGGCGGCCGAGAGGGAGAGGGAGCGTACCCTCCCCGCCGAGTTCCGTAGTCAGCGGCGAGGGCGCCGCAGACTCATCTACGCCCAAGACCATCGACCTCCATGATCGGGGCCTGAGGACGGCGGGATCGCCACCCGTCGTCCTTACAGAAGCAGGCTAGAAGGGTTGCGTGCTGCGGGGCCTTTGCCCCATAGCACGCAACCAGATTCACTCACTGACGCGGGATAAAACCCTACCCCAACGACGCGGGATTCTCATCCCGACCCAACCCCCGCAGAGACCACAGAGCTGGTCAAAGTCCGCCGGGCGCCACTGGAAATACGTTCTGCTTGTAACCAGAGACGCCCGGTAACGGGCGTTAGAGCGGCCGCGGCCTTGGTCGCGAAACTAAAAAAAAAAAGTCATGATAGGAGCTGTTAAATGAAAGAAAAAAGATTTGTTTAGTAAGGTTGATATTGATGGTCGGTAAAGTAAATTTAGCTG
The DNA here is from genome assembly GCA_963556515.1 of Nudaria mundana. Lineage (NCBI taxonomy): Eukaryota > Metazoa > Arthropoda > Insecta > Lepidoptera > Erebidae > Nudaria > Nudaria mundana. Next base: position 1,524,688 of record OY748294.1, on the reverse strand, counting down.
AATTATTCAGTTGTAAAAATGTAATTATCGGTTATTTACATGAAATCATATATATATCATATCATATAGGTTTTTTTTATAAATGCCGCTCTATCAAAACAAATCGAAAAAAAGCTGTCAAGTGCAAGTCGGACAAACGGACGGACAGACAGCGAAGTCTCAGTAATAGGGTTCCCGTTTTACCCTTAGGGTACGATACCCTAAAACCGATGATTGCTTACTATGACCATTATTTTATCTTTAGACCTGTTTTCTGTACGTAAGCAGGAACACGTACCATTAAAATTGATAGAAAGTAGTTTACTTGTGCTTTGGTACCTCAGCAAGAGAATAGTACGAAAAATAAAGAGGCGAGAGGGTTCTAAAGAAGCCCTAATAAAATTATATATAGTACAAACAAACGCAAAAATAATTAACGAAATAAGTTTTTCTTTGAGAAATGAAATTACAGTAACGCATAGGACGGGCGGGCAAGACGGATGGGTCGGGCAAGAAGAACTATTTGAGTATTTTCATAGGTGATTGTTAGAAAGAGACAACAGTAGCGTCGCACTAACCTCCGCTACCGACTGCTCATGACTAGTGCCCCGCAAGCAGCGGCGAGTGAACAACGTGGGAGTACGCGCCAAAAATATTTTTTTACGAAAAAAAATCGATATACAAAGTAAATACATAAAAAATTATGCTTTTTCTTTATAGAAAAAGCATAATTTTTCTGTCTTGAATCTTGAATGCTATCATCAGCATTCTGGACATTTTCTTGAATTGCTGGGTCTGGTTGACCATACTTCTTACTTGCACTTGATATCGAACCTGTGTGGCCTTCCCGCATGGCTTTCTTTAAGATTTCTTCTGACCATGAAGCGCGATCGGTTTTTCTCTTATAGTTGTACACCATCTAAAACAAATTAATTGAAAAATTTAACCTTTTTCTCTCCATTAAAAAAGGAAAAATATAGGCGGGCAAAACGAACACTATCCGTCTTGCCCGGTTTCTTTTTGCCCGCCGGGTACATTTTCGAAACATCAAACAATAAACAAGAAAAGATACTGGCTAATATTTAGTAATACTATAAAACTACTAAAATACACATGCACGTCGATGGGAATACCAATTTATACGAGGGTTTTATAACCCTGTCCAGAATGCTGATGATAGCGCAAATATTTCATAGATAGATATTCTACAAGAAATTAGACCGATTCCTAAAGAAGTTAATAAAAGAAACAACAGAGGCCGGTAACCACAAAATGCTGAGGTGTTAACCAGCACGCCGATTAAAATGGAACAGAAAAAAAGCAAGACGCCACTAATGTAAAGGAGAAGATGAAGTTTGAAACGGTGCCTCTGGCAGGCCCATCAAAAGTCTTAAATAAAAATAAAACCGTAACCAAAGATAAATCTAAGGAGAATAGAAAAAACCTATTTATGCACAGTATGCAAAGAGATTTATATTCATCCCCCAGTCGAAGACTGGATCCAGTGCGATACATGTCAAGAATGGACACATGAGGTCTGTTCTTCGTAACTACATGGGACATGGGTCCTACTTTTGTGATGATTGCTACGACTAAATGCCATCTTTCGTTTTGCCCGCCTAGGTCGGGCAAAACGGATAATGGCCATATTTTAAAAAAATATATAAATTTGCTACTTTCGATTAAAATATGTTCAATTTTGTTAACGTTTCATAAACTTTAATTATGCTAGTTCCTAATGAAAGTAAGACTGATTAAAAACCTTAATTATAAATATGTGTTTCTTTCTAAAAGACTTAGCTCATTCGTCTTGCCCGCCCGTCCCCTACCTAAAACAAACATTTACATTTATTTCATATCTCGTTTGAAAGTTTTGTTTGGAATTGTACTTCAAAGCGCCACGTAGATACTCGTAGGTACCTAATATATAACTTTGTTAATAATTTATATTAAATCATTTTAGCCACAAGTTTATTTATACTTTGTGTTCTTTGGTTTCTAACGAATTTAATACTGTTTAGTTTGTACGTCGGTTTAATATAACCGCTTGTTTACGTTTGTTATTGAGTTTGTTCTAAAACAAGAATTTAATCATCCAAAAATACACGAAACCTCATTTTACAGGCGTTAATATTCAAATGGAATATTAAATTTCCTTGATATCCAGGGCGATCTCATCTCCAAGTGGTGCACCTCCCGTTCAATAATAGAGGCTCTAGGAAACATAAAAGGTCCTGTCAACATGATACCAACAAAGTTACTGTCGGAAAGTGGACGTATAATATGCCACAGTTAACCCTCGGCATGCCTGGTGACCAAAAGTAACACGGTATGCCTTGTAGGGTCTCACGGACCCGGACCATTAGCCCCCTATAAACATGTAGTTGTGTATTGGATAGAATCAGGGGTTACCTGGCGAAAATCCATGACAAAGTAATGGTAAGTAAGATGTTCAAACTTTTTAAAATAATTGCATCATTCTCGCAAAAATATAAGACATTAAAACGTCGACAAATGTTTCACCTCTAAACGAGGCATTCTCAAGACTGTCTCAGAGAGAACAACCTAACAGGCTGGCAATTATTTTAAAAAGTATGAACATCTTACTTACCATTACTATGTAGTTGTGTATTAAACTAGTTTATTAAATTAATTGATAAGCTAGCAATAATATGCTACAGTATGTAATAGAAATAACCCAGAATCAATAGGTTTTGTTTTATTCTTATTATTAAACATCAGCAGCGATTTTAACAAAAGCGTAAGCGTAGCGTTTTTTGCATCATGTATGAAATTTGTACTTAAATAACAGGTACACGCGCACTTAAATCACATCTTTGTTCTAAAGAACCGTACCCTGGACTGAAATGGCGGGTGTCGGACGTCTAGAGACTCATAACGGTCAGTTACTGAAGACTGTTGCGTGCAAAATTCAAATTTGAATGAACTGCAGCAATTTATGTTTAGTGATGGGTCTGTGGGACCCTACCAGACATGCCAAGGGTTAAAAGAAACAGACATTTTATTTTTATTTATTTATTTACTATACTTAAAAACTATCATGACAGGTATTCAATACCTAGTAACTTTTGTACTACATATAATGCTGCCTTTGTGAACTCACTCAGATGACACGAAAACACATCTACTATTTCCGATATAGCATTGAGGGCGCGAAGAGCGCGAACGTACGGCGTCTCGGCCAGGAGAAATGTGTGCGCGCGCGGGATAGCCAGCAGAGGCGGACATCATTATTTATGTACCTTAAATATGTATGTATGTATATGTTTCCTAGCTGTCATTTATTAAAAAAACTGAAAGAAACCTGGAAGTTTTTATAATATCAATCAACGAAAGCTCTTAGACTTTTTTAGCCAGTTTAACCAGCGTCAGTTCCTCGTCAGCGTGAATGGTCTTAACAACTGAGCTGGCAGCTCAGTTGTTAAGACCATTCACGCTGACCACAGTTGAACACCTCTAAATAGCTATCTATTACCAAATTCAATCAATTATACAAAATATCAACAACACCTAGATTTCGAAATTTAATACAAAATCATATCGATAAACTACCCCTGAACCAGCTTGTACTTTCAAGCAAAGATTTAGATTCCACTCCACTTCCAAATAATTTTAAATCGCATTTTAAAACATACAATAATTCTAAGAAATAAAAGTCAATAAATTGTTTACAATAAAGAGTAGTTAGTATGTTTTTATTTATTTATAACTGATCAAACATTTCCAATATCTACTGGAAATATTAATACAGTAAAATTTTATTTATTTTCAAAACATTTACAAGTAAAATTCATGTTTCAATTTAAACAATAAACATAAATACTTTTTATTATTGAGCGGAGCGCAGCGAAGCTCTATCTTAGACGACAAGTGTAAATCGTTTGTGTGCCAACTCCTCCGAAACAGCTCGACCGATTTGGACCAAATTTGGCATTCTGGTCAACATCATACCCGGGTGTACATATTTCTGAAATCATGAAAATAAAGCATAAAAAAAATTAAGAAAATTTGCTCCGCTCAACATTTGCAATTAGTAGCATGCATTGCATACCTAGTTTTATACAGTTCTTGCGTTTCGTAACTATTTTGTTCACGATACACTTGCATGTTGTTGACATTATTAACTACTAATGGTTCTGTTAGCGGAGGTTATTGAATACGTTTGCAAGATTTTGTAATCGCAAAGATACGAGAATGTTGTTAGCAGCCTGTTTTGTACCTTTTTAATATAGTATGAAAGTGGATAACTGTTATTGGTCAGAGTCAAGTAATTTCTGTTTGTATACACGATAGTAAAATAGCTATTATTATCCCAAATAAAAAAAAATACAATAACATAGTTGGGTAGTAATAATTATTAATTAAATTTATATGATCATGAATGTCCTAGTTAAATCTATGACTATAATTCAAAATACTACTGCATTACAAAAGTATAGAACACGGACTACACTTTAATTAAATAAAACTAGTTATCCCAGCGAACTTTGTATCGCCTCAAATATAAAAAAAAAAAAGAATATTTTAATATTTCATGCAAATGTATTTATTATTAATTATAATTCAAAAACGTGACGGACGGACAGACAGACAAATTGTTGTATTAAATATATAGATGTACCGTATTTCAGTAATAGAACCCTCTATCGAGTTCTTAAGTTATTAGACACGGTCCAGTGATTTCAGCTAAAGAACTGGTGAACTTGTAAAATCTTTTTCGGTTTTTAACCCATCCAACAGCGCTTTAACCTTTCAAACAGCGCTTTAAACTTAAAAAAAAATGGTAGCACGGGCGGGTGATGGGCGGATGATGACATCGTGATGTTGTCTTACTATCTCGTAGAAAAAAAGGAATAAGTCTACAACCAAACCATATTTTACGATTCTGTAAACGGCAATAGATTTATTGATATATATTTGATGATCAAGCCTCAAAAAATGAATAATAATGCAAACAAATTATTTATTATATATTAGTCCGAAATTTGGAAACCAAGAATTTTTTGGAATTCAGAAATTCAAATGAATTTCAAGAAAATTCAAATGAATTTCACGAAAATTCAAATGAATTTCAAAGAACAAGGACCTATGCTATCTAATAACGTAAATAATTTGATAAAAAACCTCAAGGTGTTTATAATAACACCATATAAAACTCGACCCGCCGAAACATAAAATCAGCGTGCCAATTTATAACGGTTTTCCACCAAATTTGTCAAGCTATTATTACACTGAAATATATAATTACGCACATAATCGTTCTCAAAACGTGTTCTAATGAATTTACAGAGATAAAAAGTATCTTTATTTATACTTTTTTATACTTTGCAGCGTACAACCGGGCCACAAAGTCGAGTAAGAGGGCCTTTAAGAGAGCGGATGCCCAGCGCGTCGCACGGCTTGGTCAGGAGCTCACTTCCCATCCCACGGGCAGCCGTGGATTCTGGCGACTGGCCAAAGCCGTGCAATCTAACTTTTGTCAGCCCTCGCTGCCACCGCTGCGTTACCCAGATGGAACACTGGCTCACAAAGCCCAAGAGAAAGCGGATATGCTCGCAGACCTCTTTGCGGCTAATTCCCGGGTCGACGACCGTGGCCTGCAGCCCCCCGCCATCGCCAACTGTGGCCACACAATGCCTGATATTGTTATCAGGCAATGTGATGTACAGACAGTGCTGCGGTCACTCGACACGCGGAAAGCCAGTGGCCCTGACGGCATCCCGGCGGTGGTGCTACGAAAATGTGCAGCTGAGTTGTCTCCAGTATTAACGCGTCTGTACCGCCTGTCATACTCTTCAGGGCTCGTGCCGGAGGTCTGGAAGGAGGCGAACGTACAACCGATCCCCAAGAAAGGGCAACGCCGATCCAGGCAACTATCGACCCATAGCTGTCACCTCAGTCATTTGCAAGGTGCTTGAGCTCCTTATAAATAAGTAGCTCATGCAATTCCTAGAGGATCACTCGCTAATCAATGATCGACAATACGGCTTCAGGCCAAAGCGATCAACGGGTGATCTTCTGGCATTCGTAACGCATGTCTGGGGTGGGGCTATGGAAAGGCACGGCGAGTCCTTGGCTATTAGCCTGGACATCGCCAAAGCCTTCGATAGGGTCTGGCATGCTTCGCTCCTTTCCAAGCTTCCGGCATATGGTCTACCTCCTCAACTGTGCAGCTGGATTGCCAGCTTTTTAAACGAGCGCCGAGTGCGGGTCCTCTGCGATGGCCAGGCTTCTCGCTTCTTGCAAGTGAACGCCGGGGTACCGCAGGGGTCCGTACTATCACCAACTCTCTTTCTTCTGCATATCAATGATATGCTATCCCTCGGGAACATTCATTGCTATGCAGATGACAGCACACTGCACGGGAGTTACTCGGTTCGTCCGACGGCGGGGCGATCTGAGATTGAGGAGGAGAGACGACGACTCGTGGCTGATCTCGACCGTAACCTCGACAGTATCTCTCAATGGGGTACCGAGAACCTGGTCGAGTTCAATGCCCGCAAAACACAGGCGTGTGCATTTACTGCGAAGAAATCCCCTTTCCTTCCCCTACCCTCTCTTCAGAATGCATTATTACCAATGAAGGACAACCTTGATATCCATGGCATAGACGTTCGTCGAGAGCTCAATAATAAAAACTACATCGAAAGATGTATAGGGCTAGCTTCGCGGAAACTAGGAATACTGAATAAGGTAAAGAGATTCTTTACACCGGACCAGAGGTGTCTGCTGTACAAGACGCAGATTAGACCCTGCGTCGAATACTGTTCTCACCTCTGGGACGGCTCCGCGAAGTATCTACTGGACGCTCTCGACGCTATGCAGCGACGGGCTATCCGTATTATAGATTGTCCGGAGGTAACGGGAAGCCTTGAGCCGCTAGTTCAGCGCCGAACAATAGCTTCCTTGGCCGCATTCTACCGTATTTACCACGGCGAGTGTTCTGAAGAGTTCTTCAATCTGATCCCACCCTCTTCCTTCCGATCCCGAACGACTCGTGCCGGGCAGAGATGCCACCCCCACACAGTGGATGGCATGTTCGCGAGAACCGAACGTTTTAAACGTTCGTTTCTCTGCCGAACGATAGTGGCCTGGAACGCCCTGCCTGTGCACGTGTTTCCTCCCACATATAACCCTGGGTTCTTTAAGCGGAGCGTGAAGAGGCACATCAGTAGGTCGTCAAGTTGAGGGCCACTCTCAATAGTAATGTGTGCTGTGAGAGTGGCCCACAATCGCTAGACGTCGTCACGACTTACCACCAGGCGGGCGGCGTCAAATAGCGAACCAGATATAAAAAAAAAAAAACTTTTCACTGTATTCACTGACAAATAATTTTAATTATAAATAACAGGCATTTTTTTGTTAATTCATTGAAAGCCCTAAACGATTGAAAATAAAGCAGTTCCAGCAATTATACAACTGCATGTCAAATGAAATAACCCTTTTTTGTAGTTGATAAAAGTAAACTAGTTCAAACATTTCAAACTGTACAGTTAGAACATTACTTTGAGTAATTGGCTGATGTACAAAACGAATTTTAGGTGTAGTTTACACATGTAAACGAGCAGTTACTGCGCTCTATATGGCATTTAGTTCGAACACAGATGAGGTTAGTTGAGCTAAAGTAAACGATACCTAATATACTCTCAGATAAGAATACGCGTTTCTTAACTTATGAAATATAAATCCACGTCTTCTATCTTAAAATTTAGAAACTTTTCATAAGACTTTAAAATTGGTTTTTAAACTAGACAGCAAACTAAGATCAGTTAAAAGTTGTAACACTGAAAAGCCAATCTCACCCACCAGCTGGAGGAGAGGAGAGGCTTATGAGACTATTGTAGTCATCCCAGGGTGGAAATACTACTTGTAACCAGAGACGCCCGGCAACGGACGTTAGTCATCCCAGGGCGCCAGTTCATATATGAACAGTGTGTGTGATGTCAGGAAATTTCAGTAAGGCACAGTTTAGGTTTACAGAGAGTATATTGTTATAACCTTAAAAATAGTTACACAATGTAAGGTTAAATTAAATTATTTAGTTTACACAAGAAAAATAGGTAGGTATTTTTTTTTTTTTTTTTTAGTTCCGCGGCCTAAGGCCGCTGCTGCTCTAACGTCCGTTGCCGGGCGTCTCTGGTTACAAGCAGAACGTATTTCCAGTGGCGCCCGGCGGACTTTGACCACCTCTGTGGTCTCTGCGGGGGTTGGGTCGGGATGAGAATCCCGCGTCGTTGGGGTCGGGTTTTATCCCGCCTGCTTCTGTAAGGACGGCGGGTGGCGATCCCGCCGTCTTCAGGCCCCGATCATGGAGGTCGATGGTCTTGGGCGTAGATGAGTCTGCGGCGCCCTCGCCGCTGACTACGGAACTCGGCGGGGAGGGTACGCTCCCTCTCCCTCTCGGCCGCCTCCTTCGCGAGCACGACTTGCTCGCGGAAGGACACGGCCGCGTTCCACCTACTCCCGCTGGAGACCATGGCTTGAAGCATGGTCTCCAGCGAGAGGGTATCCACGCCTAGACCCACTACGAGGTCCCGGTGCTGACTCGCCCACGCTGAGCACTCCACCAACGTGTGGAGTGCGGTGTCGTCGTCAGAAACCTCGCAGTGTTGACACCGGGGTGTGACCTCACGATGGATGCGAAACAGATAGCTACCGAAGCATCCATGCCCGATAACGATCTGCGTCGCACGATACGTGAGGTCACCATGCTGCCTCTGCAGCCAATCGTCCATCATCGGTCTCACCGCCGCGATGATGGTGGCACCCCACTTGGGTTGCTCAAGTCGCACCCTCCATGACTCCATGAGATCCTGTCGGAGTTGGGACCGCCGGTCATCGATTTCTCGAGACGCAGGCCTGTGGTCCCGCTCCAGCGCCTCCTTGCGCCATTGGAACAATGACGCAAGGGCTCTCGCTTCCAGGTCCCATGGAGGGGTCCCGGCTAGGAGACATGCAGCCTCTCCGGAGATCATGCGGTAGCCCCTTATTGTTTTGATGGCCAAGGTCCTCAACTGTCTGTTAAGCAGCGTTGAGGCCCTATACGGGAGCCTCGTATAGGGCCATACTCCGCACGATCCCCAGGTACAGTCTCCTGCAGGAATCGTTGGGTCCCTTTAGGTTGGGCATCAGTCGCGAAAGCGCGACCGATGCCTGTGTCACCTTGGGGACCAAACTTCGGAAATGTGGTCCGAAGTTCCATCGGCTATCAAGTACGATCCCTAGATACTTCATCGAGGGCTTGATGCCGATGCTAACGCCTCCCACATTTATGCTGGAACCTTCAGGTGGACCGTTCCGAGGTCTGTGAAAACACAGAACCTCGGACTTGTGCAAGGCCACCTCCAGTCCCAGCCGCCGTATCCGACCCACGACTTGAGCAACACCCGTCGTGACCTTGAGTGCTGCCTCCTGGTACGTTGCACCCCGCGCCGTGACGAGGGTATCGTCGGCGTAGCACGTTACGCCGACGCCCTCAGGCAACGCACCCCGCTGCACCCAGTCGTAGCTGATGTTCCACAGAAGCGGCCCCAGGACCGACCCCTGCGGAACACCGCACGACACATCTCGCCGAGCTGGCCCGAGCCAGCTGGGGAAAGCTATGGCCCTCTCCGAGAGATAGGCCCCGATAATACGACGGAGGTAGAGAGGCGTTTCGTGATCCACGAGCGCCTCCCTAACGCAGCTCCATGGCAAGGTATTGAACGCGTTGGCGATGTCAAGAGACACCGCCACCACCACCTTGCCCTGCGAGACTGCTTCCTCCGTCAGGCTCTTGACGCGCATGATCGCGCTCACGGTGGAGCGTCCCCGACGGAAACCGTACTGGTTGTCCGCCAGATCTGGCCCCACCGTCGAGAGATGCTCGACGAGGCGTTCCGCGATAATTCGCTCAAAGAGCTTACACACCTCATCGAGCAACACGATCGGCCGGTATCCGGACGGTGAGTCCGCCGGCCGCCCCGCCTTACGAATCAGGACCAGTTTCCCCGTCCTCCACACCTTGGGAAACTGGCCCCTTTCGAGGCATGCGCTAAAGAGCCCCATCAGTCGAGGCCCGAGTTCTTCGAGGGCCAGGACCCATGCACGGCCAGGAATGCCGTCGGGTCTGGGGGCAGTGATTTTCCGGCGTTTAAGCCGGAGTACTGCCGCACCTAGCTCCCCCACCCTGACTTCGGGTACGTCGTCTTCACTGATGCCATCCGCGTCGGGCAGAGACGGAGCCATGCGCGGAGGGACGTGCTCCTCCGCGCTCGTCGGAAACAGGGAGCCCATGACCCGCTCCAGCTGCTGCGGCTGGAGACTCTGGGTCAGTGGGGGCGCCCTAGGTCGGAGTTTCTCCCTGACCTGTAGGTACGGGCGCCCCCATGGGTTCTGCTGCAGGGTCTCCAGGAGCTCCTCGCGGGCCGCCGTCTTGGCCCGCTTTATTGTCTCCTGGAGATTACCTTTAGCCTCCCTGTAAGCCTGATAAAGCTCCGCCTCTCGGGTTGCCGCGTCGTCTGGGCGGCGATGCCCCCGGCGAAACCTGGTGTACTGGCGGCGGGCGGATATGCATGCTGCGCGCAGCTGTGCAATCTCCGGCGACCACCAGTACACCTGCTTCCTTGCCGGTCTGGGTGTAACCCTAGGCATCGCCGCATCACAGATTTGCGACATGGCTCTCCTGAACCACTCCGCCTCGGCATCCACATCGGCAGGCCGGTCCGGTGCCGGAATCCAGGCCTGCACGATGGATGCCTCCAGGAGAGCCTCCCGATCCAGATGGTGAAGTGCCCAACGCGGATCCGGGGGATTTCCTACCGGCTGTGGGAGGTCAGGTGGGGGGACGACATCGAATCGGATGTACCGATGGTCCGAGTGCGTCTCCTCCCCCTCCTCCACGTACCTGCCAGTAATACGGGCGGCGAGGGCAGAGGTCGCGAACGATACGTCCACGACCGAGCTGGTCCCCCGCCGCCAGAAGGTGGCGACATTCCCCCGGTTGTGGACCTCCAGACCACGTGTTCTGGTCCAGTCCTCAAGAAGCCTCCCCTTGTCCCTGGTTTCCCGGGAGCAAGGGGAGGATTAATGGACGTCCATATCAGCATCCCGCCGAGAAACATCTGGCCGTGCAGTAACGGCACCCCCACCGCTAAATAGGTAGGTATTGACTAACCTGGGTGTAAAGGGGCTCTACCAACATATTTAGGGCCCCAGCGACCTCACCTGCTAGTGGCGCACCTGCTGATCAACGGACGAGGCTCGTTAATTTACGGTACCTATGGAGTGGCTTCGGCCCCTACGTAGGTACCAGGTGGTACAACAATGTTGGTACGGGGGGGTACCACCGTGCAGCTGTGCTAAAGCCCCCCAAGTAACCCAGCCCAGGCTGGGTTCCGTTAGGGGTTCAGCAGCTGCACCGCCGGGCCCGGGGCGATGTATGGTGCAGTAGGCATGGGACCAGTGGGGGCGAAGCGGAGTCTACTGTGGTAGGTATGGGTCGATTCGCCGGCCAGGGAGACCCTTAGCAACGGCGTTGCCGCGGCCGCCCGCAACACAGTCATGGGGCCCGCCTGGGACCAACCACCCCAGGAGGCTGCCCCACATGTTGCGCATAATCCTGATGTGGGATCGCCGCTCCGGGTGGTAACCGGTGTAGCGGGGGCCTTTCATCAGGGGGGTTTAGGAGCCCTTCCGTCCCGCGGGTCGGCTCCGACTTAACCACACGGTTCTAGACAAAGCTAGCCCCTGCACTTTGTCACTTACTGCTGCACCAAATGTCGCCCTGTCTTCACGCTTCTTCTTCATATACATTATGACAGTGCAATATAAAAAACGAAAACGTTCCACAGCGGCCCCAGGAAACCCCACAACTTCACTTTTCGAGGTGGAGTTCACTAACATCCGAACCTCGATGCCGTCGACCATCACCTTGAGACGGCACGGCCCACTGTGATGTTCCTCACGGAGACACAAATACGCCGCCCTGAAGACACGTCTTACCTGTGTTACCCCGGCTATGTCATCGAGGAACAATTTCGAGATAAAGCCGGAGTGTGCGTGTTCATTAGGGTGGATGTTTGCTGCCGCCGGTTGCGCTGCCTAGAGAACCCCTCCAACTCCGTCCTTTGGCTGCACGTAGACCATGGCTCTATGAGCCAGATCTACGTGTGCGTCTACCGTTACCACACAGGGGATTCTGAGGCAACAAAGCTGTTCCAGTACCTCAGTGAGACAGCTGATGAAGCGCATGTGCGGTTCCCGAACGCTGATCAAGTATTTCTGGGGGACTTTAATGGCCATCACATTGAATGGCTGGGGTCCCTCAAGACTGATCATGCGGGTAGGGCCACCCATGCGTTCGCTCTCTCCCACGGTCTGACCCAGATAGTCTGCGGGATCACCCGGATACCAGACAGGTCAGATCACGCGCCCGCTCTGCTGGATCTACTGCTGACGAGTCGCCTAGCCCAGTACAGTGTTTCGGTAGGAGCCCCATTGGGTAGTTCCGACCACTGTGTTGTTCACGCTGGTATGAAGGTGTCACCTCCTGCACGTCCTGTACAATAGTCACAACGACTATGGCACTACTCGTCAGCGGATTGGGACGGTCTACGCGATTATTATGCGTCCGTCCCCTGGAGCCAGCGCTGCTTTGTAGGAAAGGCTCCTTCGGATAGCGCTTCTGCGATTGCTGGCGAGATCAGTTTAGGGATGGATTATTACATCCCTTTCACTGATGTCGCCAGTATCCGCAGAGCCCGTCCCTGGTTCGGGCGAGATTGTGCCAAAGCTGTTCGACAAAAACAGTCGGCATATCGCGGCTGAATCAGGGCCCGGGCTGTGCGCGACCCAAACGTGGGCCACCTCAAAGCAGCGTACAACCGGGCCACAAAATCCAGTAAGAGAGCTTTTAAGAGAGTGGATGCCCAGCGCGTCGCGCGGCTTGGTCAGGAGCTCACTTCCCATCCCACGGGCAGCCGTGGATTCTTGCAACTGGCCAAAGCCGTGCAATCTAACTTTTTTCAGCCCTTGCTGCCACCGCTGCGTTACCCAGATGGAACACTGGCTCACAAAGCCCAAGAGAAAGCGGACATGCTCGCAGACCTCTTTGCGGCTAATTCCCGGGTCGACGACCGTGGCCTGCAGCCCCCCGCCATCGCCAACTGTGGCCACACTATGCCTGATATTGTTATCAGGCAATGCGATGTACGGGCAGTGCTGCGGTCACTCGACACGCGGAAAGTTAGTGGCCCTGACGGCATTCCGGCGGTGGTGCTACAAAAATGTGCAGCTGAGTTGTCTCCAGTATTAACACGTCTGTACCGCCTGTCATACTCTTCAGGGCTCGTGCCGGAGGTCTGGAAGGAGGCGAACGTACAACCGATCCCCACGAAAGGGGATCGATCCGATCCAGGCAACTATCGACCCATAGCTGTCACCTCAGTCATTTCAGTCCAAAACGATCAACGGGTGATCTTCTGGCATTCGTAACGCATGTCTGGGGTTGGGGCTATGGAAAGGCACGGCGAGTCCTTGGCTATTAGCCTGGACATCGCCAAAGCTTTCGATAGGGTCTGGCATGCTTCGCTCCTTTCCAAGCTTCCGGCTTATGGTCTACCTCCTCAACTGTGCAGCTGGATTGCCAGCTTTTTAAACGAGCGCCGAGTGCGGGTCCTCTGCGATGGCCAGGCTTCTCGCTTCTTGCAAGTGAATGCCGGGGTACCGCAGGGGTCCGTACTATCACCAACACTCTTCCTTCTGGATATCTATGATATGCTATCCCTCGGGAACATTCATTGCTATGCAGATGACAGCACACTGCACGGGAGTTACTCGGTTCGTCCGACGGCGGGGCGATCTGAGATTCTCTGCTGATGGTGGCTTGGAACGCCCTGCCCGCGCACGTGTTTCCTCCAACATATAACCCTGGGTTCTTTAAGTGAAGCGTGAAGAGGCACATTACTGGGTCGTCAAGTTGAGGGTTACTCTCTATAGTATTCCTGTGTACTGTGAGAGTTGCCCACAATCGCCAGACGTCGCCACAGCTTACCATCAGGTGGGTGGCGTCAATTTGTCGACCTGAATATAAAAAAAAAAAAAAACAAGTCCACTCCCAAATTTATAACCGCTTGACCAAATAGATAAGGTTGGTCAATATTAGCTCTGGGGCTCTCTTCAGATGAACAACTGAAATTAAATTATTCCATTTTGGGTTGAAATATTCAGAAGACGGTCTGATTGAATTACTATTTCGTAGAAAATATTAGAGAGCCGCATATACGAAAATAAAATTATTATTACTAGGTGTCCCGGCAAACATCGTAACACATTTTTTTTCATAGGAACCGTCGTGACCAAGGGAAATAGAGACTACTAAAAAATAGGGGTTGGTATTTACAAATTTTTTTTTTTTTTTAAACTAAAAAAAAATGTTATGGTTGGACCACCCTTATCACTTAGGGTTACGAAAAATAGATAGTAGTCTATTCTCAGACCTACTGAGTATGTACATAAAATTTTATAAAATGGTCGAGCCGTTTCGGAGGTGTATGTTAACTGACACTGTGAGACGAGAATTTTATATATAAGATAAGGTTTGTTATTCTAGTAGAACAAGAAAATTATCATTATGGCTAAACTTTAACTATAGTATGAAACATCACTTTTCTTCCTACTTGTAAAAAAGGAGGAGATTCTTAATTTGACTGTTTGTTTAATTTATTCTTTTTTATACGTTTGTTACCTCAACTGGACTGGACCTCATAGGACTGGGTGAACAGACTTTAATTTTTTTTAAATGAATGCTACTCCTTCCCAAGTGGTCCCTTTCCGACAATTATTTGGTCCCATTCCGATAGTTATTTGGTCCCTTATTTGGTCCCATTCCGACAATTATTTGGTCCCGTTCCGACAATTATTTGGTCCCATTCCGACAATTATTTGGGTCCATTCCGACAATTATTTGGTCCCATTCCGACAATTAATTGGTCCCTTTTTTGGTCCCATTCCGACAATTATTTGGTGCCATTCCGATAATTATTTGGTCCCTTATTTGGTCCTATTTCGACAATTATTTGGTCCCGTTCCGGCAATTATTTGGTCTCATTCCGACAAATATTAGGTCCCATTCCGACAATTATTTGGTCCCTTTCCGACAAT
Organism: Nudaria mundana; assembly: GCA_963556515.1. Lineage (NCBI taxonomy): Eukaryota > Metazoa > Arthropoda > Insecta > Lepidoptera > Erebidae > Nudaria > Nudaria mundana. The sequence continues at coordinate 1,509,547 of OY748294.1, read as the reverse complement.
TATTTGGTCCCATTCAGACAATTATATGGTCCATTATTTGGTCCCTTATTTGGTCCCATTCCGACAATTATTTGGTCCCGTTCCGACAATTATTTGGTCTCATTCCGACAATTATTTGGTCCCATACCGACATTATTTGGTCCCATTCCGACAATTATTTGGTCCCATTTCGGTATTTTGAAGTCGGTTGTTGTGTCAATTTTTGACGTATTTTTGGAAACAAATACACACACAATCACGATTTTAAATCAAAAACATCCATTAAGCCTTCAACTCGACAATAACTATTAGTCCCAAGTGATAGAGGTTCAGATTAGATTAGATTAGATTAGATTATACTTTATTGTACACCAATACAAAAACACAAATGAAACAGAAACTCAATATTTAAGTAGTATGTACAAATGTCGGCCTTATCACTAAGAGTGATCTCTTACAGGCAACCTTTGGATGGACATAAGAAGATAGAAGTGAAGTAAACAGTGGATAGGTATTGGCATATACTCGTAACATGAAAAGAAAAATGCAAAAGTTCTGAAAAGAAAAATAATGGAATAAACTGAATATAGTAATTATAGACAATATTTATACCTACATATAGTAAAACTTAAACACTAAAATAAATAGAGAAATCCTATTGATGTCTGCCCTGGATGGCCATAGGCTACTTTGAGTATTCTTGCTAGAGCCTTTTTCGTTTATCAACAGGTGCATCACGTGCTGGTGAAGATGACTTGGGCTCTAGACATTATTTTAACTCTTAACATTAAGCAAGCTTTTCAATCAACTGAAAATCATTTATCATAAAATAAGATCGAGAAGCAGTATATTAACTACACACATTTACCTACAAACCCATAAAGGGACAGTTGAAAACATAATGTTTGCCTGAATTATTTATTCGAATAAAAATAAAATATAAAAATCTAAGCAATGAATTTCCCCGATACCAGTTTGACATCCGCCTGTAAGAATAAGGCCGATACCTCACCGAGACGCCATGGCGACGTGGCCAGCGACGTCGCCAACTAGTTCTCATTGAGATATATGACGGCTAACTCACTTGGCGACCGACTGGCAACGTCGCCAGTCGGTCGCCAAGTGTCATATATCTCAATGACAACTAGTTGGCGACGTCGCTGGCCACGTCGCCATGGCGTCTCGGTGAGGTATCGGCCTAATGCACGGATATCAGCATTTTATACTAAACATTTACATTTTAAACTACCTAAGCTATTAATTTGTGTTAAGTACTTACGTAATTAACATTAATAATTCTTTAAATTCCCACAGCCGCACTACCTATGTTACGACGTCGCTGGCCACGTCGCCATGGCGTCTCGGTGAGGTATCGGCCTAAGTTTTGTATCAAACACAGTTGGGACAACGCTCATTATATCAACTTTGACAACAATAACGTCAAGATGTCACATTGTTGTGTCATATACTGACACTGACATTTTTTGTAATATTCGAAATATAAATTATATTAAAATCTGACACAAAAACAAGAATGTGATAGAATAGGGAAATACGAGTAGTAGTCTACATTCGAAATACAAAATTAACTTAACTGCGGCTGGACGCCTACGAGTACTCGCGTTTACGAACGAAACATTTAATAACGAAATTAGAACGTGAAACTTCGTGTCAATGACAAATTCATACGAAATTCATACCAACTTCGACCGAAATCGAAGTTTTGGTTAGGTTAGGTTAGGCCTGCTATAATGAAGTAGAATTTGCAATACTAGGTCGCCGCAGTCGCGAAATGTACCGTTACGCTGCAGCATATATTTGAGCGAAGCGAGTTTTGATCAAAGCGATATAACTCTGTCAAAGTATTTTTTGTCATTACGCTATGGGAATTTTTACCATCAATTAAATTATTTTTATTTGATCGAAATTCAAAATTCTGGCTTCGTAAGAACCTGGGTAATTCTGTAGGCTTTTGATGAATGCAAGAAAATCCGAAATCGGCCGAGTATTCGCCGAGAAACAATTTAACACAATTTAACATAAATCGTAATTTGAGTCACCCGTTGAGAGCTCCGCTCGCCTTAGGCTCGCTTCGCTCAATTATAGGTCTGTTTCTTTTAGGATATAGGAAAATGCCCACTTTTTGGAAGTGCTTTAGTTGGTTCCACGTTCTCACTCACCGAGGGACCGTGTTGCTTTAACACCTAGCACTATTATAGTATTCTCGGTCAAATCTGTATTTTTTTATACTGTCGATTGATGGCACTTGGTGGAATTTGCTACACATATTGGACAAAAGCACTTGTACTTTCCAATGGGTTTTATTTAATTTTTACTAACCGGTTTCGCATCAGAACTTTAATCACAATTTAACACCACATCTCACTAAGCAGGACTAACTACTAATTTAGTACTGCTTAGTGAGATGTGGTGTCAAATTGCCGTGAGGCGAAACCGGTAAGAAAAATAAAATAAAGACCAGTGGAATGTACAATGTTTTTGTCCAATACCTGTAATTACGCTAGATATATGCAACATACTCAGAATAAACTTTACCAGGTAAATGTATATCCAAAATCCATAGCCAAGAATGTGAAATAAATGGATAACATTTTCTGTAATGCAAACTTTATCGAGAGATAAATTCGAGTGGGGAGGAGCCCAACAAACAAATTATTGTACGCGACATTATACTATTTGAACAAACATCTTAGAGAGCTTTTTGAGGATTAGAGATTGTAGATATTCGGATAAAAGGAAATAGTATGTTTTGTATTCTTTACAAATACAAAGTTGATTTTACGATGTATCCTTGAATTTGTTAATAGTTTTAAGTAAATGTTCGCGAGTGTGTGAGTATGACTTCGTTTATTTTTTGTTATTAATTAATTTATGTGCGAGCATGAAAGTAAAAGAGTACCAAAACGGCACAAAAAATCACGTTTGTTGTATGGGAACTTTAAAAGCCTTTAAATATTTTTATATTTAGTTTTTTAGTACTTGTTGTTATAGCAGCAATGGAAATAGATTATCTGTGAAAATTTTAACTTTCTATCTATCACGGTTAACGAGATACAGCCTGGTGACAAACAACCGACAGACAGATGGATTGACAGCGGAGTTTATGTTTTATCCTTTAGGTACGGAACCATTAAAAAGATAGAGTAATTGTATAATAAGGTACCGTTTATTTAGGCAGCAAGTGAACACTAGTTCCTAATATACGAGTAAAATGATTAAGTTACCAAAATTTTGAAACATTTTATAGAATCTGTAAAATTTTATTTAAATTCTTATCCTATTCGATAAAAGTATCTATGAAATATTTAACGCTCGACTGAACGCGTACAGGAATACCTAATATTCAAAATACATTTCAGTTTAATATTCATCCATATGTACCGGATTCTATGGTAAGTAGAAAGTTTAATATGAATATGTTTGATACTTACTACAAATTTTACAAATCTTATTGCAATATTTGGCAGTATTATCGTTGACGCCTAATACCGACGTTTAATATAGCAATGACAATATCATCCAATCTCTATACACTTTGAGATTACAAATTAAACATTACTAGTTATCCCAGCGAACTTTGTATCGCCTAAAATAAAAAAATAAAATGTATGTAAATTGAAAAACACGACGGACGGACAGACGGACAGACAAATTGTCGTATTAAATATATAGATAATTGAAACGTTACATAAAGAAATATTACGGTGAGGTTTTAGGAAATTTTATGATTTAAGATGAGAATAGAAGAATTTGTAGGGAGTAAAGGTGCAGTGACTCCCAATAACGAAAAATATTTAACAAACAGCTAGCAAGATATTATTGAGTGATTAATATATTACTAATTATTGAATATTTAATATCAATCTAAATAATCTCATTGGTAATCAGTTGAACTGTGTGTTAGGTTGAGTATTCTAGCCCCAATAGTTATATAACCCGCTTGGGGTTTCCTTCGACCAGACGGACCCTCCACTGAGTATTAATGAAATTATTTAGACTGATGTTAAATATCCAATAATTAGTGATATATTAAATACTCAATAATATCTTAGTTTAAAGAACCCAGTATTCACTTTCAGTATTATCTCAGCATCGCTGGTAGTAAAGCCATAATTAAAAACAGCTAGTAAATTTAATCCGCTTAAAAATGACATAGTTATTGTATTGAACAATCCTAGACGATTCTATTAAACTAAAATTCTGTTCTAAGAAATTCTTTTCTATTCTACTGTGGTGGACGTAAAGTGGTAAATTCGATAACACCGCTTCTAACGTCCCGAGCGATCCTCTGCGCTCATAGAACGTTTGCTGTCAAAATGTGTTTACTAGTCTCGTCTAACGAGAAGAGAGTATGGTGTCGTAGCAAACTTAAATAACTTTCCTAGCTATTTGATTTTATTTTGAAGGCAAGGGAAGTATGAAGAAACAGTCTTATACACTGTAACTTTGATTATGAAAGGAATTTATTACTTAAGTATTTCATGCCAGATTACCCGGGTTTATACCCCGAAACAACAAGACATCTGACATCAGAATCTGGATACGGGAGTCTGGACACGCTCTGGTTAAGTTGGTGAAAATCTGATATGAAAAGTAAAATCACAATAAAAACAATTTAGTAGATACCATACCAATTACTTAGCTTCTTAAATAGTATGAATTTTAATGTTAAAATCTTAAGATTATGTACAGTGCTTTAGTAAACAAACCTTACTCTTATCTTTTTTTTTAAATTCCAACTTAAAATATAAGATTTAATAAACGTGGGAATAAAATAATATTATTCTGGCACAGACAGGAAGAAATAACCTTTTAGCGTGTTATTCAGTTCAAGTTCAGTTCAGTTATTCAGTTCGTTTTATTTCAGTTCAAGTATTGGAACCCTTATAGTTTCGTCAAGTACTACAAAGATGATACTTTGCATTCATATTGTGTATTTACTACGCTGATAAGGTGCTAATATTTTTTGGGAGTAGTATTAGATTTTTTTTCTCCCATCAACTCCATCGTGAAGGGTATCATTTGGAAGGTCTTTAAAAGAAAGGTTGCTTAAATAAACTTTTGATTTAAGAGTCGGTTTGCAAGTTATTAAACTTCAAACGTCTATTTTTGTTAAAACAGGGCGTCTCGCCTTTAATAGCTCAGCAACTGGTTCGAAAAGTCTAATAAAATTTATGATGGTAGTCTATGTAATGAACTTTAGAGGTAAACTATAACCGATCACATACCTGTGTTAGTTCGGAAGTTCTGGAGCCTAATTTGCGTGACTACGGAATCCTATTCTATGCGTGTCCCTGTGTATGTTTTTAAACAAACCTACGATTTTCACTGTTTTACTATAGCATAAAAGTGCATAAAGGTTTACAAGTAGGCAAGGCATGACAGATACAATTACATGTACTATGTCATATGCCACAACATAATTGACAGTCTAATCACTCACAGCGATCTGTTCCAGACAACGTTGTACTTATATTAATTATCCAAATTCATCCAAACGCGTATTCTGAATATACGCTAATTATTTATTTTATGATACACTACTTGTTTACTATTTGTCTGTCTGTCCGTCCGTCGCGATTTTCAATTATAATTAATAATACATACATTTGCATGAAATATATAATAAATATATATATATATATATATATATATATATATATATTATATTTGAGGCGATACAAAGTTCGCCGGGATAACTAGTATTTATTTATTGTTACAAAGAAATACAAATAGCTTGTTACACTTACAAAATTACATCAATATCAACATACTGAGGTAAGCGTCGGCGACTGTTATTATTTTACGTTAATAAATTACGTTATAATTAGTAGTAGTAGTTTTGTTAGTAGAGGAAAAGCCTATTATCGTTACCGGACCTCATATTATAAAAAATTAAAGTTTCGTAGTAATTTCCATAATACGACTCTAAATTCTCCCCAGTGTCGATGGTAGTTATTTACAATTTGTGCAGTCAGGGCTTTCCTCCTATGTATAATCTGATCTTTACTATTTATTATTATAGTAATTTGTTTTTTTATACTCAACATTAATTAAGTACATAGACCAAAATCTCGAGGAAATTTGGTACCTACGCAGGAAGATTGCGATCTAAGTTAGATTTAGATATATGGCTATTTTATTGGGATGGGAATTGGAAACGGTATATCTGCGGCAAACTAAATTGGTAATGGATAACCTGAATGGTGATAATGACAATTGGAACTATTAAGACAGTTCACTAGTCCACCAAGGCGACTAAATCGCAGATGACAGGAATAGGGCAAGGTTAAAGTACCCATAATCGGCGAGCATGGACGAAGACACTAATAAAAAAATGAAGAAGCTAAAGAAGTTTGCCAGGTTCGTATATTCGTAAATCCGAAGCCTCTGCCCACTCCAGAGGTAAAGAGACGTGATTTTATGTACGAGTATCTATAAAATTAATAATTCTCACAACCATTTAAAATGTCTGGACGTGCAATATTCTGTAGGTGTCAAGTAAGCGGTATTCAGAGCGAGATCTTGGTACAGTGGCGGTCTCAAGGGCGGGTCACGTATCGCCTCCAATATCCGACACTTCTTATTGGAACAGAGCGGAAACGCTAGACAGTGGCTCATGTTCAGGTAACTTAGGAAGACAGTGTGAATTCAGAATTGGAATAAAGATTTTTGCAACTAACTGATTCCGACGCCTTCGCTTGAGTAATTTTATAGTTCTCAAATTCCACGGGAACACATTAAAAGGTTCTCCTTCAATCAGCCGGTAAAAATCCCATTAAAATCTATCCACTTATTTCAAAGATTGCCCGGATTTAGAGTTTGCTGTGAACTAAAGGTCTTAGCTAACTAGTTATAATTCGCAAACAAAACTTTTGACTCGTTGTCCTCTTTCATTCATTTTCAACCGTTTCTATCCTAAATTATACTAACATTTCTTATTCCAATTCTACATGATACAGTAAATCTCTGAGAATAAAAAGCTTCCACAGCCATAAGCTAAAACAATGTGTATATTTTCATTTGCACAATGTGGTCGCGGCCTTATTAGGATTGATAGCACCTCGGAGACCTGATGTAATCTCGCAGCTGTCAGCAAGAGTCACAGCTTTAGGTTATATCCGGAATAACCTGTAGTAAATTTGAATAAATTAGTTACGAGAAACCTTATAAGTTACCTTTTCAAATAAATCTTACGATAAACGCGAGCGTTAGCCATTTATTATTAATGGCACTTTTAGAATTAAAATTTTGATAAATATGCTATTGGGGTGAACAGCTTTTAATGAATTAAATAAATAAATTAATATTTTTGGACATTCTCACACAACGTCATCTAGCCCAAATTAAGCTAATATAAGCTTGTGTTATGGGATCTAGACGACTGATAAACATACTTATATATTTCTAAATACATACATATTATACATAGAAAATACCCAAACTCCGAAACAAACATTTGTGGATCACACAAATAATTTGAATCGACCCGGAATCGAACCTGGGACCTCAAGGGCGGCAGTCGCATACTCATACCACTGAGCCACCGAGGCAGAATTGACAAACTATCAAAGAGTAGAGCGACCCGTCTGGCACTTCGGTCCGTGACTACTAATTTGTTGTTGTTTTTCGAACTGATGAATTCTTCTGATAAAGTTGAAGTTCCAACATAAGAACCAGATAGTATCAAACATATAGGTAACTAAGAAACAGAAATATAAATGGACGAAATGCTGCCAAGAAAGAATCTCTATCTCTCCTCTATATCTTAAATATTGGTATGTGTGTATATTTTCGCTTCTTTTCCGTAGTTCCATTATTATATATTTATTTTTTATATGTAGTAGTTAGTGTTGTATGTATTGTATACATAATCTATTATTTGTAGGTATATGCATGTATATGTAGATGCATTCGTAGTATGAGTATGTATTTATGTAAGTATTTACTGTATTATACAGTTCAACCTACGCACACTTCTAGCTTTTTCTACCAAGCTTTTCCTTCCCCTGGCCCACTGGAAGAGATTTTTTTTGAAATAAATGGTGGCTTTGTACTACACCTCTATCCTTAGTATTATTCTTCTCGCTTTGTTACCTTCTTGTGTGTACATAAATAAATAAATAAAATAAAGAATTATACACCCACATTGCCAATAAAAATGTTGGAGCCAGGTAATAGGAGGCAAGCCTATTGCCGTTACCGGGTACCGTATACATAAGAATATAGATAACCGATATAATCAGAACCTAAGTTCCAACAGCCAGGGCCAAGGCCAGATGCCACATAGGTGTGACATTCTCTGCATTCCAAAAAGTTGCAATCATTCCTCTACATTACCGCCTATTGGCAAGGTTCCCAGAAGGTTGGTGTTAAATGGCATTGTAAAGTCCAAAAATATTAATTTATTTGTGAAAGAAGATTCAAGTTACAAAGGTAATATTGAATTTGTAACATGTCGTTAGCAGTCGACTTTATGTAATGATTGTAATTGAACTCTGATAGTATTAATCTGATGATTTGCTTGGTTTAATATTTATTGTTCGCGAAAAATCAACGCACAATAAAATATAGTATTTCTTTAACAAACGTATAAGTACAAAAAAAATAAACACCGTAAGAAATATTGGGTTCAGGGAGTAATGTAACCTCAAAAATTATAGGCACGCAGAAATCGATCTTTATTTCTCCTTGCATACCTAGTGACATACAAAATATAATAACTGGACTAAAAAACTCAAACAGTGTAGGACCGGATGACATATGCACTAGAGTTATTAAAGCTTGTAATTTGAATATATGTGGACATTTAAGTTATATTTTCAATTTATGTATTACTAATGGTATTTATCCTGATAAATTAAAATTATCAATAGTGAAACCAGTTTTCAAAAAGGAAGACAGATAAATTATGGAGTATTATAGACCAATAACTTTAGTGTCAATAATGTCAAAGATTTTTGAAAAGTATGTGCATAGTAGAATCTATGCCTATTTCTATAATAATCAGCTACTGTGTCCGGAGCAGAAGGGTTTTAGGAAAAATAAAAATAATGGCACTGTTATTTATGATTTTTACAAAACCATACTTAGCAGTGTTGATTTAAGGTCCCCAATCTGCGCAATTTTCTGTGATATGACACAGGCGTTTGATTACGTAGATTATGCTATTTTGCTGAGGAAACTGGAACCGTATGGCATTCGGGGTAAGGCTTGAGATCTGATCCGATCCTATTTGTCTGATAGATCGCAGGTCACTAGCATCACAAGAATTGATAAAGTAACTAAACATGAGCTGAAATATCAATCTCAATCACCTATGGTGTACCCCAGGGCAGTGTTTTAGGGCCGCTGTTGTTCATCATTTATATTAACGACTTGCCAAGGTACACGGAACATCCGATGTCACTGTTTGCTGACGATAGTACGGTCTCGATTGGAGGCAGGAATGTTGCTTGATATGAGGATGACATAAATGACTGGCTATCAACAATAATTAGATGGCTTGATAACGAATCTCACAACACCCCAAGCCACATAACATCAAAATTAAATATAGCAATAGAGAGGTAATTGAAGTCCATACAGCGAAATTCTTGGGTCTAACCATTGATAGGCAGTTGAACTGGAAGGCACATATGGGCGAGCTGTGCAAGAAATTGGGCAGTTCGGCATAATTATGCTCTGTTCAAGCTGGCTTCTACAGTAAACACCCAGGCCCTTCTTACTGCATACCATGGTCTTACGGCATCAATAATTAGGTATGGAATCATCTTCTGGGGAAACTCGACAGATACAGAAAAAGCCTTTAAAGCCCAAAAACGCTGTATTAGGGCAATGTTTAGTTTAACAACAACAGATAGCTGTAGGCCTTACTTCACAAGATTTAATATGTTGACACTTCCGGCCCTGTACATCTATGAAGTTGCTTTGTTTGTGCACTGCAACCCTCACTTGTTTCCTCGATTATCTGATGCTATTAAGCGCAACAGACGTAAAAATTATAATAATGACCGTAAACTGTGCCTACAAAGTGCAAACAACAGCCTTATGACCAAAATCGTACTATGTACTGCGTACTATGTCCTAACTGTCTTAAAATGCAGTGCAGTGTGTTGACATCTTTAAACTTAAATTGAGGAGACTTTTAATAAGCAAATGTTATTATAAATTGAATGAATTTTTTGATAATAATTATTTAGTAATTGACATTTAACATTGCCATTTTTAATTGATTCTATTACTGTTTGTTAGCTTTAAATTTTTGACTTTACATTGTAACTTGACAGCTGTATTAATACTATTATTGTTGTTATCATATTTATTTATTTTTAATTGACATGTAATTTGACTTGACTTGTGCTTATTATTCTTGTATTGCTGGCCCAATTTTGACATAATTTTTATACTTTCATATTTCTACCAAGTAAATGGCCTAATAATATTTTTAATAATGTATGATATTAATAACTTTACTATTTTATACTGCATGTGTAAATTATTTACATACCATAATGCAATGGTAGAGTGTAAATGGGACATTATATAATTTAACACCTATAACTGTACCTACATTCTGTAAAGGAATAAATGAATATGAATATGACAAAAATAGATATACTCGTATTATAAAGTCGTATTTGCTGTCTTCTATGAGATCTTTTAACCTACAGATGGAATGATTCAAGCGGAAGGTTTAGTTTTTAGTAAAATATAATAACAATTTAGTGTGTGTAGATTTTGACATCATAATCATGATTCAAGACATACATACATAATTATGATTACAAATTTAAATGTTCAGAGTAACATTTATTGCCATTTATTACAATAATAGCGGACGCCCGTAGCTGCACCAGCTTGACAAATTATAAACAAAATCCTTCCTCCAGAACCACTCTATCTATCAGTGAAAACCACATCAAAATCCATAGCGTAGTTTGAAAGATCTAAGCATACATAGGGAAAGGAAGAGACTATGTTTTTATAATTCAGTACACTAATTATAGCTCAGGTTTAGTCAATACATAAACCTGTTTTACCCGTAAGCAGACGATATATATTATAGTATGGCCCCACACGAACAGCTTTGTCCTCGCTATCACCGTTTTAGATGAATGCTATCTTACTCCTTTGTAGTCAACCGGGAAATTAACACGTTTCGCGTTTTAGCAAAACAATTATGCGTTTGTTATGTGTTAGGAAACTTTGTACACTGCGGGCGAAGTCACCCTTTGTGGGCTTGACAGGTACCGATAAAATGTATACTGTACATGTATACAATACATCTAAACATAGTGTAAGAACCGAGACTTTGGGTTAAATTTTATAAATTTGCACAAGAAATTGTTTCTTTTTACGACAATGTTCGTTTGTGAATATATAAACTGTACAGATTTTGTGTACAAGAGGTAGATACTTTTGATGTAAAGTGCCCATAAATGAACGTTACGTGCCCGATGTACTGGTAATTTTTGCCCTTTTGACCTTACCTATACTAAGTAGTACCTACATGTTTTGGGCATATAAAGAAACAAAGAGTTCCATATCAGCCGTCACTTATTGCGGGTATGACAAGTAATTCATAGAAAAATTAATAGATTAAGCAAACCAGTGTATGTAGAATATACTTACAACTTGCGTGAAGGTGAAAGAGTGTAAAAACAAAATACTCTTGTTTGAGGGTTTTAATTAAAACACTGCTTGATGCATTAACTGGTCTTAGGATGGGTGACCATTAATTTCTTAAGACACTGAGACCCCTCCGGGCCTCGGAGAGCACGTTAAGCCGTGCGTCGGTCCTGGTTGTCATACGAATATCTATGGCAGTCGTTAGGGGTTAGTTGGAGCCCTAAATCAAAAATCCGACCAGTCTAACTACAGAACTTCGATATCGGCCATAGGTTGTGAAGGTCAGATGGCAGTCTCTTTACGGAAAATATCGAAGTTCAGCCGAATCGCAGACTATCTAGACTGGAAAGCCGACCCCAACTCAGTTGGGAAAAGGCTTGATGAATGATGACTGCTTGAAGAATTAACACTGATGTACTAGATCTCGTTTAACCGTTATAGCAGTTGATTACCTTTGCTCTGTGTGTATGTGTTAATGAAGCGGTACCGGGCACGTTAACAGTAGTGCTTTTACCTTAATTAATAGCAGTCACAGATTGTATCACGTCACGTGCGTAAATTACACTTACCTAATTAACCAAATTGAAGGGTAACCTCTCAATTTAATGTAATACATGTCAATTGAAATCTAAAGGTAGCATTCGGTTCCTAGAGACCGCGACGAGCGACCGCGACCATTCGACTACGCGACCATGGTTGCCTATCCTGGCGCGACCCCTATCTTTCCGATGTTAGCGACAGCGACCGCGACATCGCCACTTTCCTGCAGTTGTTGAGGTACAATTTATTTTCAACTAGCAACCCTTAGCGCAAACTGCGCAAGTAATATTTTATTTTTTTTTACTTTTTGTCAAATTTCTAATCTTATCGCACCACTTGAGACAACGACCTTTCCAACGGTGTGCCACACTTGACTGTGCGGCTCTTAGTTTAGGAGGAGAAGCGGCTTCACTGGCGTATTATATATATAGATAGATAGATATTGTTATACTGAAGCGATTTCCCAATGACAATAATGGATTTATGACAATAAGCGTTTTCACATTGTACCATATCGTATCGTCACGATATTGTGCAATGTGAGTGTGCAATGTGTGCGATATCGTCACGATAATTTACATTCTTTCCTTAAAGTTACTGCTGCTACTTACGATATAGTCACGATATTACAGACGATATCGTTACGATATTATAGACGGTATCGTGTGTCGTTATCGTGCAATATGAAAACGCCCAATGTCAGAGATTTTTTTTATCGACCTCCTATATCAAATACTTTTGTAAACCTGGGAATTTACTTCACAGAGTTACTATTCTCGATTATTTTATGATAAAGATAAATAAAATACTCTTTAATAAAATACAGAGACAAATATGCTTCACATCATACCTTGAAAGTAGAGTAAAACAGGCGGTCAGCCTTATATCTGAAGAACAATCTCTTCCAGGCAATATTTATACACTCAGTAGAGGAGATACTGGGCAGTTTCGTCTGGGTCAATAAATAACTGTGGGAATTCTACCTACCTTTCTGTAGGGTATCGCGTGATATCTGAAGTTAATTGACTAAGCAGAACTTCTGTCATTTCTCAACCCTTTCATCATAATATACAGAAGTGGCACTAATAATTTCGGTACTTTGAACTGACATAATAGTTCACAGCGCTTGTTCACACAATGGAAGTTCATTCAGAGTATGGTGTCTCATAAATATTTGGCACACATGTCAAAACAATACACAAGATTAAGGTCCATGTCAGCTGTAACTCGTAGAACAACTTCATATTATTGCTTTGACTGTTCAAGTTTTTAAAAATAGAGTTAGGTAGTTAGAGGGTACACAATTGAACAATCACTAATTGCTAAATTAGATTAAGTTAGAGATATAGTTATTTCTAATTTGCAAAGGCTTTGCAATATTTTCTGTAACACTCACTAGCAGAAACATTTGTAAGCAATTATACATTAATGACGTCATTAAACTAAATTGAGTACTTCCTTGTTATTTGAACTCTACGAGGAATAAATTTAACATAATCTATACTTATATTAAATCTGTAGAAGTGAAAATTCTGTACATTGAAAATATCAAAAAAATGAATCAAGAATCAATCAAGAATCAATTTCATTTATTCAGTTTAGGCACATAAAGAGCACATATGAATGTCAAAATTTTACAATTTTGTCAAGTAATATTATAAAAATACTAAATTAAGTAAGTACATAAATAACCATTAGAAAATGATTCTTTCGCTGGTTCGGTAATTTGGTTCTCCTGAGAAGAGACCAGCAAGAAACTCAGGTAGATTATCCATTTTCTTTTTTAATATTGTTTTGTTTACATTGTTACAATTAGTTTCTATTGTATTATACGAGTGGCCAACAACAGAAGATTAGGGTGACCATGCATTTTTATCATTAAGATATTCGTCTACATTATAGTAGCCTTTCATCATCAAACATTTTTTAACTACTATTTTAAACTTATTAAGAGGCATGTCAACCAAATCCTGAGGAATTTTATTATAAATTTTTATACATTTGCCAACAAACGAATTACCAACTTTATGAAGTCTAATTTTTGTCATTGCCAGTTTATTTTTATTTCTTGTATTAAAATTATGGTTATCGGATTTTTTTTTGAAGAGATCTATGTTCTTCCGTACATATAAGATGTTGTCGTAAACATATTGAGAAGCAACTGTTAAAATATTAATTTCTTTAAATAATTCTTTCAGCGAGTCACGGGGTCCGAGTCTATAGATTGCTCGTATAGCTCGTTTCTGTAATATGAATATTGTCTCAATATCGGCAGCTGAGCCCCACAGCAGCAGACCATATGACATAACGCTATGAAAGTAGCTAAAATAAACTAATCGTGCCGTTTTTTCGTCAGTCAGAGACCTTATCTTTCTAACCGCATAGGCAGCTGAGCTAAGTCTTCCTGCCAAGGCTGTGATATGAGGACCCCATTGTAGTTTACTATCTAGAGTTATCCCAAGAAAAACTGTGGTATTGACTATTTGAACTAATTCATTATTCATAGTAATATGAGTATCCACCTGTCTAACATTGGGCATAGTAAATTTTACACATTTTGTTTTCTTCGCATTGTCTGTCCCGCTCATCTAACACTAACCTATTCTCTGTGTGCATCTCAGCCATCTGCTTTTTTATGAAGTCGTATTTATTTAGGCTATCTAATAGTTCCTTTTCATTTTCATCTCTTTCCCTATGCAACTGTTTAATCAACGTTTTGGATACCTCTAATTCCTTCAATGTCAGGTCAAGTTTTCTCAAGATATCTTCTTGTTTAGCCTCATCACGGCGAGCAGAATACATGCTACGTGTGACTGGCATTACGATATTATAAATTTATACTGACTTAGATACTAAAAAGCTACCTGATAATACACTAAGTACACAAATAAATACGTAAGTAATGTCAAAAAGAATCTGATTGAATACACTACAACTTCAAAAACTAACAGGTACGATAATAAGTAGTTATTTATTAGTACGATTACCTGTATAAAAATCACTCATATCACATTAAATCCGAGTTGATAAAGTTTCACTTTTAAAATTTTCAAACAGTCATTGACTTTTAGCCGGTAAAACAAAATACGCAAATATCACTAATTTCTTATTTATTTTACACTGGGTTTTACCTAGATACACTTTGATAATGGTAAGATTTTGTTTTGTGATGAATTTTAGCCCTAATTATCGAAAATATTAATAATAAATTAAAATAAATACAAGACGAAATGCGAACAGATGTTAGCCGTAGTGTTGCCACAACCCAAAAATGGCAGGGGGCGGTAGACCGAAACTGAACCCAAATATGTGATTAAAAAATTTTTTGTCTGTCTGTCTGTTCAGGCATCACGCAAAAACTACCGGTTCGATTACGATGAAAGTTGGTACAATTATTCTTTAATATCCTGGGCACCACACTGGGTACTTTTTATCCCGGAAAAGTATATACAATAAAAAACAAACTTAATTTTGCGGGGTTAATCCCTAGACCCGAGTACTGTACCAACCGCAAATAATTAGTTTGTCGTAGGTTTTAGGTGATTTTTTTTAATATTTCATATTTTCGTAACTTAAGGTGAATTTTTATGGTATAATAGAAAATATAATAGAAGATATAATAGATAAAATGGTGTAGGGGGGCTTTATGAACGCAATAAAACCCAAAATAAGGGGTTTTCGAACTTTTGTCTGTTTGTCTGAATGTTTGAACACGCTAATCTCAGAAACGATTTGATTTTTTAATAAAAAAGTTATATAGATCTAAAGTAACACGCAGGCGGAGCTGCGGGCAACAGCTAGTTTTAAATAATTGTTGAATAAATCACTAAAAGTGTAGACTAAATAATGCTATATGTTTTAATTCAATTTTCGATAAATCAAAGATAAGAAAAGAAAGGACTAATTTGAGATTGATTACTTCTTTTTTTACCTCTTGGATCAAGGATTAAGCGAGAACAATGACGCTTATACCGCTAAGAGGATCGATACCAGTTCTTAAGAAAAGGAAATCGTAGTTAATTGGCTAAGTAAAGCACATAACTGGATAAGGGTTCCCCTAATGCACTGAAGGAAGGAACTTACTTCACCTTAAGTGACTTAATTGAACATTATGGCACGAGTTATTTTGTTCTACCATGTACATAAAGCTAAGTGCTTAATACACTCAGTACAAAATACTGCAGTCTTGTACACTTAGTTGCTCTGTATTGCAGATAAGTGGGTAAGTGCTGGTGATGATGGTGAATGGTTATTTATAATGTCATATTTGTATCAACATCTTCCTCATTCCTATATCACATACTTCTCTCTAAAGGTAGGTAATATCGCGGTAAGACGAAGGCAGTTTTGATGTCTTCAGCAGTGATATTGGTAGTCAAGTTGGTGAAAGCATTCTTCCTGTAAGGGAACTGACGCTGCCGCCGGTTTAAATTTTTTTGTTCATGTTAATAATTTATAATCAGTCATTTTGTGTTGCAAACAATAATAATTGAAAAGTAACTGAATATCGGAATTTTTGTACAAAAGAGTTTCAATAAGACCTCTGGAACCGAAATAATCTACCCCTGCATTTGGTCCATGCTAATCAATGAATGAAGTCGATGATGATGGAAAATGAAAATTACATTTCCTTACGAAGAGAGAACTTCTCAAACTGTTAAATTTACTACCAGCAACCAGGGGCCCAAGTCACGTAAATGGTACGTAAAACGCTACTGGGGGCCTAGCCAAGATGCAATCGATTAGCGACAACGCCAATAGAAAGTTCTAATAATGTATGGGAGTGACAGTAGTTGTCGCCTAGTCACGTGATCGACGCTTAGCGATCGCTAATTTGACAGACAATGTCGTAAACAGTCGATTCTATCAATAGAAACGACATCGTCAAATGATTAATTCTATAGAAATGCTTAGCCAAGTGGCACTTTATGACAAGCGCCAGCGCGCGTTACCGAATGTTGTCTTCTTGAAGGCAGCGAACGCTAGATCCCTGTCGCAAGCGAACAAAATGGCGATGTTGTGTGTAAATAGTTGCTGAGAATTGAGATTGATAGTAAGAATAATAAATTAACAAGTAACAAGATTGTTTTTATTTGATTTAATTATAAATAAACGAATAAAATGCTTACACTGCGCTTACTGTGGACATCGCATAATGAAAATATTCAATATTTGTCTGAGACGATAAATAAGTTATCTTTTATAAATTTGTGAGCTACCTACGAGATAGAGAGGGTCTCGAGAGATACCTTTGGAATTAAAGGTAAGACAATAAGAAATTGATTAATATCATTTGTTAAGTTTTATTGTTTTGGTTTAAATTTACCTATTAAAGGAACTTATTAATTTATGTTATTCCAATTCCAAGTAAAATTTGTTCCCTCTGTTTTCCCTGTTCCCCCACAACACCTGACACAAAGAACCACCAGTCATTGCATCAGGCAAGGAGTTGATGATTTTGCAAGATATATATAGCAATATGTATGTTTTTTTACAGATTCTAAGGGAGATGCCATTTACCTACGTGTGCATAGATTTCACGCATGTTGCTGTTATCAATCCGACGAGCACTTGTAGTTTAAACCGAAAAGAATTTCATCCCTAAATGTTCAGAGGGTAAGTACTTACGTAGTATTTTTATTATGAAGAAATTAAGAATAGTCTGTCAATTTATCATTCATAAATCTATTGCAATACAATCTATAATATAATATACATTGTATAATAATAATGTCCGTTTAGATTGAGGAGCCACTTGGCGTATCTTAATGAAATTGATACTTAGGTATTTAGTAGTTAGTTTAAAAATGTTGTAGCCTCAGTCCTCGATTTTGTAGTATAATAGGTAGGTACTTCAAAAGTTATAAGACCATAAAGGTGGCTCCTCAATCTAAATGTTTAGATTGAGGAGCCTCGTCAAAACTAGGAAAATCATGGATGAATATTTATCAAAATTAGGTATGATTTAGTACATTCGAGAGTAGTTAGTAGACAAAATATGAGTTTGTAGTATTAAAATTAAAAAAGTTATCATACATTATATGTGGCTCCTCAGACCCTTACTTAGGGGTCGTCATTTTTCAAAGAAGCAGTAGTTCAATTAATGCGCAATTTCTTCGTCATTTAGTAGTATATTAGTTTTGTAGGGCAAGATTCAGTAATTAATAATGAGTAGATTAGGAGATATGGCACATTTTAAATGGCTCCTCAATTGAGATGCTTAAAAAATATATTTGCCTCTAATTTACTTATACTTGTAACGAAATTTGAAACAAACATCGATATTTTGTATAAATTTATACTAAATGCATGTATAATCCTGCCATAAAAAAGTACACATCTACGAAGTTATTAGGCTTTACGCTGGATGTGTCTGATACTCAGTTTACCTAGCTCGCGTTATGCCTAAACTTCATTTTCGATTAGCTTTTAGCCTAAGTATCTGTTTGCCTAAGTCGCCATTTTGCCTAAGTCGTTTGACATTATGATCTTTAAATATAATAAAATATGTACATATATATTTATGTGTGTGTGTGTGTGTTTAAGTATATACCTACATGTATGTATTAAGTATTTATATTAGTTAAGCATATTTACCTACGCCTACCACTACCTCGGTGGCACAATGGTACTATGTACGGACTGCCACACTCGAGGTCTCGGGTTCGATTCCCGGGTCTGGTGGATAATGTATAATTCTCTTTAGAATTTTATCCAGATAATTATCCCAGAGTCTGGAACTTGTGCCCGGTAGATGGCAATAGGCTCGCCCCCTATTACATGGGACCTAACATAGCTGGCGAGATGTGGGTGTTTGCACACCTCTGCCTACCCCTTCGGGGAAAAAGGCGTGATGCTATGTTATGTTCTACCACTACCTTTTCGTTCTACAAGATCTTTCCATCCAAAGGTTGCCTAGCAGAAATCGCTTTAAGCGATAAGGCCGCCCATTGTACTGCTCTTAGATATAGTAAGCTCTGTATACATTAATACTGTATTGGAGTACAATAAAGCATTTATAAATAAAAAAAAAAAAATGCCTATAGATATATACAAGTTGATGACTATGGCTCCACCCGCATAAAATAGTACTTTCGAAAGAAAGCGCTAAAAGACTAAATCTAAGTTGGTCTGGTTATTATTTGGTCTTAATAGCTGTTGGCCTGTATCGAAGTAAGTCTAACTAGCGTTATGCCTAGTTCTACTTTTGGTTAGGCATAACGCGACCTAGGTAAACTGAGTATCAGACACATCCAGCGTAAACCTAAAAAATAGTGACAGATGAAGTTTCAGTAACAGGGTTACCGTTGTACCCTATGGGTACGGAACCCTAAAAGCAAGTAATCAATTCTAGAAATTTATTAGATATAGATAGATTTGAGATAAGTTTAGATTTACAATAGAACCTGGTAGGTGTCGAAAGCTATCCCGGTGAACTTCATACCGCCAATCGTACCGACCGATCTGGCTAATTTTGGTCTTAAACGACTATTTCAAGACCAAAATTAGCCAGTTCAGGGAAGGTAGGACGGCTAGTAATTATGTATTACTAGTGGTCGCCCGCGACTTCGTCCGCGTGATTATTTTTCCCGTCGCCGGTTTGATAAAAGATATACTTATATAATATATATCAAGAGCTATGTGATTGTTGCAGGTGATTCACAGCGGCCTTGGCTGACGAAGCCCATGTTAGATGCCACACCGGGGTCTCGAGTATCAACATATACCTACGTCGCCCCATGTGCAAACTCGAAACACAATAGAGCGATGCTTGGGCTTGCTGAAGGCACATTGGAGGACGCACGAGGATGCACGACAACCTGCATACTCCGCTGCTCCTCCTAGCTAAATAATCCAAAGAAGATCGATGCTCAATCATAACAGGCTATAATATTATTATGTCGGGAAAAATATCTCTAGTTGCACAAAAGTAAAAAACAAGTTTTATTTCAGCATTAAACAATGTTTATTGATTCTACAAAAATCTGTCTTTGATTCTCTACTTTAACACCTTTTCTTAATAAGTCTTGTTAATAAGGGTTAAGTCTGCAAAAAAATGTTGATTTTTTTATAGGGCTCACAAAACATAATAGTATGCCATATTATGGATATATGTCTGCCTACTTTAATGGGAAAGAGAGGGTGACTATATCAACCTTATTATCGTTATAATTACTCTATGCACTTGTTAGATTTATGGGGTAGAGCAGAGCTCTGGCTGGAGCTATGATAATATACAACGTGTTTCATATTAGTGTGGTCATATCTCAAGGTTGCATTGGGTAGGGCCCAAATAATATATTGCGCGGGGTCTTTAATTAATTTAATAAAATATTGACTTATAATGACGTAGTCGATAAATTTTCCTTTTTATCGATAGCTCATTGAAATGAAGCCCTAAGACTGCACTACAAAATAAACATATGATTAGAATGAACTCTAGATTTGACCTCAAGTAGGTTTGCCAAACAGTGAAATAGATTCGGACAGTCTCGTTGTTACTCAAAATTTTAACCAACAGATAAAGTTACTTTATCAATAGTTATCATACAAAATAGTTTCGGAATCACAACTTGGGGTCAAAATAAAGAGTGCCTACTCAAAGTTATTTTTGAAGTTTTTCTATGAATTTATGTATCACGTGATTGTCGTGAATGTCACAACTCACACGTAATTTGTTGTCAACCTACTCAAATACCAGGAGCAACGCATTTGCTGTCGAAGAAAAGAGAAGAAACATTTATGTTCTTGTCTTCCTTAAATTTACACTTTTTATAAATTGGTTCCGCACAGATATTTAAAATACAACTGCTGTTTGTGTAGAAGTTTATGTAGCTGTTGAGAACGCTGGTGGGTATAGTAGTATGTAGGTATTCAGTTTCGGGATAGAGAGATCGTGGATGCCAGTCACTGCACTACCATATCGTGAACTCTCTTTCGACTCATTTACCATGAAGTAAATGATCTGCAAGGTGTTTGGTTATTTTTGACCGACTTTAAAAAAGAGTAGGTACTTAGGTTCTCGATTCGTCATGATAATGTGATGCATAAAAGTTCATAAAACATTATCGCTAAAAGTGGCAACTTGTATGGTTGAACGAGGATATCAGAAAAAGTAGGTGTTGGTGTCAGTTTCACTAATATGTATCTTAAGGACCCCTAAAAATTACAAAGAGAACCGCCCACTTTTTTGATTGGAGCCGCTTTGAAGAAACTAGGTATCAATAGCGATGTCGGCATATATCAAAGACGTACACGTCACAACACGTAAATTTTACCGCAAAAACCATATTATTCCGGTGTTGCAAGTTAACGCAATGTTCTTCATAAACGGGGACTTTATTAGCTTTTTTTATGCTGGATATTTGTTCATTTTAGCAATTGGTAATAAATTACTAATCTTAGATTACATGGATAAAGAAAGTCGCTTTTTCCGTCTATCTGTTCTAATGTATGTTTAGTTCTTGAAAACTACGCAACGGATCTTGAAGCGGTTTTTTTTAAATGGGTTCGAAATGTATTTACATGCATACTATGCATACATGCATACATGCGACGCCGCGCTGGCATTCAACAATTTTATTTTATTTCATAGGTCTTAGGGAAATATCCTGTGTTTATGGTAAATAATAATTATGTTATTATTTATCTCTTAAATTATTTTATACTAGGTACTTTTATTAGATTTTTACCAAAATTACGACGTAATTCAAGGAAATAAGACATTGGACTTGGGCAACACTTACAACTATCTAATTTCTTTTCAGTTGCAAGTAAACTTTGAAATTTTTTTTTTTTTTTTTTTTTTGGTGAGTCAATTGGGTTTTAGTTTCAGGAGTGGCGCTTATGGTATACGCCTTCTCCTGGAACCGTTTGCAAGTTGATTGTTTAGTTAGTGAAGTGTTTAGATGTTATGTGCCGTTAGAGTGTTTTAGTTGATTTACGATATAGGTGATGTGGTGGAGGAGTGAGTTAAGTGTATCTGGGGCAGTTATAAATAAGGTGGTTGAGGGTTTGCGAGATTATGTTGGTGGGAAGTTCGTGGGGTCATGATGAGTAGGAAGGAGTTGCTTGGTTAGGTTAAAGGTTTGCGAGATTGTGCTGGTGCAAGGACAGAGGTCGTTGTTTAGGTTTAGTTGATTAGGTTGGGTTAGGTGGGACATCCGCTTTTGTGTGTGGAAAAGTTACAGGGGGTCAGTACTTTCCACACACTCCCTTAGTCGCCTCGTACGACATCCACGGGAGGATATGGGTTGGGGCTATTCTATTCTGCCGGCCACCACACGGCGGAAACTTTGATATTAGGCGTACGTAGTAATCTGTGTTAATCGATCATGGCGTATTTAAGTAATAGTGAATATTATGAAATGATACTTTGCGTCGGGGCAGCCGATGGCAGTCTGCGTGAAGCTCGTCGCCTTTATCGAGAAATATTTGTGGACAATAGACTCGAAGGTGAACGGCTGCGGTTACCATCTGTGGAGTGCTTCCGAAAAATGGTGAACCGTTTACATGACACTGGTTCTTTCCGTGGTTCCCGCTCAGAAGGCAGACCATCTGTTGTACCACTAGAGCAAGAAGTATTCTCGAGCATTTTCAATCCAATCCCAGAACAAGTACTCGCCGCGCTGGGATTGTTGTAACTGCCAGCATGATGCGACGGACCCAACTGTGCATTGATCAAGGCGGCGAACATTTCGAGCCGTTACTTTAGTACCTACTTTTTAGTTTAGTGTTTATTAGTATCTTAGGTAGGAAGTGTATTTTTTATTAAATTCAATAATGTTTATCTAAGTATCGTGATATTAGTGAGTTAGTTATGTTTATTGTGGAACACAGTACCTACCTATCTACCAGGATGACATGCACAATGAAATCGGTAAGTTTTTGTTGTTTAAAGTCCACAACCTAACATTACTGCAAAATAGTATTCTGTACCAGGAGCATATGAAATAAGAGTTGTTTACGATTCATCGAAGGGGACTGAACCTTACGAATAAATTTGACCCTAGGTAGTGTTGGGTTTATAAAATATCGATTAAATGAACAAATCAATTAAATTTACATGACACCTTAAAAGTTTTAACTAAACTTGTATTTGCAATTTTGTCCTTGCGTATAGTTAACTCAACGCGCATGTGTAACGAGGGTCAAATATGACCACACTAATATGAAACACGTTGTATATGTATGTATAGAAATATATGTACTGTTACACTTATGTCCTATTACGTGGTATTTACGGTAACATAAAATCTAACAGTATTTTTTTAATGTGGGTAGTTTAATAAAACTAAAGACAACTACATACAATTACTTGTGTGATGACGATTCATCCCACCTAGTAAGTATCTCCACTACTGTGCCGAGTACTGTACCTAGTACTAAGTATCATACCTAGTACTAAACCAATTGTAGCATAGGTACCTACTACAATTGGTTGAACCTTCCTAAAACTACCACATCAATTCAAGGTCAAGATCAGCCAAATCGGTCCAGCCACTCTCGAGCTTCAGCGAGACACTGTATCTCAATTCATTGGTATAGATATCATACTATGTTATGATATAGATGTTAGGTACCTAAGTAGAATATTGAATTAAAGAAGTAGTCTGGGTTCATTGGTATAGATATCATACTATGTTATGATATAGATGTCAGGTACCTAAGTAGAATATTAAATTAAAGAAGTAGTCTGGGTTCGTTGGTATAGATATCATACTATGTTATGATATAGATGTCAGGTACCTAAGTAGAATATTAAATTAAAGAAGTAGCCTAGTTTCATGGGTATAGATATCATACTATGTTATGATATACATATAGATGTCAGGTACCTAAGTAGAATATTAAATTAAAGAAGTAGTCTGGATTCAGTGGCATAGATATCATACTATGTTATGATATAGATGTCAGGTACCTAAGTAGAATATTAAATTAAAGAAGTAGCCTAGTTTCATGGGTATAGATATCATACTATGTTATGATATACATATAGATGTCAGGTACCTAAGTAGAATATTAAATTAAAGAAGTAGTCTGGATTCAGTGGCATAGATATCATACTATGTTATGATATAGATGTCAGGTACCTAAGTAGAATATTAAATTAAAGAAGTAGCCTAGTTTCATGGGTATAGATATTATACTATGTTATGATATACATATAGATGTCAGGTACCTAAGTAGAATATTAAATTAAAGAAGTAGCCTAGTTTCATGGGTATAGATATTATACTATGTTATGATATACATATAGATGTCAGGTACCTAAGTAGAATATTAAATTAAAGAAGTAGTCTGGATTCAGTGGCATAGATATCATACTATGTTAGGATATAGATGTCAGGTACCTAAGTAGAATATTAAATTAAAGAAGTAGTCTGGATTCAGTGGCATAGATATCATACTATGTTATGATATAGATGTCAGGTACCTAAGTAGAATATTAAATTAAAGAAGTAGCCTAGTTTCATGGGTATAGATATTATACTATGTTATGATATACATATAGATGTCAGGTACCTAAGTAGAATATTAAATTAAAGAAGTAGCCTAGTTTCATGGGTATAGATATCATACTATGTTATGATATACATATAGATGTCAGGTACCTAAGTAGAATATTAAATTAAAGAAGTAGTCTGGATTCAGTGGCATAGATATCATACTATGTTAGGATATAGATGTCAGGTACCTAAATAGAATATTAAATTAAAGATGTAGCCTGGTTATAAAATAATGTTTATTTATAACCTTAACTTAGCCATGAAACCTACTACTAATACTATAATAATATTATACCTAGTTATAGGTTATACCTGGGGCTCGTGGTCTAGTGGTAACCGACAATGTTAACACATTGCAAAGCAACATCGACTCAGGCCGGTCTTAGGATGGGTGACCATTTCTTAAGACATTGAGACCCCTCCGTGCCTCGGAGAGCACGTTAAGCCGTCAGTCCCGGTTGTCATACTAACATCTATGGCAGTCGTTAGGGGTGGTTGGAGCCCTAAATCAAAAATCCGACCGTTCTAACTACAGAACTTCGATATCGCCCATGGGTTGTGGAGGCCAGATGGCAGTCGCTTCACGAAAATATCGAAGTTCAGCCAAATCGCAGTTAGACTGGAAAACCGACCCCAACTGAGTTGGGAAAAGGCTCGGTGAATGATGATAGGTTATACCTAAAACAATTCTTTAAGTTACTGTGCCAGCATAAATCAACCAACTTATTGTTTACAATACATAGACGATAGACATTACCATTTCACCAAGAGGCTCAGGGTACCCTCCAAGAGCCCCTCACGGGTCTCCTGGCGACATTACGGTTTAACCCATGGGGGGTGATATACCATTACAAAATCATAAGCATATCTATCACACTCATAATAACATATTAAAAAACAAAATCGCTTCCATTCCCTATGTATACTTAGATCTTTAAAACTATACAATGGATTTTGATGCAATGTTCACCAATGGATTGAGTTGTTCCCGAGGAACGTTTTTGTGCCAGGCTTTGAAACCCAGGCTGAGGTCTTGATAGATCCCCGTGGCTGGAATATGAATGGAATATTTAATTGTAAACTGCGCCATTGTTACTCTTGCTCATGTTAAATTTTATGTAAAATCGCTTTATTTTACTGATTAAAGTACTGCACCTTTCCATAAACTTCAAAAGGGTAGCGAATTGCTCTTTATTAGTTTATTATATTTCCCTTGCACTAGATTTTATTCCTGAAAAAGGAAAAAAATATTAATTCTTTTCATGGAATAAGTCAAGACTTTATTTATAACATCTTCACAAACACATTTGTAATATTAATAGAATAACTACTTACTTTTAATTCAATGTAATATCCAATACAATTAGGTATTATTCCTCCATATATTATTTATAAACTGTTTAGCAAATCCCGCTTGTAATAAATAAAACTGATGTGACACCATTGAGTTGTTGACACTGTTGTGACAGCGACAAGATCTCCAGATCATAGAGAAAAGGTAGAAGTGACGACCAACGCTATTGCCTAGACGAAAACGAACCTCAATTGACTTTGTCTACCAATTGACATCGTTATCTTCAAAGCGATGGCGACTGTCGCAAACGAATCGCTTCGAAGCGAATGCATCTTGTCTAGGCCCCATACTACTTCGTTACAACTGCAATTGATCAAAAAATGGGTAGTCTGGTAAATTTACATGCAACGCGCCAGGGTGGCGCCAGAAAGGCACCAAAGTTCACCAAACTGAATGACTGCAGAGTACAATCATCAGTAGGTTAAGTTGGATTTAGTTACTCCCGACATTACCAACTGTACGGGCAAACCGTACATGTAGAATTGTAGAGTCAGCAGTATTTGCTGACCTGATTATTTTGTACGTAATTGCATTAGAATTAAATTAATGTAAAACCAGTTCGTGATTCGTCTTCACATCGACTACACGTTCTCGCATACTATCATTTTACACATAGTTAGATTTAGGACAGATTGTTAATTATTTGCAATATAGTTTCTTTTACCATACAAACAGTCTTTTTATGGGATATTCCCGTACATTGGTCCTTCGAGTTAACGGTATAACGGGATCATTCGCGTGTGTTTCGTTAACACATCCCTCGGGACACGTCGCGTCGGTGGTTTCGTTAGCTAACCTATAGAGACATAGTGCATTGCGTACGTGAGCAGTTGGTGACTGGGCTAGCAAGCGCTCAGTGACCCACTACCGAAGCGGACATCAGGACGATCGCCAGGTCAGCAAGGCCTCAGGTGACCGTAAGCAAGCAGCTGGTGTTCGGCGTGGCGCAATACAAGCTGTCCAATATATAAATCTATAGCTATGACTTCAGCATACGATATTCTTGCTACTCAGCAGCAAATTTCGGCGGAGATAGATACTATGCTTATCAATTTTAACAAGGATGGGCCGAATAGAAAAACGCCGGAGTACTGTAGCAAGAAATTAAGCTTATTGGATAGTTAGTGGTTTGAGTATGAACGCAAAACTGCCCAGCTGTCTTCCTACGAAATCGACCAAGAGTCGTGGGAACAGATCAACAAGGATTTGGAGAGAGTGAGGGAAAAGTATGATAAGGTTAGGGCCCAAATTCAGCACTATCAGGTTGAGGCAGGGGACAGGTCAAAGTCTCCAGTAAAGCCTGCGTCGTTTGTACCTAGGCTAGGTGAACCCACTCAAGGTGGTTCGTGACCATCAGCTATACAAGCGGCCCCAGTGTATAAAACGACTGCAACTGTGAGCAAAACGGAAGAGATGTTTCGGAAGCAGTCTAGTAATTTTAGAGCTTTCCATCACACCATTAAAGATATTGACTTGGATTCCCTTCAAGACAAGTGGGAATTCGAAGATCTATTAAAGTATGTACAAACTCGTTGGGCAACCATAGATGCGTTGCATTGGGAGTTGGACAGTCAGACGGACCTTTCTAACGTAGAGTATGAGAAAACTTTCGCTACTTACGAAAGAAAGTTCCAGGCTATCAAGAAAGCCATTAACAAAAAGATGTGGTCTGTAGCTCACGTCGAAAAATCCACCCCCAAGATAGAAATTCCGACTTTCAACGGGTGTTTTAATACTTGCCAGCCCCTATATCCCGAGAACCGAGCTTCCCAGCTAAATTTAAAGCAAATTTTTGTTCCCCATGCACCCATCATGAGTTCCATTCGCCTGCAAAAACATTGCTGGGAATTTTCAAAAATATGGTGACTACGCACGCGAACAGCCACTAGCGCGTCACAAGCTAGCAGGCAGACGCACGTTCGCTACTGGACTGCGTTTGTGTTAGTAGACTACGAAAACTGTAAAAATTTGCCTTCGACGTCCAAATATGATGCTACTTGAAGTCGCGTATTTGAATTGTAGCAAACTACAATTCGAATACGCGACTTGGCACCCAGTAGTACGAACTATCCGCAGTCAAGGGTAATATAACTCAAAGCTGCAGTGACACTTCCATCCGGACAGCGTGTTACGATATACGGGTTCAGTTAGTCGCTTAGTAAGCGGAACATCGCCCATTAAGTTTCCTCTATAGAGTGGAGTACTGTAAACCCAGAGATGTGTGCAAACTTGTGTCTTTGTATCGGCTATATGAGTTTAATCAAGTCTTGATTAGTTTGCTGTTCCAATAACAAGATTTACATGGGCAAATACAAAGTTACGCTTAGCTGAAGAAAAATAACTTGTAACAAAGAGAAAAGGTTGTATGCCAACGGTATTGTTTTGTGCGATTGTCGGTACTTGGTGGAACATATAGTAATACTACATGTAATGGTGAACAAACACACTTAATTTATTCGTTTGTTGCAATGTTCATGAATTTAAGACCGTAGAGTTTTATTTCCTGCTATATGCCGTTACTTTTGAGACTGCCCTTCCTTAAAGTTTGTTGTAGTTGAATGTTACAAAAGCCGGTGTTCCTTTTGCATTTCATTCGATACTTATAGGTTTTCTATAAGATCCATTACCACTAGATGCAATTCCTGTTCGTGTTGCTGGGATAGATCGTTATGATTCAGTCTGTTAAGTATTCGGAACAAGAAAAGTCACGAGAGACAGAAATAAAAGGCAAAATGCGGCCTGACAACGCAATCAATATTCTCAGACGTGTCGAATACAGATCCCCAACTAAAAATAACACCGATTCGTTTTTATACAACGAAACAAGAATTCTTCGCTCTCACTAATACGGGCCAATATTAATTGTAGTAGGCAGAAGGAAAAGGGGTCTGTGTGTTCATAATTGCAGAGGTTGTAGTCACAGTGGAATGAGATTATCGGTTCTTTGATATTCTACCCAGAAGGGCAATATCTAGGATGCTAACAGGATTACCTATTTACTTAAGATTAGGACGGTCAAAGCTCCACTCTTAAGTAATTTTGTACGAACGGCAATACGACGACGCCTTGTTGTGAATCTATAAAACATTTATTGATCAGTTCACTGTTGATACTCGTAATTCGAACAAAAATTTTTTTTCCTTAATTACTCACAATACAGACTACTACTTCGATAGCGTATTCATTTTTGGTTATGAACAACATTCGCAAATAAGGGTTTTTTAGGGTTCCGTACCCAAAGAGTAAAACGGGTCCATCCGTTCGTCCGTCCGTCTGTCTGTCTTGGGCTGTTTCTCATGAACTGTGATAGTTAGAATGTTGAAATTTTCACAGATGATGTATTTATGTTGCCTCTATAACATCAAAAACATAATATATAATAAATATTCGAATGGGTTTCTATACAAGAAAAGAGTTTTTTTGCCGATTTGGTAAAGAACCCTTTGTGCGCAAGTCTGACTCGAACTTGGCCGATGCCGATATTGAGTCAATAATCTACAAATATTGTTTGCCAAGTTTAGGTCTTTTAATGTAGGCCTACAAGTTCATATTATCCAGCTTTCAATGCATATACTTCACTTAGTTTGAGCAGGCCTATGTCACTCGCCTAACAATCGCAAAAAATACGTGACGTCAGCGACAACTTGAAGTTGTAAGTCAGTAAGGGTTGTCTCTTGTTTGTGATATGGCATTGACCATAGAGTTGATATTGAGGCATTAACGTCATAATTATTGGTCAAATTATGCTGTTACTTACTACCCTATTCGAATTATGTTCTCTGTAAACAAAAGAATGTGCTACCTGCCAAATGTCTTACGCACAGGCCCTGTGCGTAAGGTAAACGGGCGCGACGCGCGCTACGCACAAGGTCTGTGCACAGCTGTGAAGCGACGCCAGCGCCTTCATTAATTAACGTCGGAGTGCAAGTTCTGTATGTAAGTACTATTCCCTATTCTGTGGTTTGAGACTCGATGACATCACAATTTTAAATCTTAGCATAATATATCTGGGCATTTTACCACATATATATGCCTTCGATAAATAAACTATTAATTGTACTGTAATTTTTTTTTGCTAAATAATTGCGTCTGCTACATGAAATCTAGGACATCCTTTAACAGAGTCAAGACGTATGCGTATTAAAAATAACTTACTATAATCCAACAACTACATAAGCTACCTGAAGTTCACAGAACTTTGTGTCAAATCTTCATAAGCTGCAGCTGTGCCCCTATTATGCATGCACTAGTTACCTCAACTTCTGAATACTTAAGAAGTCATCCCAATTTGTTGAACATCGTTCCTCAAAATTGGAATCTCAATATTTACTCTTCAGACTTAAGCATGTGAAATAATTGTTGTACATAAACCAAATGTAACATACATCCCCCCTACTTTCCCGAAGGGGTAGGCAGAGGAGCATTACACACCCACACCTTGCCAGTCAGTTTGTCGAACCCACGTAATAGGCGGCAAGTCTATTGCCGTTACCAAAAAATCCATAACTAACCTGTAAATCAGCCAGAGCAGATTTTACGTCGACAAATGTCTGACAAATGGCAAACGTCTGGCGATTGTGAGCGATTCTCATAGTATTCAGATAGTGATTTTTTTCTTACCTATATTTAGGTCGAAAAATTGACGCCACCCGCCTGATGGTAAGTTGTGGTGACGTCTGGAGATTGCGGGCGACTCTTATAGTACACAGGAATACTATACGTATAACATGACGACCCAGTAATGTGCCTCTTCACGCTTCGCTTAAAGAACCCAGGGTTATATATTGAAGGTAACAGGTGCGCAGGCAGGGCGTTCAAAGCCACCATCGTTCGGCAGAGAAACGAACGTTTAAAACGCTCGGTTCTCGCAAAGACGGTTTCCACGGTATGAGAGTGACATCTCTGCGTTGTTCGGGATCGGAAGGGAGAGGGTGGGATCAAGTTGAAGAGCTCTTCAGAACACTCACCGTGGTAAATACGGTAGAACGCGGCCAAGGTAGCAATTGTTCGGCGCTGGGCTAGTAGCTCAAGGCTTCCCGTTACCTTCGGACAGTCTTTAATGCGAATAGCGCATCGCTGCATAGCGTCGAGTGCGTCCAGCAAATACTTCGCTATTTCGTTTCGACTTATTTTCGTATACGTCCGTCTGTCAGCAGTGTCACTGCGTGTAGGTTAGGTTAGGATGTAGATATAAACTCTTAGTCCCCTCCCCACTTCGTAACCAATCATCTCCAAACATAACATTCTAGGCAAATTAGGTTTCCAAATTGCATTATACTAAGCGAATTACCCTATGCAGACGGGACTAATTGATTGATATAGGTGCCCGAACCTAAGCAAGTAACCTAATTAACATTTAATTAAGAGTCTATTTCCATGACCTGGAAGGTCGCATTGCTCAGATTAAAGTGAAGCGTTGGTAGTCTAATTTACTTGTTCCTAAAACTAAGTGTGGAAGACTACGGGATGAGTTTAGGTCGATTCGAAGGTATTCAAAATAGTACGGAAAAACCTACTATTACTACAAAATATAAAACAAAGTCTTCCGCCGCGTCTGTTAGTCTATCTGTTAGCAATAAACTCAAAAACTACTGCACCGAGTTTCATGCTATTTGCATCAATGGATATAGTGGTTCTCAAGAGAGGTTAGACTATAATACTATTTCACGCGTGCTAAGCCGCGGCCGTCCGCTAGTATAAGATAATATTAGTACTAATATGATTTTTTTGATTTAAGCATCATTCTGTTTGCGACATATTAAGATTTGAAGAGCATTTTATTGCGAAAACAGGGTGTCCTCCCTCTAAAATCTTAACTGCTGGCTTGAAGAATCTGAAAAAATTCATGATGGTAGTTCATGTACTGAACTTTTAAGAAAAACTATAGTGGATAATAGCTCTGTTAGTTCAGGAGTTATAGAGGCTATTATAAATGACTACGGATCCCTATTCTATGCGTAGCCCGACTCGCACTACACACTTGCCGGTTTTTTACTAAATATGCTTATTAATAATATATACCCGGTGCTCAAGTAAAAAAAAAAAATGTTGTCTGTCTTGTTGATGAAGCTAATCTCTGAAATGGCTGGAACGATTTTAACGGGGCTTTCTCTTGCAGATATATTTTATAAGGAGTACCTTAGGATACTTTTTATTCCAGAAATATGTTGCCGTTTGAATTGGAAAACCATATTTTTGATTTAGTTCGTAAACACTAAAATTAGAAAGGAGAAAGGAGGGTAAAAAAGTCAATCGAGCATTGTGTCTTTTTATTAGCTTATGAGCTCTTCCAGGTACTCACGGTCATTGTTCTAGATTTTTCTGCATGTGAATGCAGACAGACAAAATTAAATAGTCTATTTAAATAGGACAAAAAAATTACACATTAACATTTTAACAAGTTCACACAAAATATAAAATTTACTAATAATTCTATTTTTATAACGTGAAAATGTTATTTCCTAAAAGTAGGGACATGCCAAGTCACTTTGAGAGTAATTTGGTGCGTTCGCGTGAAGGCGCGGGGACTCTCAACACGGTTCGTGCATTATACGGGTATATCTGGTTAGCGTGATGTGTTATTTGTTACTTGGAGGGAATGGACGCTGTTGTCTGTCTGAACATGTTTCACATAAAGCGATGGTAAGTAAAATGTTTTTAAGAAAAAACTTTTTAAATTTATAATAGCATTAATTTTTCGCAGAATTAAAAAGACAACAAAACGTCGACAATTGTTTCGCCTCTAAACGAGGCATTATCAAGACTGTCTCAGAGAGAACAGCAAAATTCGTGGTTGTAACGTATTTGCTTATAAGTAAACGTGTGCAAATTTCATTATCGCGATGTAGGATTCTTTACAATAACTAACGTGGGTAGAAACCTCAGATCATGCTAACTAAGTTCCAAAAATAGGTATTCACCAATACAAGACCTTATCTGTTTGATTTAATTCCTGTCTTTTGATATGTTGCGTAGAAAAGCCAAATGACACACACAAACCAACAACAATTAATGTGTCTGTCTGTTCGTAAACAGATTAAGTAAGGGAGATGTGTGAAAATCTATTTGTTCGTTGAGTAAGGTGTCCGCGTCTCTTCTAACTATTTCTAGCCTTTCCCAAACACTTAACTTGAACCCTTTCTCACATAAACGTAAAACTTTAAAAGTGTTACTATTGTTCAAGGAATGACCAGTGTCAAGAAGATGCTTCGCGAAGAGGGATTTCTCAGGACAACCATTGCGGGACACCGCTCTATGTTCCTTATATCTAATCTCGAAGGACCTGCCAGTCTGTCCCACATACTTCAAACCACATTCATCACAACTCAACAAATAAACACCTGATCTGCGTGAGACCGACACCGAATCCTTGCCATTACATAGCTCCCTCAAGGTGTTCTGAGTTCTAAAAGCAACAAATATCCTACTTTCCCTCATGATCTTAGCTATACTCAACGAGACGGGACCCACGAACGGCAAACAGGCCGTGTACTTCCTAGGTGGATCTTGAGTCGGATGTAATAAATGAAAACTAGCCTTTCTGCGTTTTTTATTTAATAATGAGTGGACCATTCCTACGTCATAGCCATTACTTTGTGCTATGTAGCAAATGATGGACAATTCTTCACCAAATGCCTGTGGGCTCAACGGTACCGCCAGTAACCTGCTCAGTAAGCTGTGGAAAGCTGCCATTTTATGTTGCCATGGGTGATTGGATGAGTAAGGAATAACTGTGTCTGTAACTGTTGGTTTCCTATAGATACGAAACTCATGAACACCGTTCCTTCTAGTAATTGAAAGGTCTAAGAAATTGAGAGTGGAATCTGACTCCACCTCTAGTGAAAAATCAATTCTAGGGTGTACTGAGTTCAACTTGGAGATGAGGACGCTGAGCTGACGCTTTGTTCCTGTCCAACAGATAATAATATCATCCACATATCTAAAATAGTACAACACATGAACGTTCCCAACTATGTGGTTAGTCTCGAATGCATCCATAAATATTTCAGCTATTAGAGGACTGAGTGGCGAACCCATAGCCAGACCATTTTTTTGTAGAAAAAAATTGTTGTTAAACTGAAAGTAATTCTGAGTCATACACAATCTTGTTAGGTTATAAATTTCTTCTATTTTGTTAAAATTGATCCTTTTTATTGTTAATTTGTGTTTTAACATAATTTATTAAAATTATGTTTCACATAATTTATGTTTTAGTTGAGATGGACATACGATAATTATATTATTTGTAGAAGAGTAGTTTTATCCTTCACAATACCAATAGGACACATAACACTCTAATCACATAACCAGATAACATTAAAAAAGTTAATATAATAAAGTAAAAATAATAATAATCATCATCATCCACCTACCGTTTTCTCAACTCAATTGGGGTCGGATTTCTAGTCTAACTGCGATTCGGCTGAAGTTCAATATTTCAAAGTAAAAATAATCTCACCTTTACCTACTCTCTCGGGAATATAGGCGGGTTAATATAAGTTTAGGTGTGTAAAACAAATACTGTGTTTTGATATTCATAATTTTGGAATACTTTCATAGTGTTATACGTTTACGGTTTATTTACATCTTATATTAAGGGTACCACAGAAAACCCCTTAGTAATACGGCCCATGGAAAGTATTCAATGTCCGATATAAAATCTAAACAAATCCCTACACGATTTTCTGTCAACGCTATTTCCTTAGCTATTAAGAATAAATAAAAAGACGATAGTTATACGCAGTTTCCTTGCCACACCTTCTGTACTTTCTTGTTAAAGCATCACATTGCTAGTTTAGAATACATTTCTACTTTTGCATACAATTAACATCGTTCTTTCTCAACCAACAAGCAATGTCGATGGATATTTAAAGAATAATTTCTGTTTAGAAATTTCGTGGTTTGTAGGTAAAGATAAAACCCAATGAGTTGTGACATAATTGGCTGTCGTGTTTATTGTACACATTATATATAAAACCATTTCAGACCGAGTGTACAGTCGTCAATACCATTGCGAGAGAGTTGAGCCAGAGAGAGTTGAATCCATTTTGGACTCTATGGTCAGAAGGAACGCTACGTGCATTTGTAGCTGGAGTTCCAAAGATATGTGTCAATTATAAATTTTATATTTTACATACATAGTACAACTAAGCCTATATCTCAGAAAGGGTTAGTAGAGGCGTATTACAGACCTAAATTGTTAGTTATTTGTTCATATCACGTAATAGGTGGCCAGCCTATTGCCAGATTTTGCCTATGCCTTTCCGCTGAAAGATATCTATATATTATAATGAAAGATATCTTTATAATGAAAGAGTTTATTGTGGAAACTAGCGGACGCCCGTGGCTTCATCACTTCGTCTTTGCTTGACAAATTATATACACAAAACCCTTCCTCAATAACCACTATATTCATTGGTGAAAACCGCATCAAAATCCATTGCGTAGTTTTAAAGATATAAGCATACATATGGACGGCAGCGAGTTTGTTTTACACATACCCAGATTTTGCCTAAACCTTTCTGCTAAAGATATCTATGAGTATAATTATAATGAAATATCATTAGTTTATGGGACAATTCGCTGGTTAATACAGTAATAAAGTACCAATATAATACAGCTGACGAGTAAAATTACTTAGCCGTTTTATTATCACTCTGCAGTAGAAGATAAATCTTTTATTATTCACCGTTATAACTGGGTATTATTTACAAGTCAATATAGACCTTAATTTTGTAACACAAATTTGCTTTGACGTTCCCCGAGGTCTAAATTATAATTAAGGTACTCGGTACTCTTTGTATTATCTACTGTTCGTCTAGAAATTTAGTTTATATTTCTAGTTATCGAGTTAGTTATTATATTGAAGTGTTTCTGTAGGCATTTCACAATTGGTTTTAGAGGCTCAAATAAAATTGGTAATTTCAGTAAAACAAGTTTCAGGTAAGATAAGCTTTCGATTGTCGGCACTGGGTGGAACTTGGTGGAAATACATGTACAAAGTGTGTTTAGTTCACAAAGTAATAATTACTTAATGAATATACACACTTGTATATGTGTTCTACCAATCTTTACTACTAAAATACCAACCGGTTTTCCCTTACGGCATAATCAAAGATTCTCTTACACTATTCACTTACATGGTAATTATTTAACTTCTATTAAAGTAAAGAAATTTACCTTCAAGTTAACCACACTTAACATTAAACTAGGTACTCATTGTACTGGGTAACCAGTGAGGTATTTTAATAATAAAATCATTAAAAGTCATTGATTCGATTTTAAAACCCAAATTATCTTACTACATTATAATAACCTAACTATTGGATTAACTTAAATACATTAATTAAGAGCTAATTAGCTCCTACCTATACGATACCGGTACCAACCCCCGGATCCGCGTGGGCACTTCACCATCTGGATCGGGAGGCTCTCCTGGAGGCATCCATCGTGCAGGCCTGGATTCCGGCACCGGACCAGCCTGCCGATGTGGATGCCGAGGCGGAGTGGTTCAGGAGAGCCATGTCGCAAATCTGTGATGCGGCGATGCCTAGGGTTACACCCAGACCGGCAAGGAAGCAGGTGTACTGGTGGTCGCCGGAGATTGCACAGCTGCGCGCAGCATGCATCTCCGCCCGCCGCCAGTACACCAGGTTTCGCTGGAGGCATCGCCGCCCAGACGACGCGGCAACCCGAGAGGCGGAGTTTTTTCAGGCTTACAGGGAGGCTAAAGGTAATCTCCAGGAGACACTAAAGTGGGTCAAGACGGCGGCCCGCGAGGAGCTCATGGAGACCCTGCAGCAGAACCCATGGGGGCGTCCGTACCTACAGGTCCGGGAGAAACTCCGACCTAGGGCGCCCCCACTGACCCAGAGTCTCCAGCCGCAGCAGCTGGAGCGGGTCAAGGGCTCCCTGTTTCCGACGAGCGCGGAGGAGCACGTCCCTCCGCGCATGGCTCCGTCTCTGCCCGACGCGGATAGCATCAGTGAAGACGACGTACCCGAAGTCAGGGTGGGGGAGCTAGGTGCGGCAGTACTCCGGCTTATACGCCGGAAAATCACTGCCCCCGGACCCGACGGCATTCCTGGCCGTGCATGGGTCCTGGCCCTCGAAGAACTCGGGCCTCGACTGATGGGGCTCTTTAGCGCATGCCTCGAAAGGGGCCAGTTTCCCAAGGTGTGGAGGACGGGGAAACTGGTCCTGATCCGCAAGGCGGGGCGGCCGGTGGACTCACCGTCCGGATACCGGCCGATTGTGTTGCTCGACGAGGTGTGTAAGCTCTTTGAGCGAATTATCGCGGAACGCCTCGTTGAGCATCTCTCGACGGTGGGGCCAGACCTGGCGGACAACCAGTACGGTTTCCGTCGGGGACGCTCCACCGTGAGCGCGATCATGCGCATCAAGAGCCTGACGGAGGAAGCAGTCTCCCAGGGCAGGGTGGTGGTGGAGGTGTCTCTTGACATCGCCAACACGTTCAACACCTTGCCATGGAGCTGCGTTAGGGAGGCGCTCGTGTATCACGAAACGCCTCTCTACCTCCGTCGTATTGTCGGGGCCTATCTCTCGGAGAGGGCCATAGCTTTCCCCAGCTGGCTCGGGCCAGCTCGGCGAGATGTGTCGTGCGGTGTTCCGCAGGGGTCGGTCCTGGGGCCGCTTCTGTGGAACATCGGCTACGACTGGGTGCTGCGGGGTGCGTTGCCTGAGGGCGTCGGCGTAGCACGTTACGCCGACGCCCTCAGGCAACGCTACCCTCGTCACGGCGCGGGGTGCAACGTACCAGGAGGGAGCACTCAAGGTCACGACGGGTGTTGCTCAAGTCGTGGGTCGGATACGGCGGCTGGGACTGGAGGTGGCCTTGCATAAGTCCGAGGTTCTGTGTTTTCACAGACCTCGGAACGGTCCACCTGAAGGTTCCAGTATATATGTGGGAGGCGTTAGCATCGGCATCAAGCCCTCGATGAAGTATCTAGGGATCGTACTTGATAGCCGATGGAACTTCGGTCCACTTTTCCAAAGTTTGGTCCCCAAGGTGACACAGGCATCGGTCGCGCTTTCGCGACTGATGCCCAACCTAAAGTGACCCAACGCTTCCTGCAGGAGACTGTACCTGGGGATCGTGCGGAGTGTGGCCCTATAGGGCTCCCGTATGGGCGGCGCGGTTGACGGCCAACAACTCAACGCTCCTTAACAGACCGTTGCGGACCTTGGCCGTCAAAACAGTAAGGGGCTACCGCACGATCTCCGGAGAGGCTGCATGTCTCCTAGCCGGGACCCCTCCATGGGACCTGGAAGCGAGAGCCCTTGCGTCATTGTTCCAATGGCGCAAGGAGGCGCTGGAGCGGGACCACAGGCCTGCGTCTCGAGAAATCGATGACCGGCGGTCCCAAGTCCGACAGGATCTCATGGAGTCATGGAGGGTGCGACTTGAGCAACCCAAGTGGGGTGCCACCATCATCGCGGCGGTGAGACCGATCATGGACGATTGGCTGCAGAGGCAGCATGGTGACCTCACGTATCGTGCGACGCAGATCGTTACCGGGCATGGATGCTTCGGTAGCTATCTGTTTCGCATCCATCGTGAGGTCACACCCCGGTGTCAACACTGCGAGGTTTCCGACGACGACACCGCACTCCACACGTTGGTGGAGTGCTCAGCGTGGGTGAGTCAGCGCCGGGACCTCGTAGTGGGTCTGGGCGTGGATACCTTCTCGCTGGAAACCATGCTTCAAGCCATGGTCTCCAGCGGGAGTAGGTGGAACGCAGCCTTGTCCTTCTGCGAGCAAGTCGTGCTCGCGAAGGAGGCGGCCGAGAGGGAGAGGGAGCGTACCCTCCCCGCCGAGTTCCGTAGTCAGCGGCGAGGGCGCCGCAGACTCATCTACGCCCAAGACCATCGACCTCCATGATCGGGGCCTGAGGATGGCGGGATCGCCACCCGTCATCCTTACAGAAGCAGGCTAGAAGAGTTGCGTGGTGCGGGGCCTTTGCCCCATAGCACGCAACCAGATTCACTCACTGACGCGGGATAAATCCCTACCCCAACGACGCGGGATTCTCATCCCGACCCAACCCCCGCAGAGACCACAGAGGTGGTCAAAGTCCGCCGGGCGCCACTGGAAATACGTTCTGCTTGTAACCAGAGACACCCGGCAACGGACGTTAGGGCGGCCGCGGCCTTGGTAGCGGAACAAAAAAAAAAAAAAATACCGGTAACAAACATCATAATAATTCAAGTAGGTTCTAAAATACGAATAAATAGTTACCTAAGTATTGTACAATATTAAATAAGTAGTACCTACCGACATTTCCGAGCTTGGCTAAATTGCAATTTATTTTATTTGAATGCCGGTTTTCAGAGTAATGTTTTGAATGCCTGACTCCAATTGAAATTTTGTAGCAAGTAAAATAAAATAAAACAGGCGATGCCGTCGCTCCCACCGGTAGGTACATGCTGTTTATAGAAATTGTATCATTGAAAGGAATAACTGACTACTACGTACTCTCATGCTACAGAACATGTTTCAATGTCTCATACTTTACACATTCGTAAAAGAAAATCTATTTGACTTTTAACATGAATTGATAAATTCTCAATGAGTGTTTTATTTCATAAATATTAATAAATAACAATTAACATGAATATTCTCAAAACTATTATGATTTAAATAACCTAGATCTAAAGTTAAATATATGAGTGGGTCAGTAAAACATTTTTATTAAAGACGTGTTTTCTCTTTCCCGGTTTTTCCCGTGGGAACACATCACCGGGATAAAAAGTAGTCTATGCTATGCTACTCAGGGATAATCACGTACATATCAGTTTTCAAAATCGGATCAGTAGTTACGGAGCCTTTCGCTTCAAAGAAACAAACATACAAACAATCAAATCTTTCCTTTTTATAATATTATAGTATAGATTAAGTTCTCTCTGCGAGCCTGGGAGTTACTGTTATGGTTCGGGTAAACCTTTCAAGGGAATACCCGGTCTTTCAGGATATTGTAGTAATTTTGGTTTCAAAATCGACATCACAACCTTATCTATCTAATGTATAAATTGTGCGTCTGTATGTACCTACGCTAATCTTCGAAGCTACTGAATGGATATTCTTGCGCTTTTTAGGGTTCCGTAGTAAAAGTCACGGAACCCTTATAGTTTCGCCATGTCCGTCTGTCCTCGGTGTCCTCCCAAACGTTTAGTGCTGGAATAGATGAAATATTGCAAGGATATGTGTATTTACTGTTACTGTGAGGGGCTCGTGGTCTAGTGGTAACCGACAATGTTAACACATTGCAAAGGTTAAGCAACCTCCCACATATAATAAATAAATTAATATAATCCTCCCACATATTACTATAATCCTGGGTTCTTTAAGCGGAGCGTGAAGAGGCACATCAGTAGGTCGTCAAGTTGAGGGCCACTCTCTATAGTATTGTGTGCTGTGAGAGTGGCCCACAATCACTAGACGTCGTCACGACTTACCACCAGGCGGGCGGCGTCTAATTGGCGAACCAAGTATAAAAA
The DNA here is from genome assembly GCA_963556515.1 of Nudaria mundana. Lineage (NCBI taxonomy): Eukaryota > Metazoa > Arthropoda > Insecta > Lepidoptera > Erebidae > Nudaria > Nudaria mundana. The sequence continues at coordinate 1,468,995 of OY748294.1, read as the reverse complement.
AAAAAAATCATAAAAAAAAACATGGATTCAGGCCAGTCTTAGGACCATTTCTTAAGACACTAAGACCCCTCTGTGCCTCGGAGAGCACGTTAAGCCGTCGGTTCCGGTTGCCATACGAACATCTATGGCAGTCGTTAGGGGTAGTTGGAACCCTTAATCAAAAATCCGACCGGTCTAACTACAGAACTTCGATATCGCCCATGGGTTGTGAAGTTCAGATGGCAGTCGCTACACGGAAAATATCGAAGTTCAGCCGAATCGTAGTTAGACTGGAAAGCCGACCCCAACTGAGTTGGGAAAAGGCTCAGTGAATGATAATGTGTATTTACTGTTCCGACAAACTGCTAAAATAAAATTATGGAACATTTTTTTTTTGGGTTAATGTAGGGATGATTTTTTACTTTCGCGTCAACCCCGTCGTGTGGGGTATCATTGGATAGGTCTTTTTAAAACATTGGGAGGTTGCTAAAATAAAACCGCACTTAGGTGGTTTTTTAGGATTACGTAGAAATTTTCGGAACCCTTATATTTTCGTCTTGTCCGTCTGTCCGTCCTCGAAGGAATACACGAAACTATAACGGATGGTACGAGTATAACTCTATTAGTTTAGGAGTTATAGAGGTTTTTATGGGTAACTACGGAACCCTATGTAATGCGTGGGCCGACACACACTTGGCCGGTTTTTTTTCTTATTAGGTATAGATAAAGTACAACATGCTGCCCCTAAATGTATCAAAATTTAAGTAATCCACCTATTTCATATCGAATAACATTGACTAACAATACTTAGACTTAAAATATCACATTATTTGATGCAATGCATTTATTCCGAAAACCTGAATTCCCGCCAGTACATGACAGCGTTGTTCGGACCCGCTTGACTTAATAAAGACTTTACAAAGATAAAATCACCCTGATGTCATATTGTGTATACACTGACAGTTTAAAGGATTCCCAAAGCATTGTTCTTCCTTTGAAGCGGAAAGGACCCATGTCCCCCTATACACTTCAAGTCACAAAATAACGTAGCAACAATGAACTCCAAATAGGTATAAGTTGAGAAGCCAGTAGGTATGTTTTCTTTTAGGTCCGTGTCCCGATGCCGCTACCGCCATTACGTCCTTTGCCGGGCGCCTCAGGTGAGCATTCGGAAAAATTACCAGTGGTGCTGTAATGTTGTATTTTTTGTCCATAAAGTCATAGGCTGTTTTCAACGTTTGCTGCGTAAAACGAGGCGCCGTCTGGTTCGTCGGGCAGTGTTGCCCGATGGAGCCGCATTGGATATGGTGTGGCGACTTTTTCAGTTCCCCTATATTATCTTAGAAGGTTCTTACAATAAAAATATAGTGGTTTAAATGAATACTTTATTTCTATCCTTTAACATCCTAACATCAAAAATAATAAACATTACAGTGCCCGGCTAGTATGATGACTTCTTGCGATTGTGGGCCTCTGTCATTCATATAATAATGTTCCTTAATAATGCTCAAACTGGTTCACGAATTTTAATAGATTTGGGAATGGAGTCTGGGGTACGGGGGGTGGGGTTCTGTTTTCGCAAAAATAATAAGCTCTTCAAAAGTTAAATATCTCGTAAACGGATACTTAAATCAAAAAATCATTCTTTAGCAACCTCGCAATGAATTTAAAAGACCTATCTATTGATACCTCACACGATGGTGTAGACGCGAGAAGAAAATATAGCCCCACTTAACGTGTAGGGGAGATACCCCAAAAATAATATTTTTTCAAAATTTCATGTTTCTAGCATTAACCGTTAAATAAAAAAAAAAGCACTAACCGTTTGAGAGCAAAGCCAAGGACGGACGTACATGTCGAAACTATAAGGGTTCCGAAAGTTTTCTACGGAACCCTAAAAAGCAACATAAGAATTTACAGCTACGTACTAATACGGGTATTGCCGACTTTACTTCTAAGGTTAACCCTTTATTACGTGCGGTAATATCGATAGCAATAAAAGCAATCAACCGCACCACTCGAGCCTAATGTCAATCGGCAAATCGTTACATATATCCGGGGTTCAGGACTATATGTGCCTACCAACACCCTCATAACTAATATGTGTTAATGGCACATGCTCACGACTTCCATATATAAATTAAGTAGGTACCCACTTAGGACATTAATCATAGAAGTTCGTGTTAAACATCCTTAACGTCATTTCTGATACTCATCTGTTGGAATTTTCCTTCGGATTGTACAGATTCTATTGTATTTATATGTCATAGTAGAATTATAAATACCGTTAGATTATAATGAATCTCCCATGATTGATACAATGATTGTAATTTTTGAAGATGTTCACATGGAATAGTATTCTCGTTACCAATTCTCATAGGAACACAATCACGAGCGTCTGACACCGTGAGAACGGAATTTTGCCGATTGATGATATTGACGTGAACATGAAGAAAAACGATAAATCAAGTTGTAGCAGATTACCTTAGTATTACGCGTGCCCCTCCATGGGACCTGGAAGCGAGAGCCCTTGCGTCATTGTTCCAATGGCGCAAGGAGGCGCTGGAGCGGGACCACAGGCCTGCGTCTCGAGAAATCGATGACCGGCGGTCCCAACTCCGACAGGATCTCATGGAGTCATGGAGGGTGCGACTTGAGCAACCCAAGTGGGGTGCCACCATCATCGCGGCGGTGAGACCGATCATGGACGATTGGCTGCAGAGGCAGCATGGTGACCTCACGTATCGTGCGACGCAGATCGTTACCGGGCATGAATGCTTCGGCAGCTATCTGTTTCGCATCCATCGTGAGGTCACACCCCGGTGTCAACACTGCGAGGTTTCCGACGACGACACCGTACTCCACACGTTGGTGGAGTGCTCAGCGTGGGCGAATCAGCGCCGGGACCTCGTAGTGGGTCTGGGCGTGGATACCCTCTCGCTGGAGACCATGCTTCAAGCCATGGTCTCCAGCGGGAGTAGGTGGAACGCGGCCGTGTCCTTCTGCGAGCAAGTCGTGCTCGCGAAGGAGGCGGCCGAGAGGGAGAGGGAGCGTGCCCTCCCCGCCGAGTTCCGTAGTCAGCGGCGAGGCCGCCGCAGACTCATCTACGCCCAAGACCATCGACCTCCATGATCGGGGCCTGAGGACGGCGGGATCGCCACCCGTCGTCCTTACAGAAGCAGGCTAGAAGGGCTGCGTGCTGCGGGGCCTTTGCCCCATAGCACGCAACCAGATTCACTCACTGACGCGGGATAAAACCCTACCCCCAACGACGCGGGATTCTCATCCCGACCCAACCCCCGCCGAGACCACAGAGGTCAAAGTCCGCCGGGCGCCACTGGAAATACGTTCTGCTTGTAACCAGAGACGCCCGGCAACGGACGTTAGAGCGGCCGCGGCCTTGGTCGCGGAACAAAAAAAAAAAAAAATAATAATATTACGCGTGGAGTCGAATACCTTCCCGCTCGCACACCAACTATCTGTTTCATTCTACAACCACCACCACCTTCTGAACAGCAAGATGGAGGGACGTGCCCGCCTATTTAAACCGCACGCGCAACCATCAAGTTGTCATTCGACCGTTAGGAGACGCTGAGTGAGATAGCCCCGCAGTCCACTCAGTAGTCTGGTAGAAGCTAACCTGAGCGATAGCCCCGCAGTCCGAAAGTTCAGCTAAGTATTGAGGTCTTTAGAGGAGATAGCCCCGCAGTCCCTCTATAGATCCTCACGCAGCGTAGGGAGGTGAGGAGCGATAGCCCCGCAGTCCTCTTCCACCTCAAATAGGGTTGTAACATTGTATGTATACATATAAGTTTGTATCAATATATATAACAATAAACCCGATATATGGTCAAGCAAGCCAACAGACGCCTTTGATTTCTACTCTGGACAACCTAACCTCCTACAAAGCTTAAAAAATAAGAAGAAGTAAGAAGAACTGTCACTTTTAAAACACCACTCGTGATACTCGCACCTTGTACTTTTTGTAATGAATTAATAATTGAAGAACCAATATAACTTTAATACCTAAAATATACAGTCCACTTACTTATTACTGTCAAGTATTATACTGATAGGAAAACACCTGTATGTGCTTGTTTCCTGGACCTTTCGACTTGGTTTCCTATGACCTCTTGTGGGAAAAGTTACGGGGGGAGGGGGTACCTACATCACTGATAACCATATTGTCTATCTGGTATGACAGTCAAAGAAACTTTGTTAGGTGGTCGAATGCATTGTCTGACCCATATACCCTTGAATGTGGTGTTAGGCAGGGGGGTTTAACCTCACCTAGACTTTTTAATATGTATGTCAATAAACTACTTGTTGAACTCAGCAGCACACATGTTGGATGCCATGTGGATGGGGTATGTACCAACAACTTGAGTTATGCAGATGACATGGTGCTGCTGAGTCCATCAATATGCGGCATCAGAAAGTTGCTGTCAATGTGTGAATTGTATGCTGAGCAACACGGTCTGAGGTATAATCCTAAGAAAAGTGAGCTGTTAGTGTTTAGAGGGAAAAATAAATGTCCAATACATGTCCCTCCAGTATTATTGAATGGGTCATGTCTGGAGCATGTGAAACAAGTTAAATACCTGGGTCACATTGTTACAGAAGATTTACAAGATGATTTGGACATGGATAGGGAGCGTAGGACTTTGGCTTTGAGGGGTAATATGGTGGCTCGTAGGTTTGCTGGTTGTTCAGTTCCTGTTAAAATTACACTATACAAGGCGTACTGCCAAACATTTTACACCAGCGGACTCTGGGCTAATCATACCCAAAAATCAGACAACACCCTACGTATCCAGTATAATAATGCTTTCAGGGCGCTGTTAAGGCTTCCACGTTATTGTAGTGCATCCGGTATGTTTGCTGACGCGCATACGGATGACTACTACGCAATTATGCGTAAGAACGTGGCATCAATATGGCGCAGAGTGAGGGGAAGCACTAACGGCATCCTGAAGGTGTATGCTGAGAGGTTGGATGGTCCTATCATTGGTAGGTTCATCAAGCTGCACGTTTTATCGGCATCTTGATGAATCTGCCTGTGGTAGGTACTTTCTATAAAATATATGTTAATTTTAATCCTGTTGTGACTAACATAGTTTTTTAAGCAATTGTACTAACACGCTATGAGCCCCTGAAGCTTGATAATAAACTATTTTTATATTTATTTATTATTATTATTACACCAAACCTCAAGAACAGGTATACCCACGGGAATAATGCAGCTACATTGAGCGAAAGAGGTTTTTTGAATCGATTCATAGTGATGTTCGGAACGTTATAAAAATGAAATTCGTCATTTAAATTTTGACGGTACGGCGTAAATTTAAGAGACAAGGTAGATAGAGATTTTATAGTTTAAATCACTTCAAATACTATAGGCTCTTATACAGATTATACTATTCCATCATATATCATTTCATAATGTACTATTCCATTGGGATGAGGACTATGAAAACTATTGTACGGAGCCGCGGGCGTTGCCAGTACTTACGTAATTGTGATGGACTTTAACTATGGAAATTTATGTAAATCCCAAATTTTAACAGCCAAAGGCTATATACAAGAGTTTTAGTAATACCTACTGAATTTTAACTGAGTTCAAAAACTTTGTAACTACTTTGTCCCTTATTTGCTAAATAATTGTTTTTGATTTCACAAAAAATCTAATTGCATTGAAGGATACAAGTTTATACAGATCTTTAGTACAAAAAACCGGCCAAGTGCGAGTTGGACTCGCGCACAAACGGAACCCCGTACAAAAACGGCAAAAAAAAAAAAAAAAAACATTTGTAACGAGCCCCCTTAAATATTAATATATTCTGTTGTAATAGAGGCCACAGAAATACATCATCTGTGAAAATTTCAACTTACCAATAATCAGGATTAGTGAGATACAGCCCAAGACGACAGGAAGGAGAGCAAGTCGCAGTAATATATGGTTGCCATTTTACCATTTGATGAACACTAACCTTTGGGTACGGAACCCTAAAAAGAAAACATTAACATAAAAGTGGTTGGAAGCCTAGTAGCCCTATCGACAACTCCAGGGCCCTGAAGTGTCTGTAGACCAGGTTTTGGTAAAGTCAAGGAACGCAAAGTGCATTATGCATTAATATATACTTAATTGACCGAGCGAGCGAAGCGACTCAGTTTCAACTCGAGGACTGGCCGATTTGACGTTGTTTGTCTGTATGTATGTATGTGTGTCAGTTCCGGTCGGCCGCATTTTTCAGCCGATTTTCATGAAATTTGGCACAAGTGTTCTTTGTTGCAAGGCGCAACTTCTGTCGAAGGGATTTTTTGATTGGGGGAGAAATGGGGAAGAACGAAAATAACGCGAGGTCTACAGCTGTTCGCAGAACTACTAGTAGTATATGTAATGGTCTATGTAAGTATGTACGAGTATATTACCGACTTAAAAAAAAGAAGGTGGTTCTTTATTGTACTGTATATGTACCATTCGATCATGGCTATTTTCTGGCCCAAACAATAAGTATCGTCATCCATCGTGACAACACAGCCAGCATTCAGGGAACCTTCCCAGTCGGCAATGACGCGGAGGATTTTTTAAACGATATTTTGTAATCTAACACCCGACCGACACCGAACCCAAAAAAAGTGTTTAAAAATACTTTTGTCTACCGATTTCGATTACGATGAAACTTTGTATAATTATTCTACTAGGTATGCAATGCATGCTACTAATTGCAAATGTTGAGCGGCCCAAATTTTCTTAATTTCTTTTTAAGCTCTATTTTCATGATTTCAGAGATATGCACTCCCGGGTATGATGTCGACCAGCATGCCAAATTTGGTCAAAATCGGTCGAGCCGTTTCGGAGGAGTTGGCACACAAACGATTTACACTTGTCGTCTAAGATACGCTTCGCTCCGCTCAATAATATCCTGGGCACCACCCTGGGTTATTTTATATCTCGTAAAAGTATTAGTATACAATAAAAAACAAACTTAATTTTGCGGTTCGATCTCTAGACCCGATTACTGTACCAACCGCAAATAATAAGTTTGTCATAGATTATGTCACCCGCAGTGGAGTTCTAAGGGGCGCTACCGCGCTACACACGGCTAAGATACTATAATATTTTATCTTAAGATGCAATATCGCTCAACAGCTATACATAATAAATCAGTAACTGGTGATCAAGAAAACTATAACACGCAGGCGGAGCTGCGGGCAACAGCTAGTTGTAAATAAATCTGATACCAATTTATTGAACAGTGTACGTGTCATTGAGTAACACAAACCCTTCTGCTACTACTATTCCCTTTCTACTAAAGATAAAAGAGTCGCTTCATAAAAGCTCTGAACGATATTGACTTCCCAGATATTGGATCGTTAAAGTGCAATTCGTGATCTGCATCATTATAACACTGATGTGGTGAATTCTTTGTTCCTTTGTTTCATATCAAATAAAGGAGATGATTTTCCAACAATGCTATTGGTTACATTGTGTTCGAATTTAAAAGCAGAAATATGAAGCATCTGTGAAGGTATTGCTGTAATTGCTTCAAATGTATTCTGTCTGTACTACTATATACATAACTAGTGGTCCCGGCGAACGTCGTAAGAATAGATTTACAATGGGACCCGGTAGGTGGTGACGCTGTTCTTTAACTACTTTTTCTAAAATATTGGATAGAAACAGGCGTTACTTGGCGAAAATCCATGACAAAACAATGGTAAGTAAAATGTTTTAAGAAAAAACTTTTTAAAATTATAAAATAGCATTAATATTTCACAGAATTAAAAAGACAACAAAACGTCGACAATTGTTTCGCCTCTAAACGAGGCATTATCAAGACTGTCTCAGAGAGAACAGCCTCGTTTAGAGGCGAAACAATTGTCGACGTTTTGTTGTCTTTTTAATTCTGCGAAAAATTAATGCTATTATATAATTTTAAAAAGTTTTTTCTTAAAACATTTTACTTACCATTGTTTTACTTTTTCTAAGCTTCCGCACAACATTTTTTTCTTTAAAGAACCTTATCCTGACAATAAAAACGAACACAAAAAAATAATAAGCGAAATCGGTCCAGCCGTTCTCCAGCCATTATTCTCTTAACCAACACGAACTGAAGATATTACATGAATTCTTTCTTTCTTTCGTTCTATTAAGCTATTTTAAGTCCAAAACGCTGGCATCAGAATTCGTAGAAGGATTAAAACTACTTCGGTAGCTTTGAAATCAGAAAGTTGAAGCACATTTCTATGATTTCCTTTGAGATTGAAATGACAAAATGAATGCTCCGTTCAAGTAACGTCTCAATATTGTAAAATGTAAAGCAAAAAATAGTTTATTCACTTCTTTTGTCGAACTCAGTCTTTGTAAGCAGAATTTTGAATCATCGTTAGTTTTAATCTCGTTTAGTAATATATCGTAACCACTGGGAGGTCACTGAAACATTAAAAACCGGCCAGGTGCGAGTCGGTATCGCGCACAATGGGAAAAAAAACACGTTTATTGTATAGGAGCCTTAAATATTTATTATGTTCATTTTTTGTATTTGTTGTTATAGCGGCAACAAAAATACAGCATCTGTGGAAATTTGAACTATCTAATTATCACGGTTCATGAGATACAGCCTGGCGACAGACGGACGGACGGACAGCGTAATTTTAGTAATAGGGTATCGTTTAACTCTTTAGGTACGGAACCCTAAAAGGAAACAGTAAAATATTGTTTCTGTTAAAAAAATACATCCTTACTACTTAGGTACTCATTCACAGACGCTGTGTCACAATAATATCCTTATTCAACACTAAGTACATCTTTTGGGAATATTACGTAAATAACAGTCGCTAAGGATATAGTTGGAATAAATATGTCAAACTTCTTTTTTTTTAAATCCAGCGCCCAAAGCTGCGGCCACCCCTTCATCCGTTGCCGGTGTCTCAGGTGAGCACTCGGAAGTATTTCCACCTACGTGGCCCGTATCACGCGGGTGTTATCCCGTATCCTTGGGGCCAGGCTTAATTCCGCGTCGATGAGTGAATCTGCTGCAGCACGCAACCCTACTAGCCTGCCTCTGTAAGGGCACTTTTCCTGTGATGCGTTTTCTCACCGACGCACGTGTGGACCTCGTCCGCAGTGCGTGTGGATGTCAACGTCAAGTTTCGCAACTAGCCCGTTACCATAACCTGGCTCCGGGCGGCCCGTGCGACATGAAACGCATTTCATTAGTGTATGAAGGTAAGATATATTATATTGTACTAAGTACTACACACACACACATATCACGCCTATATCCCCGTAGGGGTAGGCAGAGGTGCATTACACACCCACAATTTGCCAGTAATTTTAGTCCCACGTAATAGAAGGCAAGCCCATTGCCGTCACCGGGCACACATATAATGGGTAATGTCCAAAATGGCCGAATGAATTTGATAAAAAGAAGCAGCTATATATAGCAATTTTGAAAAAAATAAATTAACTAAGTACGATTACTAGCCTTCTAAAATCTCGTTTAAGACAGCAAATAGGATACCTACGAGACAACTGCCACGGGGGCAAAGCCGCGGAAACTAGCTAGTTTCGAAATCAACCATCACGTTATCGTTACATTTCTTACAAATGAAATTAATGTCCAATACACGTAGTCCTTTCTCTGACCATTCTATGTAGGTCGTAAAACAGAGTAATGTCTACCAATAATCATAATATACCAGTTACATCAATTCGTTATGGTTATAGGGATCGTCGTAATATTTCATTACATTACACTTTAAGTACATCATCGCTACAATTTCCATGAGCCGTGAGCGTTAATGGACGTTAAAATAAACGTAAAAGTAAAATAAAATTATGGGATAAAATTCATCATCATAAACTTGAGTGTAAATACCAAAGACCTTATAATACAATGGACATAGGATCTAGAACAAATCGCAAGAAAATAATGTCCCGAGTCGACCTATACATTATACATAGGCATACATAGATATAAACATATTTCATATTAAAATTTAAACCTTGATCCAACGGAATAGTGTTCACCTTTGTTTGCACTAATTTATCACATTACGTAGCTTCTATCTGTCCGCCTGACTAATTCACCTTATGCAGCTTCAACTTGAACTACGTGATCATAGAAACAATGGAGTAGGTTTATTTTGTTAAAGTATTTTAAGGATTCCATGATATGTACCTACGTACGCGTAATAATTAATGTAAGACTATAATAAATTCCATAATCTTATAAATTGTAATTACTTGTTTATGTTAGACGAAATAAGCTGAAAAACTAATTAACGACTGACAAAGATTTTTTTTTTTCGAGTCAGTTTCATAATAAGTAACTGTAGTGTATGAATAACAAAAAGGGAATTAATGAATTTAACTAATTATAATATTATAAATGCCAAACTTCTTGCGGGTGTCAAAGTTCTTCCGCTTTCATTACTATTTTCATAACGCTATGTCGCTACGTCTACTACAAGATAGCCGTGTTTCAAGTGACTGAATTAGTTGCTAAAACTGCGTGTCATTAATTTATTTTTATCTTATGGTTAATTTTTGGGATACGAAATTATTGGCTACTAGCTGATCACCGTGACTCCGCCCGCGAGAATCCAAATAAAAAAAAATAACAGTACATACACGAAATAAAATGACATGTGTAATTATGTAATTATATTTATGACAAAACAATGATACCCTGTGAAAATTAAAAACATTTTTGGGCTTATCTCCTCCATCCCAATCAAAAGAAAAAATTGTATTCAATCAAGGGATTCTTGTACAAGTTTCATAAAGATCGGACCTCTTTTTGTTATGTCCATAAAATGAGCCGAAAAAACAAGATTGTTATTTTTGGATCAAAATATTCTTCTCGCCATGCTAGGGCAATAATATTTTTCCATTGTGCACAGTGTACTGGATCCCGAGGAAAACTAAAATAGATGTTGGTTCATATAACAAAAAAAAAATCATAAAGAGCCAAGGCGTCTCCACTATAATCTTTGTTCCAAATTGTTTCATCGCTATCGATAATCCGAATAAATCTGAATGGTCATTTTGTTAGTACATTATTCAGTGAAAATGAAATGGTCTCTTTCTTTTTACTGAGCTTGGGATGAATTCGAAAGAGACAGATAGATACTTCGGTATCGGACTGGATTGCAATATTTACTTTTGTCTTTTAATTTATTATCGACGAAATACTGTATTTTAAGTGAAATAATAAATTGCAAATGATAAAACAAAAGCTTATTTACTGAAAATATGATACACCGTCTTCAGTTTGCTTTTTTTTCGTAGTTTTTACACGTTTTTACAATACAGTACGGCATTGTGCAACGTGTTGTCGTTCAGTTGTCAAAATCAGGACTGGCGCGCGATTGTTTCTCTTTTAGCGTTTTGTTTCTCTTTTAGTTCGGACACTTTTGAGCGATGATCCAAAATCCATTGTATATAAAATCATTGGTAAATACACTTGTCTGTGCAGCATCCACGCTTCACTGACCATCGCTGGACGCTTCATTTAATTATTAATAAGTATTGCTGAGTAAAAATAATAATTATTAGGCCACAAATAACATTAATGCACAGATGGGAAATTCCCAAAATTATTAAATTAATTATCTTTATTTTATCTTTAGGTATTAATCCAAGGTATTCGGTATTTAAGCTTTTCATGAACACTAGTGAACGTCCACGGTTTTACTCATGACAAATTATATACTACAACCTTCCTTGAGACCACTCTATGTGTTAGTAAAAGCAGTATGAAAATCGGTGCAGTAGTTTTTGAGTTTATCGCGGACAGACAAACGCTGTGTAGGTCTTTGTTTTAGGTATAATATGTAGAGATTAATAAATATAAACGGGGATTTAAAATGATATTCGCCTTTATTTTGTGAAGAATCTTTAATGATATACTATAGATTAGCTTGTAGAATACAGGAATATTTGAGCCGCAGCTTCAAGGCCAAGGGTGAATTACAAGCGGACAGTGAGTGGACAAATAAAATTTATTGCCACTTGCTACAAAGTCACTACCTTTATTAGAGAATTTCGATTCATTCCGTGAAATGAGTGTCGTTTCATTAAGAAAAAGACCGGAGAAAGGATGAACCTTTTTTATTTGAAAATCTTTGTCAGTGAAAATTGTGGGAAAGGGAATGTAGGCTGAAGGTCAAACGTCAGGTTGTTGCAAAGAGTTCAGATGTCAAGCGTCGGACTATTTACTGCAGGTTTTATTTTGATATCACACAATACTGTTTGAACTTATCCATGTGCGTAGAATTAATATACTTATACACTTACTTACTACAGAGTTTAATAGTTTAAATTATCTAAATTAATACAAGTTTGATACTACTCGGGTACCTAGTACTTCTGCACATTAAGAACTTATTTAAATAATAGATCCAGATGATCTATTTTTCGAGGAATACATTTTATAACAGCATGCTACGACCAATTTGAGTGCAGGTTACACCGAAGCAGACATGTTTGATGGAAGGGAGTAGCAATGACCTTATGTTACATATGTGGGATACTTAAATTATCACTACTTGACAGTCTGTGTAGCTTTACAGCTGAGTAAGCCGTCAAAGGTAACATACGTTATAAGTAGTGGTCCTATGGTCGAACAGTAGCCTAACCTTAGGAACATAAAATATATTACAACATAAAACTATGATCACAACGGAGGGTGCCCGGATGTACAATGAGCTACCAGCTACAATAAAAAACGCGGAATCATTAAATACTTTTAAAAAACTATTAACTAGATATATTCTGGAAGATAATTAGTACCCATCTACTTACTTAATAATAATTTATGAAAAATTCCTTTACCATACATACATACATACCTACGTACAAACACATATACATATTATAATCACGCCTGTATGTCTGAGGGGGTGGCCAGTGGTGCATTGCGCACCCACATCTTGCCATTACTTTTGTTGTTATACTCGTACATACCTACTAGAGGTATTTTGGAGTATTATTTAGACTAGTAGGTGTTTTATTTAGTATACCTATCGTTAACATAATATATGTAATCCTAAAATGTTTTGGCACAATGAATTTGGCATAAACATCTGCCAAAACCGCCGCTAAACATCTGGATCCGGATGCTGATGGATTTCTTAGAGTCCAGAAGAAACGCAGGACTCAACCCTGCCGAAACAAGTGTGGTACTGCACCCACAGGGCCCAACTTCCTGTTGAGACCTGCTGTACCCACCACGCTGCTGTATGTCTCGCGCCTGCATCACTCCACAAAGACCAAGGACATCGTGGAGTACATCACAGCCAAGACCAAGTACGTCGTGAGGGTGGAGCCTTTGGAGTCGCGTCACAACGTGAACTTCAAGTCGTTCGTGGTGCGTGTGCCGTCGATGGCTCTGGAAACCTTCACCAAAGAAGACTTGTGGCCGAGGGGTGTGGTGTTCCCGGCGGTTCCGGGGCAGGCCGAGAGACAACGCCGAACAAAAGGCACAAAGGAACGTGTCGACATCGAATTAAGTTTTATGTATAGATATGTATTTTAGGTTTAGGTATTTATTGTTATGGGCCTTGATGCCTAATCAATATTTATATTATTATGTATTCTTAGTTTTAAGGTAAATATTTATGGGCCGTAGATTAGTTTATAAGATCTGTAACTAGTCTAAGTTGCCTGAAATAAAAATAAAAGTTAAAAAAAAAAAAAAAAAAATATGTACTGTGGAATAATTATATTTAGGTCTAATATATTTATGCATAGTTATAATTTGCACAATGTTTTTAGGCATAGTGTACAGTCGCCTAATAGTATATATTACTAAAATTGAATAGGTATAAATTAATGAAATGAATGAAAAATAAAAAAGTTACTTTAACCAGTATTTCCTATATTATATAGTGTCAAAGTAGGTTTAGGTGCGGCGGGGCTGGCCCTTGGGCCACCCCTAAGCCGCCTTTTAATTATTTTACATAGTTACTTATTCTGCGTAAGATGATTATGACTATATTCATTATAGTTTGATACGTTTATGCCTTTATAAAGCTATGCTTATAAATTTTATGCTTAAATATGATTATGCTAATTTTATTTATGATTAAGACAAATATGCTAAATTTGTTATGGATAAAAAAATTATGCATAAATATCATTAGTCTTAATTACCATATGCCAAAATATTTTATGGTTATTTTTTTATGCAAATGGATAGTGAACCGTTTTATTTGAGATTTTGTTTTGTGATGAAGTTGTCTCTGGTTGCTATTGTATATACTCAAAATTACCGTTCCTACGTGTTTTGTCAAAATTGTTTACCTACCTACCTAATGTTACTGAATAATTATTTAGCACTACCTACACTTATATTGTGTACCTAGCTACTTGTTTAGTGACGACGGACAGATGAATGTTTTTAATACTAAGTTATCACATAAGTGACGAATGTCTTGGTTGATAATAAAGATCTTTAAACCCAAACCCATATTTATGGACATATAACCCCACCCCCAATAAAAAAACACAACAAAAAATTGTTTCAAGTAAAGAAATACTTGTGCCAAGTTTCGTGAACATCGGACAATAAATCATGCCGCCAGCTCGAAAAAAGTTAAAACATTATTTGAGCTTTCTTCCCCCATTTTCCCCCAATCCAAAAAAACTCACGATGAAAAGACTGTATAAAATTAAGGAACACTTGTGCCAAGTTTCGTGAAGATCGGATAAAAACTGTGGCTGCTAGCCCGGAACACACAAACATATAGACGGACGAAAGCAAAATTATCTAATCTTTCGTTCTCTAACAATCACTCAAAATGGTTTTTGTAAAAATGTAAAAACTGCAACATATATAACAAATTCGTTGTGGCCTTTGTAGAATATAGGTACCATTTATATGAACAAGATTTTTGTCCATGTATTGTTTTTGACACAGTAATTACTTTGTACGCGACTGAACACAGGCAGTTACTTCCAGCCATTAAACCAATAACCATTGATGCGAATAAGGATTACGTATTACGGCAATGTTTCAAATGCTATGGAAACTTTTACATTTATTTTGATAGGCTTATGAGGTATGACATACTTTTAGAACTTTCTTAAACAGTCGGAGTTTGTATGTAGTCGACAAGAATGTAAATTTATGAAGGATGTCTTAAATGTTAGGGACAGTTCAACAATCATGAACTTTAATGAATAGTTTGTACTACAATGTTAAATGCTGTTGTATTATTCCTTTAGGCACAGCAGGATAAGGAACAGAACTCTATAGGCTTTAATAGTTTGTGTTATATTCTATTTTAGGGACAAAGTATACGTATCTATAATAATTCTTCAAACTTATTTTAGATTAAATAACTTTACTTTAGTAATTTTTATCTAAGTAACCTTCAGATATTGCTAATTGACTTTTCCAAACAAGTTTTTAGCGGCAGTCAGTTTCTTATCTCTCCTTTCCTAAATTCAGTTATTTCTACTTGTCCGTTTAAAGGTGGCCTTTAGTAATAAGGTCGCTATTTCTACATAATATTCAAACGTCTTTTTGTACTAGTGCCTAATTAAATTCATTCTATTCTATTCTCTGTTTGCATTTGCACTTTCTGCTTTTATTGTTCGACAAACAGTCCTCTCGGCTTTTCTTTCTCTTTGCCTACGACTGAGCCACTCTGAGCCAGTACTTCATAAATTCATTCACTGAGCTCAGACGTAAAAACTTTACCTTGCGTGGTTCAACTAATTTATATCTCGCAGTCATTTGTTATTTCGCTTTATGCTTACATTTTGTTAAAGTTTGTTATACCTTAATGTAATGCTTCTGAGGCTTTTAGGTAAATTACAACCAAGCATTTATTGCTGGCATTATTACGAATGTACTTTATACGGGACTTGTAGTAATTAATGTTTTTTTTTCTTGGGAAAACTCACTAGTAAGTAAGTGTATTATATTAAACGTATTATTCAAAAAGTATTGTTGTAGTCAAACTATATTTTGAAGTATCAAGAAAATACGCTGTAGTAATGTTACATTTTTCTCACGTTTATTCCTGTGAGAGCTTTTGCATCGACTCCCTTGCAGCTTCGCAATGGTTCTGACTTCATTACTATTCCTGTTGAAAAATACATTTAACTTATTCTAGTGTCAGTTTCATTACATTATGTTAAAGTTTTGTGTTAATACTACTATTGCTACAAAGTTTCAGGAGTAATCACACTCTGGACAGTAACTTGTCTGTATTTAATGTTCTGTTACGTGACGCCGAGACGTGACTGTTTTGGATTTTGTGTCCCGGGTGATATTTTTTTATACAATATACCCAATGTTTATTTTTATTTTTTTAAATAAGAAATAGAATAGAAATAGAGATTTTTATTCACTAGAAACATGGTTGACATGGGTTTTCTTAACTGTCTAACGGCATGCAAATTTTAAATTACAATCTATTTTTACAACATTCGACAATTATTTCAATATTGGATAGAATCAGGCGTTACCTAGCGAAAATCCATGACAAAGTAATGGTAAGTAAGATGTTCAAACTTTTCAAAATAATTGCATCATTCTCGGAGAAATATAAGACATTAAAACGTCGAATAATGTTTCACCTCTAAACGAGGCATTCTCAAGACTGTCTCAGAGAGAACAGCAAAATATGAAGCCAGTACATGTTTGCTTTTAAGTATGAATGTATAAATATCGCTAGCGCGATGTAGGATTTATCGAAAACGACTAACGGGGGTAGAAATATTAAGTTATGCTAACAAATTCAAAATAGGTATTCAAAAAGCAAAAAATCTACTTTTTACTACATCGAAAACATAGTGTGACACAACCAAACCAACAAACAACTACCGTGGCTGACCATTCACGAACAAATTAAGCAAAGGAGATGTATGAAAATCAGTCTGTTCATTGAGTAAGGTGTCCACATCCCTCCTAACTATTTCTAAACGCTCCCAGACACATAACTTGAACCCTTTCTCACATAACCTTAAAATCTTAAAGGTGTTGTCATTGTTCAAGGTATGATCTGTATCCAGAAGATGTTTTGCAAAGTGGGACTTCTCCGGACAACCGTTGCGGAAGGCTGATAAATGCTCTCTGTATCTGATATCAAAGGACTTGCCAGTCTGACCTACATACTGCATATTACAACCATCGCAATTTAACAAATAAACTCCTGACTTCTGTGAAGGAAGGAAAACAATATATTTACAGCTTTTAGAACCCAGAATACCTTGAGGGAGTTATGTAATGGTAAAGATTTAGTTTCTGTTGAGACAGTCTTGAGAATGCCTCGTTTAGAGGTAAAACATTATTCGACGTTTTAATGTCTTATATTTTTCCGAGAATGATGCAATTATTTTGAAAAGTTTGAACATCTTACTTACCATTACTTTAATTATTTCAATATTTTGTCATAGTGTATACAGTGACAATCATTATTATTATATGGCATTATCATAGTGACAGATTATAAAAAATATTAATTCATTATCATTAAGTGAAAATACCTATATAAATGTAAAACTATTATGTTTTTAAGTGTTGTGTTCCTTTTTATAATAAACCTTGTTCTAGTTTATGATTAAAATAAGTTGGACAAGTTTATAATATAAATAAATACAATATAAAATAAAAACAAAAGTCTGCACTCCAAGCAGCGCGGCTGACCTATGAGGTATGTAGGTGATTATAGATTTCGATGTCTTTGGAGGCAAAAAGCCAGTAGTACAGATCGACAGAGCAATACCTCGTAAGGGCACTATAGTTGAGTCGAGAAATAGGTTACCTTGGTTTATTTCGATTTATATTGCGAAGTATAGTAGGTACCTCCACAAAACACGGCTGTAACAAGTCGGCTGTAGTTTTGAAGATCAATGGAACTAGTTAATTAAAACTTCTGTTTCTAAGAGCGCTGGCCACAATTCCTGTTAATTAATTCAACAGTATTGTTGTACAAGTAAATATTGCATAACAAACTTAAACTTTGCTTCATGTTCTAATTAGACTGGGGATTCACAATAGACTTAAATACTTGTAGATCAGAAATAGGTATGATAGTTCGTTGATTAGATGTGCTGCTAATTGTCTTTGATTCAAGGGATTTTGGTGAAACGGTTAGTATCTTAGGAACTACTGAGATCTTATTGTAGCCACTGCGATCTTGGTAAGGTTGAGAAAGAGCCGCTAACGCTTAAATGACACATACTTTGTGCTGAAGTCTAGGTGTTTTCTATGTATAATAATGTATCAATTTACAAAAAAAGTGTATATAAGTATTTATATCAGTTTATCTAGTACTCATATCACAAGCTTTGCTTAGTTTGAGACTAAATGGCGTTGTGTGAACTGTCCTAAAATATTTATTTATAATGATTCGTCCCCGTGGACATGGTGACCATCTCATCATATTAGTACACTGTAAATTTATCTACGTAGTAGTGGAAGACCTAGTAATCTTCTTAAGGCGTTATTCCATCATGCAAGTACGACGTCACGTTTGCGATTTGCATACAAGTTGTATTTTTTGGAATCGGTTCATTAGCTTCAAAGATACAAGCTTAAAAATTTTGCAACAGAGAAATATTTTTTTTATAGAGAATACTTATTATTACTTATATTGGAACTAATACATCACAAAAGACTGTAACTATGAAAATAAATTAATATTCAAGTTAGCAAAGGAAATTGTATCACCACCGCACAGTTGTAAATATTACCACGGTTCACGACAGTTGTTCTGAGTTACACTTTAAATAAACTTGCATTAAATATTCACAGTGTGTCTGGAAACTATGTGGTTCTTGCTTTATTTATGGACATTTGTGTACAATAAAATAGTGGCAGTCATTTTATAGGACATTTACAAACAACCATATCTGAGAAGTGAGTACTTATCTAGTGCATGTACGTCTAATCATTCAAAGTTTCTGAGTATTACTTTTAACAAAGCGTACAATATTGCCCTAAACTGACCTTAATGTACTTTCTTTAGGTTTGATAAGCTCATTATTAGATTCTTTTATAAATTTAAATAACAGGAGAAGTCCTTTACCTATAAAAGGTTCAATTCATCGATAATAGCGAGTGTAAGTGTATAGGCAGAAAACGATTACACGCCCTCATTTCCACATGAGTTTTCTTGGGTCCACGTAATTAAAAGTAAGCCTGTTACAGTTACCGGGTACTTAATAGCATATTTTAATTAAAATTCTGCAATGCAAAGCTAAATTCAAATAATTGTTAAAACGCCTCGTGACTTAAAAGTGTTATTTACTTCTATGCAGTTTTCTTGAAAGTCACGTAGTACACAATATACGCCTGTAGCTTACACGTACACAATAGGGCTCTCTCCCGTTACAATAGATCCCAAATCATCCATACAATAACACAAATGAGTGGACACTCGCCTAAAAGCATCTCACACGTGACAAAAACAACAATATGTGGGTGATATTTAATATTATCATAGTTCTTACGAGAACCACACATCACTAATAGAGAAACTTTAATAGAATGCCATCCAACGTGGCAACACAGCCAGCATTCTGGGAACTTTCCCAGTCGGCAATGACGCGGAGGATTTTTTAAACGATAAGTATTTTGTAATGTAAATATTTTTAGTCTATAATTATGTTTATTTTGTATATTAGAAACTTTATTAGATTTATGTGTTTTATTTAAGAATTTGTAAAGATTGTTTGTTTTGTTTCATTCATTTCTTTCTTTATACTATTTACAGTAACACTATTCCAAATATTTTTATATCAAGAAACTCATCCACGCTAACATTGAATTGACTCAGTTCAATGTTAGCGTGAAGATTCTTTATCATAATATTAGCGAAATGTGTTCTAAAAGTAAATGATATTATTAAAATGTGTTACAAAAGTGTGTGATTGGGTATGAGTAAACACCTCTGATAATGCCTCTGATAATGAAATTGTCTGGACCTTCTGCTGACAACTGAACCAGACCGATATCAAGTGTCAGTTTCAGCCCCCCTTGACAGTTCTGACCACTGTCTGGTTAAGTCCATACTTTTGTGTCCCCCACCTGACTCCAGCCCTAGAGGCACTAGGCGGGTGTGGCGATACAAGTCAGCGGATTGGGATGAGATGCGACATTTCCTTGCAAAGATACAAGGAAAGAAAAGCAGACTGACAGCCATGAGTAAGAACCCATGGCTGTCAGTCTGCTTTTCTTCTGGCGATCCATCAAGCTGCGCGTCTGCGGTTGCCGGGGTTATCGGTCGAGCGATGGAATACTTTATTCCGTTTTCTGACCGGCCATCTGGGATCAGAGCTCAGGCCTGGTTTGGCTCTGACTGTTTGAAAGCTGAGGCAGACAATCAGTCGGCTTATGAAGCTTGGGTTGATGCCAGAAAGCACAAAGCTCCGGATACGCGTAAAAAGAAGAAAGCCTTTAACAAGGCAGCGAAGTCCTGCAAAAGGGTCCTGATGAAGGCGTGCTTCAATCATGTTGGCCGCGTAGGAGCCAGACTATCGTCTTACCCATCTGAGAGTAAGGAGTTTTGGTCTCTAGCCAAATGTGTTGAGGCGAACTTTTGTCGATCCTCACTCCCTCCTTTGCAGAAACCTGATGGAACACTGGCACACACAGCTGTGGAAAAGGCTAATCTGTTTGCCTCTCTGTTTGCTGAAAATTCACGGCTAGATGCTGGTATTAAAACACCACCTCAGCTACCTCCTAGTGATTGCAAAATGCCTGAAATCCGCATTCATCAAAAGGAGGTTCTCAAAATACTACGCACTCTGGATGTGAATAAAGCCAGTGGTCCCGACGGTATTCCTGCTATTATTCTGAGGAACTGCGCATCCGAGTTGTCTCCTGTCCTGACACGCCTGTTTCGTATGTCTTTCCGGGCTGGTAAAGTTCCGAAAGCTTGGAAGGTAGCTAACGTACAGCCAGTACCAAAAAAGGGTAGACGTGCAGACCCTGTCAACTACCGCCCAATTGCGATCACCTCCATTCTCTGCAAGGTGATGGAGCGTGTAATAAACAATCGTTTACTGGCATACCTCGAAGACAATGACCTCCTAAGTGATCGGCAATACGGGTTTCGCCAACGCCGTTCTACTGGAGATCTTCTAGTGTATGCCACGCACCTCTGGGGTGAGGCTCTTGAAAAATATGGTGAGGCACTTGCTGTGTCACTTGACATTTCGAAGGCTTTCGACAGGGTCTGGCACGAAGCCCTTATAGCCAAGCTTCCTGCTTACGGAGTTCCGGCTAGTCTTTGTGCTTGGATTTCAGATTTCCTAAGGGAACGATCTATTCGAGTGGTTGTTGACGGCTGCTCGTCTGATCTATTAGCAATTAACGCTGGGGTACCACAGGGATCTGTTCTCTCGGCAACGTTATTCCTGCTACATATAAACGACCTGCTCAGACCCGGTATGTTTGGGTATGCGGACGATAGCACGGTTGCAGAGAGATATTTCTCCAGCGCAAAGGCCAAAAAACCGGAAATCGACGATCTTAGAGTGGCAATGGTTGAACGCACCAATTTAACCCTTCAGGCAGTGTCTGACTGGGGCGATGCTAAGCTTGTCACATTCAACACCACGAAAACCCAGGCGCGTCTTTTCTCTGCCAAAAAGAGCCCGTTCACCAAAGCTCCCACTTTCCGGGATGTCCCTGTACCTGTGACTCAGCATCTCCAGCTCTTTGGTGTGGACTTATCATCCAACCTGAACTTTGGAAGCTACATTGAATCCAGGGCTAAAACAGCTTCGAAAAAATAGGTATCCTCTCTAAGGTGCGTAAATATTTTACCTCGAATCAACTGCTGAGTCTTTACTCAGCACAGGTTCGCTCCTGCATGGAGTACTGCTCGCACCTTTGGGATGGATCCACCCGCTACCAGCTTGAGGCCCTGGAAGCTATTGACAGTCGCGCCAGAAAACTTATAAGCGATGAGGCGCTCACAAGTAACCGACTTCAGAGCCTCGACCATCGCCGTCTGGTTGCGAGTCTGTGTGTCTTCTACAGGTTACATTTCGGAGAGTGTGCGCAGGAATTGCATGAATTAATTCCACCAGCACCATTCCATAATCGGACATCAAGGCGTGGTCTGAGATTCCATCCGTATGTGGTCGATATACCACCTCTTCGTACCTCTCGATTCGCTTCTTCTTTCATCATGCGAACCGCAAAGGAATGGAAGTCCCTTCCAGCGTCATTGTTCCCCGATACATATAATCTTGGGATTTTCAAGGCAAGAGTAAATTGGCATTCATCTTAGACCGCATCGTTAATGCTTAATTTAATGCCATAAGACGAAACCGGTCAGGGTTTACCAAAAATAAAAATATTTGTGGAATAGTGTAAAAGTGAGTTTTAAAAAAAGTGTATTACTACATGTATAAGTTACACAAAGTGCCGACAATCGAAAGCATAAATTATATTTAATAAACAAACGAGATATTTACCATGTTATAATTTTGTTTTGGAGTTTCAGATATTTCGGCACTGTTACGAACGCCATGATTCAAAACAATATTATTCATGGTAAATATGTCATTTGTTTATTAATAGTAGTGACCATGGCAGTTTAAATAACTATTATCCATTCACCGAGCCTTTTCCCAACTCAGTTGGGGCTTTCCAGTCTAACTGTAATTCGGCTGAACTTCGATATTTTCCGTGTAGGGACTGCCATATGACCTCCACAACCTATGGGCGATATCGAAGTTATGTAGTTAGACCGGTCGGTTTTTTGATTTAGGGCTCCAACTACCCCTAACGACTGTCATAGATGTTAGTATGACAACCGGGGCCGACGGCTTAACGTGCTCTCCGAGGCACGAAGGGGTCTCAGTGTCTTAAGAATTGGTCACCCATCCTAAGACCGGCCTGACTAGATGTTGCTTAACCTTTGCAATGTGTTAACATTGTTGATTAAATAACTATATTCGTAGTTTTTGTTATTCTAAATCGTAAGGCTAAATAATTTGCCATGGTCTCCAGCCGGAGTAGGTGGAACGCGGCCGTGTCCTTCTGCGAGCAAGTCATACTTGCGAAGGAGGCGGCCGGGAGGGAGAGGGAGCGTACCCTCCCCGCCGAGTTCCGTAGTCGGCGGCCAGGGCGCCCCAGACTCCACGACTACGCCCAAGACTATCGACCTCCATGATCGGGGCCTGAGGACGGCGGGATCGCCATCCGACGTCCTTACAGAAGCAGGCTAGAAGGGTTGCGTGCTGCGGGGCCCTTGCCCCATAGCACGCAACCAGATTCACTCACTGGCGCGGGATAAAACCCTTCCCCAACGACGCGGGATTCTCGTCCCGACCCAACACCCAAAGAGACCACAGAGGTGGTGAAAGTCCGCCGGGCGCCACTGGACATACCCTCTGCTAGTAACCATGAGACGCCCGGCAACGGACGTTAGAGAGGCCGCGGCCTTGGGCCGCGGAATTAAAAAAAAAAAAAAGCTAAATAATTAAATAGAATTTTGTTTCTAATTAATTATTATTATCAACGTCACTCAGCCATTTTTAGATTTTCCTCGTACAAGGAATTCAATTTTATAATAAACTAGCGACCCGCCCATGCTTCGCACGGGTGCAATGTAGACTATGTAGCGTGTCAGTCTTAAAATTCAAATATCTCAATGCAAATATTTGTATGCTTTGCATTGGTTGAATGATTGTCTTTATCTGTGGTATTAGAATTGTGGAATTAGATACGTCTTTGAATTTCAATGCCACGCATGTTCAATCACTATTGACATGCTATCAATTGATACTATCGATCGTCCTTGTAAGGAATCGATGGATCGTAATTCATGGCAGAATTTTCTTTATTTACCCACGAATTAGTTCTGTCTCTCTGTAATCGATGCCTATCCCTATCCTGGCTGAGATGAGCCTCAAGCTCGGCAGACGATTCTCTGGCTCTCCGAACACAATGACTTTCCCGATCTTGGCTGCAGCGAGCCTCACGCTCAACTGAGGATTCTCTTACTCCTTCAGCTCTATATCTAGCCCGAAGCTGGCTGAGCCGAGCCTCACATTCCCTTGACGAATCTTCGTCTCTAGCTGAACGTGCTCTTTGGGCATTCCCTGTACTACGACCTATGTTTGAACGACGACGTCTTTCAGATATTACTTTATACCTATCCTATTCAGTTCTTTTTTGAACTTAAATACCTACATTACTTTAAACCGCTTTTTGGCTATAATTCTATTGTTTTATTCTAATTCCTATCCAATCAAGGTACCTACTATGAATTTCGAAAAAAATGTCGAATGAATTGAATGAATGAAAATGATTTTTTAATGAAAAAGCCTATGATATAACCTATTAATATGTAATATCTTCGAAAATATTCATTTAAATTACATGCTGTAAAGGGCCATATTGATCTATATTAAAAGCAATATGTACTGAAGGTACTTAATTGGATAAGGATTTATGCTGTATTGCTTAAAATCTCTGTGTGTTCACTGCCGTCATTGGCCACAGCCAGGCTGCGTCGCCGCGCTCGTATTTTTTTTCCATCACGAGATATCTCTTAAGTCATTCGTCCAAATTATATGGTTTTAATGGCAATTTTGGTCTACATTAAATGCACAACGTATGTAGAGTATTCAATTAGATAAGGAATAATATTGCATTGGTAAAAATAGCTTGGCAAATGACACATTATTTATTTGTCATTAATAAAAAATAAAAATGGTTACTGTGAGTTATCCTTAAGAGATATACATATGCTATCGCGGACTTTTTTGTAGACCTTTCTATGGTGTACAATACTGTAGTACATTATTTTGTGGGCGAGTCAGCGCCGGGACCTCGTAGTGGGTCTGGGCGTGGATACCCTCTCGCTGGGGACCATGCTTCAAGCCATGGTATCCAGCGGGAGTAGGTGGAACGCAGCCGTGTCCTTCTGCGAGCAAGTCATGCTCGCGAAGGAGGCGGCCGGGAGGCAGAGGGAGCGTACCCTCCCCGCCGAGTTCCGTAGTCGGCGGCCAGGCCGCCCCAGACTACGCGACTACGCCCAAGACTACCGTCCTCCATGATCGGGGCCTGAGGGCGGCGGGATCGCCACCCACCGTCCTTACAGAAGCAGGCTAGAAGGGTTGCGTGCTGCGGGACCTTTGCCCCATAGCACGCAACCAGATTCACTCACTGACGCGGGATAAAACCCGACCCCAATGACGCGGGATTCTCGTCCCGACCAAACACCCGCAGAGACCACAGAGGTGGTCAAAGCCCGCCGGGCACCACTGGACATACCCTCTGCTAGTAACCAGAGACGCCCGGCAACGGACGTTAGAGCGGCCGCGGCCTTAGGCAGCGGAATTAAAAAAAAAAAAAAAAAAAAAAAAGTACATTATTTTGATCTGTCTCGTAGAGTTTCGTCAGCGTTTGCAATGAAAGTGCAAAAAAATGTGTTTATTTACGACATTACATTAGAAACCTCTAAAATAGTCGGTATTACTCTAGTATGTTATACATGTATTATAAAACAATGGTAAGTAAAATGCTTTAAAAAAAAACTTTTTAAAATTATATAATAGCATTAATTTTTCGCAGAATCAAAAAGACAACAAAACGTCGACAATTGTTTCGCCTCTAAACGAGGCATTATCAAGACTGTCTCAGAGAGAACAGCAAAATTTGTGGTTGGAACGTGTTTGCTTATAAGTAAATGCGTGCAAATTTCATTATCGCGATGTAGGATTCTTTACAATAACTAATGTGGGTAGAAACCTCAGATCATGCTAACTAAGTTCCAAAAATAGGTATTCACCAATACTTGACCTTATCTGTTTGATTTAATTACTGTCTCTTGATAAGTTGCGTAGAAAATCCAAATGACACACACAAACCAACAACAATTAATGTGTCTGTCTGTTCGTAAACAGATTAAGTAAGGGAGATGTGTGAAAATCTATTTGTTCGTTGAGTAAGGTGTCCGCATCTCTTCTAACTATTTCTAGGCTTTAAAGGCTAGAAATAGGTGTCCACATCTCTTCTAACTATTTCTAGGCTTTAAAGGCTAGAAATAGTTAGAAGAGATGCGGACACCTTACTCAACGAACAAATAGATTTTCACACATCTCCCTTACTTAATCTGTTTACGAACAGACAGACACATTAATTGTTGTTGGTTTGTGTGTGTCATTTGGGTTTTCTACGCAACTTATCAAGAGACAGTAATTAAATCAAACAGATAAGGTCAAGTATTGGTGAATACCTATTTTTGGAACTTAGTTAGCATGATCTGAGGTTTCTATCCACATTAGTTATTGTAAAGAATCCTACATCGCGATAATGAAATTTGCACGCGTTTACTTATAAGCAAACACGTTCCAACCACGAATTTTGCTGTTCTCTCTGAGACAGTCTTGATAATGCCTCGTTTAGAGGCGAAACAATTGTCGACGTTTTGTTGTCTTTTTGATTCTGCGAAAAATTAATGCTATTATATAATTTTAAAAAGTTTTTTCTTAAAACATTTTACTTACCATTGTTTTGTCATGGATTTTCGCCAAGTAACGCCTGTTTCTATCCAATATTTGACATGTATTATAGATTAAAACCTTTCTGTTGAATCACTCTATCTATTAAAAAAACTGCATCAAAATCCGTTGCGTAGTTTTAAAGATCTAAGCATACATAGGGACAGACAGACAGGAAAA
Source organism: Nudaria mundana (assembly GCA_963556515.1). Lineage (NCBI taxonomy): Eukaryota > Metazoa > Arthropoda > Insecta > Lepidoptera > Erebidae > Nudaria > Nudaria mundana. The sequence goes on along the minus strand of OY748294.1, from coordinate 1,442,345 downwards.
GCGACTTTGTTTTATACTATGTATAGATAGACAATACCTAAATGTTCAAAATTCACATTTTAAAAGGCTATGCGTAGAACAAATTAAATACCTGGGCGTATGAAATACTTGCTTCTATCTATCCTTTCGTATAAATACACGTGTGTTATTGTTAGTTTTAAACCACTTAACATAGAAACCGCTCTATTACAGTAATCTTCTTGCATCCGTTTTACTGAGGGTAGAGCAATATTCTCTAAATACAATTACGTCGAGTTAATCTGATGAGGAACGTATTATGCTATTAATAAATCAATGTAGATTGAATGGAAAGGAATATTGAAGTAATTCATCATCCACTGAGCCTTTTCCCAACTCAGTAGGGGCCGGCTTTCCATTCGACCAGAGATGTGCTATGTAGCTATGCTGCGAGGATGTGCTTGTGGACCAATGAAAATGATTATGCTATGAGGTGCTGTGTGGACAAATGAATATGATTCGTGGATGTCAAACGCATCCATAGCAACGTAGCGTAGCACATCTCTGGTTAAAGGCACCTTAACTGCGATTCGGCTGAACTTCGATATTTTCCGTAAAGCGACTGCCATCTGACCTCCACAACCCATGGGCGATATCGAACTTCTATAGTTAGACCGGTCCAATTTTTGATTTAGGGCTCCAACTAGCCCAACGACTGCCATAGATGTTTGTATGACAACCGGGACCGAGGGCTTAACGTGCTCTCCAAGGCACGGAGGGGTCTCAACATCTTAAGAAATGGTCACCCATCTAAGCCCTGCCTGACTCGATGTTGCTTAACCTTTACAATGTGTTCACATTGTCGGTTACCACTAGACCACGAGCCCTCTAATATTGAAGTAATTAACTGTGATATTATAGTTGATGTACTAAAAATAGGACACTGGGCCAACAAGGCTTTTCGAATACCTCAGCGAGATGGCTGACGACGCGCAGGTGCGGTTCCCGAATGCTGACCTGGTTTTCCTGGGGGACTTTACGTTCATCACGTTGAGTGGCTGGGGTCCCTTAGGACAGATCATGCTGGACGAACCGCCCATGCATTCGCTCTCTCCCACGGGCTGACCCAGATGGTACAGGGGATCACCCGGATACCTGACAGGTCAGACTACACGCCCGCCTTGCTGGATCTACTGCTGACGAGTCGCCCAGCCCAGTACAGTGTGTTGGTACGCGCCCCACTGGGTACTTCCGACCACTGCGTGGTGCATGCCAGCTTGAAAGTGCCACCTCCTGCTCGTGCTGAGCAAATTACTCGACAATTATGGCACTACTCGTCGGCAGACTGGGACGGTCTCCGCGATTACTTTGCGTCCGTCCCGTGGAGCCAGCACTGCTTTGTAGGGAAGGCGCCTTCGGATAGCTCTGTTGCCGTTGCTGGCGAGATCAGTCTAGGGATAGAATATTATATCCCATACACTGATGTCACCAGCATCCGCAAAGCCCGCCCCTGGTTCAGGCGTGAATGTGCCGAGGCTGTCCAGAAAAAACAGTCGGTATATCGTGCCTGGGGCAGGGCTCGGGCGGCACGTGACCCGAACGAGGGCCGCCTCAAAGCAGCGTACAATAGGGCCACTAGGTTCAGCAAGAGGGCCTTCAAGAGAGCGGATGCCCAGCGCGTCTCGCGGCTTGGTCGGGAGCTCACATCCCGTCCCACGGGCAGCCGTGGATACTGACAACTGGCCAAAACCGTGCAGTACAATTTTTGCCAACCCTCGCTGCCACCACTACGTCATCCTGATGGATCACTGGCTCACAAGCCCAAGAGAAGGCGGACATGCTCGCAGACCTCTTTGTGGCTAATTCCTGGGTCGACGACCGTGACCTGCAGCCCCCCGCCAGCGCCAACTGTGGCCACACTATGCCTGATATTGTTATCAGGCAATGTGATGTACGGGCAGTGCTGCGGTCACTCGACACACGGAAAGCCAGTAGCCCTGACGGCATTCCGGCGGTGATCCTTCGAAAATGTGCTGCTGAGTTGTCTCCAGTATTAACGCGTCTGTACCGCCTGTCATACTCTACAGGGCTCGTGCCGGAGGTCTGGAAAGAGGCCAACGTATAACCGATCCCCAAGAAGGGGGATCGATCCGATCCAGGCAACTATCGACCCATAGCTGTCACCTCAGTCCTTTGCAAGGTACTTGAGCTTATTATCAATAAGCAGCTCATGCGATACCTAGAGGATCACTCGCTAATCAATGATCGGCAATATGGCTTCAGGCCAAAACGATCAACGGGTGACCTCCTGGCATTCGTCACGCATGTATGGGGTGATTATATGTAAAGGGACGGCGAGTCCTTGGCTATTAGCCTGGACATCGAAACTTTCGATAGGGTCTGGCATGCTTCGCTCCTTTTCAAGCTTCCGGCATATGGTCTACCTCCTCAACTGTGCAGTTAGATTGCCAGCTTTTTAATCGAGCGCCGAATGCGGGTCCTCTGCGGTGGCCAGGCTTCTCGCTTTTTGCAAGTGAATGCCGGGGTACCGCAGGGGTCCGTACTATCACCAACTCTCTTTCTTCTGCATATCAATGATATGCTATCCCTCGGGAATATTCATTGCTATGCAGATGACAGCACACTGCACGGGAGTTACTCGATTCGTCCGACGGCGGGGCGATCCGAGATTAAGGAGGAGAGACGACGACTCGTGATTGATCTCAACCGTAACCTCGACAATATCTCCCAATGGGGTGCCGAGAACTTGGTCGAGTTCAATGCCCACAAAACACAGGCGTGTGCATTTACTGCGAAAAAATCATTTTTCCTTCCCCTAACCACTCTTCAGAATGCAATATTACCAATGAAGGACAATCTAGACATCCTTGGCATAGACGTTCGTCGAGAGCTCAATAACACAAACTACATTGAGAGATGTATTGGGCTAGCTTCGCGGAAACTAGGAATACTGAATAAGGTAATGCGATTCTATACATCGCACCAGAGGTGTCTGCTGTACAAAACGCAGATTAGACTCTTTTTTTTTTTTTTTTTAATACCGCGGCCCAAGGCCGCGGCCGATCTAACGTCCGTTGCCGGGCGTCTCTGGTTACTAGCAGATGGTATGTCCAGTGGCGCCCGGCGGACTTTGACCACGTCTGTGGTCTCTTCGGGTGTTGGGTCGGGATGAGAATCCCGCGTCGTTGGGGAAGGGTTTTATCCCGCGTCAGTGAGTGAATCTGGTTGCGTGCTATGGGGCGAAGGCCCCGCAGCACGCAACCCTTCTAGCCTGTTTCTGTAAGGACGGCGGATGACGATCCCGCCGTCCTCAGGCCCCGATCATGGAGGTCGATAGTCTTGGGCGTAGTCGCGGAGTCTGGGGCGCCCTGGCCGCCGACTACGGAACTCGGCGGGGAGGGTACGCTCCCTCTCCCTCCCGGCCGCCTCCTTCGCGAGCATGACTTGCTCGCAGAAGGACACGGCCGCGTTCCACCTACTCCGGCTGGAGACCATGGCTTGAATCATGGTCTCCAGCGAGAGGGTATCCACGCCCAGCAGATTAGACCCTGCGTCGAATACTGCTCTCACCTCTGGGACGGCTCCGCGAAGTATTTGCTGGACGCTCTCGACGCTATGCAGCGACGCGCTTGTCGCATTATAGACTGTCCGAAGGTAACGGGAAGCCTTGAGCCGCTAGCTCAGCGCCGAACAAATTGTATGACAATGCTTATTCGTTATGCCAAATAGTAATCAGCCTTCTGGTCTTAAGGATACTTAAGTAATTATCGTTGTTAACATTAAATGTGTGCTTGAGTCGTTTCTATATTGAGTTACTACATACGAAGCGACGTTCGTCCTGAAATTCGGCATCTATTACGAGTACACATTAAAAAGAACAAAACAAGTTGTAGGATCATAAACACCCGATGTCAGCACTGGCGGCTAACTATATCGATAAATTAATTTAATTTAATAAATTAGTTCAAACTGATTATAGCATTAAGATACGGAGATGTTTATATTAGCTTAAAATGAAACTAGATAGCGCCACCGGCAATTTTGTGTCACGTTATGGTTTCGTTACCTAGTATGCATAAAACTATTTGGTTATTTTTATTGCGTAGTTTAATCAATTCATTGGGTTGCAAGTGAATTATTCCTGATGTGCGTAATCCTGATTCAAGTCTTGTCAAATAAGATAATGGCATTGTGACAAACGAGGACATGTCATACTTTTCTGGGTTGATGTGTACGATGTAATAAACATCCTACACATAAACACATAGAAGAAAAGCATGTCCATAATATATAATATTTATGTTTACGTGAAAATCAGGGCCGAGAAAACTTTTCCCAATACAAAGAATATAAAATTATCAGATAGACAGTATTAAAATGAAAAGGAAGATGTAAAAAGATAATTCTAAATATTAAAATGTTCTGCGATCGGGGGACCCGTCAGGAACGATATTTTAAAAAAAGACAAGAGAAAAAACCGGGCAAGTTTAGAATGTCTGTCGCCGAATATCTGCCTACGTTGCCGCCGATGCAGTGAATAAGACATTCTGCAATAAACACTCTGTGATGCAGTTCCTGCAGTGAATTGCCCGGCTATAGTTTATCAAGATAAACTGCGATTGTGGTAACATTGTCATTAATCTGGATCATCATGATCATGATACGAGAGCCGTAATAATTTGTGCAATGCGGGTACAATTGAAACGAATCGATACTCAATTTAGATCAGTATTATGTTGGTATTTAAACATGTAACAATTTTATTCGATTACTATCCGGAAGTTTTAACAGCAAAGTACATCGGGGAATCACGAAGTACTTACCTACACGCGTTTTTTACTTTCCATAAAAGGCAATTAGCGATGGACGTGGAAAACCAGATAGCTGGTGCCGGCTGGATGCTAGTGGCTCTTGATTGGGTCAAGGTCAAAAATTGTAACGGGAGAAGTGTAACGGATCTCTACTCACACGAGTAGATCCGTATGATAAATTTATGTCTGCAACGCTAATTCTTCTTGAAGACCTTCAAATTGGAAACATAAAATAAAGAATAATAAGATTCGATTGTTTTAATTCCCCTTTAAAAAAAATATCATTCTAAATTGAATAAATCTCATTTTGATATGATAAAAAATATTTATAACTGCCATCTGCTGGCAATTAACAATTACATTTAAAAATCAATGTCGGATACACTATATTCTCTAAGCAAATAGTACTTAGTACATCCTATTATCACTAGATGGCGCTAATTATAAATTTTAAATGAATCAATTTATTAAATTTTAATAATTTACTTATTTTCAGCATGTCTAGTTATTAAACGTAAGTATAAGTATGACACAGTACCTTAGGGGTGATTGGTTCATTAGTTGTCACTTTACAGCCAATGTAGAAGTAGAATTCATAAATCTGGAAATGCATATATTAGCTTAGGAAGGGAATGAAGGTTTATGTTGGATTTCAAATTATTGATAGATTGGCAATAATTGATGTTAGAATATTGATTGTGCCAGTACTTACGACTACCATTCAAAATATAACATTAAAATTCCAATTAATAATAAAGTTATGGTCAAAAATATGAAAGTATTGAATAGAAAAGACAGTCAATTTAGTCAAACTTAGACCCTAGGTATAATTTTGAATACAAGTTATGATTGATGTATGTATCTATTAAATAAGCAAATACATATTATGTATTATGTAAATTCAATTAGGATGTCAAGTACAAATTAAGTTATGTAATAGAAACATTGAATCCCAAACATTCAAAATTCAGGATAAGTAAGCTATAAAAATATCTTAAAATTTCACATTTAACCAAAAGAATATGCTAAAAATGAGATAAATTCTACTCCTAGAAGTTCATGAGGTATCACTGTTAGTTATAAACATGAGTTTGCTTATGAATTGAGAAATTCACATAATACTTAAAAATATTGGTCCAGTAACTTAGTGAAAATTCAATCTGTTAAAACTATGCCAATGCCTATAATTATTATGAAGTACTAACATATCTGAGGAATGTAGACTACATATAAACTAGAATATAGCAGGGAAGTAGGAAATATTAGGAGTTTAGTGGTAGAAAATAAAGATTAATTTACCAAAATTTTAACAATTCATTACAGTTGTTCCTTCAAATTTGAGGTGTACCATGAAGAAGAATGACAAGTTATTATAAGTAGAAGCTATGTAGATATCAGAATAATAGGTAGAAGCCAGATAAACATTAATTTAGATAGAAAATTCAGATTACCAAAATTAATAACTTCAATACAGATTAAAATGTTACAATATTGTATTGTTAGAATACATCATAGAGCCTTATATTCTTAGAAGTGGTTGAAATACATATCAGTTAGGTTTATATCAAGTTATTATTATTAGAAATAATATACATGTATGAATGAAATTTCTTGGCACTAAATTTAGATAAATAGTATATTAATTGATATAACGTTGGACTTTTCACAATTCTTTAGAGATCGTACTAGAATATTCCAAAAACACTTATTTATAAATATTAATTTTATTAGAGAAAGATAATGAGGTATTCTAAACCACTTATTTATATTTATTAATTTTATTTAGAATTTAGGTACATTTGAATGGGTTCTGTATGTTTAGATTACATAATTAAGATTTAAAGTTAGTTAATGGTTATTGGAATTGTTGGAAGTGGGAAAGAGTGTAGATCAGTGTTGCTAGAATATAGAATGGGTTTTACGGGAAAAGAACGAATGATACGGATATGGGAGGTGGTTTAGGAAAAGGTTATAAAAACGAGAGTGCGGGATTCTCGTCCTCTTTTGATTTTCGGAATTTCGTCGGTAACGTAGCTCTCTTTGATCTCCTGGTTTTCAATAGTAACGTAACTCTGCTCCTTTCTTTCCTGATTTTCGACGTACATCAAGCTCTTTTGTTTGCCGGATTTTCAATAGTAACGTAACTCTGCTCGTCCTCTTTGAATTTCTGGAAATTGAATAGTAACGTAACTCTGCTCGTCCTCTTTTGTTTTCTGGAAATTGAATAGTAACGTAACTCTGCTTGTCCTCTGAGTGGTCGGTATCATCTAGAGCGAGTTGCAACGGTCGACATGTGAGTATCTTAGGTACCTGCACAATACACCTACCTCTACAATTATTTATTATATATATGTATTTATTTTATTATACGCCTTTGTTTAGAGTCCTGGCCAGATTCTATTCAGAGGGATACACACACATTTTACTCAAGCATTTATCGCATCTAAGACTTCTGGGGATAGAAATGAATAGATATTTTATATCTATTGCATTTGGGAAAGAGATTGAGTCTGGTCTCTTGGCGATAAGTGTACGACATTACATACTAGTCCGCGCTATGAGACTAGCACTAATTTAAGTGATTCAAGATGCAGCTGCAGAGCAACGAGGAGTCGAGGAAGACGTCATTTTGAGGTCAGATCTTTTCATTCTATTAAAATCTTTGTGAATTATTTTATCCAAATACCCTCCATGTATTTACCAATGTCATGAAGTTTTACCCACATATTTTTGATAATTTAGAAATTGGTCACACCGTATGGACAACGAACTGACGGATGATTTCTAGAGTTTTAGCGTGTAATCTGATAAATATGCATAAAATTTATGGTAAAATTTGTCTAAGGGCTTGGAATGTGTACATTAACTATAAATTAAGGATAAATTCATGATTCAGTGTAATTGTCGTAAGACAAGCGTCCATTTTGTTCAGATTGAGGATGTGTAGGTGCGATAAATCCAGCGTAGTTTATAGACATCCAGCGTTATTTAAATGTTCTATATTGTCCTGGTAGTGCGTACAACATTCTAGGTACATTCTAGCTCAATGACTGTAACAGCATAATCGAATCTCCAGTGTCAATTCTAATTAGTTCTGTTAGCGCGTGTAGTAATGACTAAATAATCACTACTTAGCCAATTTTAACGAGATAATCTTGACGAAATCGTCTTGAACAGAAGTAGTAATGTAAAGTAATGGTCATATTATCATACTTACTACCTACTACATATCTACCTACCTACCTACCTTCTTTTCTACCTACCTAATTAATTAATATTGTGAATTGGAAAGTTGTCCAAAATTGAATATAATTACAATGCTGATTCTAATATCTTTATTGTATTTTACCTACATGCATATTATACTTCATACCGTTGCTTGACCACCCTGAACTAACCAGCGAATAACCTGAGGTGTATGAACAGAGTCATAAACCATTAGGAGGATTGATCTGAATTACATATACATTTTAGTGTACCACATTTCGCCATATCATTCCTGTAATGATTGGTAATCCTCGTCCGTTGTCAGAAACACCTAAGGTGAAGTTGAATATAACAAATTATATTGTATACTTTAGTGTACCACAATTCGCTATATCATTCCTGTAATGATTGGTAATCCTCGTCCGTAATCAGAAGCACCTAGGTGAGGTTGAAACAAATTATGTTAGCATACTTGAGTGTATCTATATTTCGCCAAATCTTTCATGCAATGATTGGTAAAACCAGTCCATTGTCGGAGCTACGCCTAGGATGGCATAAACTAAATTAATTTATATTAGTAACCTTTACTGTGTGATACCAAATTATATAGTTGGTGAATCATGGTAATAGGTGAGGTAACTTGGTTCATAAGCCTGTGGGAATTCCTTCTTGAATTCATCTCGCATACCTTTATTATTGAAACCGCTAATGAAATGATAGTATCCTATGTGTTTTATTATAGGAATTTCCAATTTTGTAAGATTTTGGATAGCGGGTGGTTTGAGATGGAAGCATTTTAATCTTGGGTTAAATTGTTTCCTGGTATGCTGAACAAGCTTCAGTTGATATACATGAAGATGTAGCTGTATTTGCTCATCTCAGAAATCGATTAAATCTTGGTCTACTAAGCGTTTGGCGCTTGCATATTTTCAAGGTTATAACATACCTGGGAATCCTCCAGTCTACTCGGAGCTATGTCTCACCAGAGGAGATTGGAATTTATAAGAGAAACCTAAGTAGTTCTAACAGCCTGGTTCGTTTAGAACTCCGATATCCAAGTCAGACTAGCTTGATATTACTTGGCACAACAATGGAATATTGAGTGAACTCCTACCCAACTTACCCACTCCTTATAGTACTTATTCTGATCTATCTGTAGAATGTAGATAGCAATTACATAATACATTTCAAGAAGGCTATTCTACATAGGTGAAGGTAATTATTCAATAAATACTCTACAATAAATATGGTTGTTTTATTATACCTACTTTTCCCATTGTGGTCAAGCAAATGTATAAACTATAATCATAAAACCCATACTTACTTATCCCTTCATCCTATATTAATCCTACTCGGGTTACCAGAAGCTAATTCTTAAATACTTGTATCTATCTGCTAAAATAGTTCTGAATGGATTTATGTTACATTAATGATAACTATCTTGATGTATATCTGAGTGTTTGTGGTATGGACATTCATATGATTACAACTTCAACCACTTTGCTGGCATGGTTGCAACTTGGCTTACCGATGGTCCGGACTCTCTTGGCCCAAGGGCAAGACGAGATATACTGTATCGTGTATTGCTGATTGTATTTCATGGGCAGCCCTTGTGAAATTGAGCACTGCTCCGGACTCACTGGATTTCCTTGACTGGACCAGATTGAGATAGAGTTGATGTATCATTGGATCAGGGTTTCTACGGTAGATGTATCCTCGGATCTTCTACAATTCGTCATTTTATAAATCATGAGACTGTTTGTATGAACATGATCTCAGATATACCAATAAGCTTTGGAGGTTCTTGCCAAACATAACTCCTAGCTGAACTATTACGGCTATCACTGGGTATACTTACCTATTGATAATATTAACATCAATTTTGTGGATCTGGAACTCGTTCTAATCCCTTCGTGATCAGCTGTTCAAGCTGCTTCATCATCCAAAAATATCTTCACGAGAGAATATGGTGTATGGATTGATTCTCAGTCAGCCTCTGCGTGGCTGGGGCAGTGAAGGCTATTTCCAACCCCACATTGATACCTAATTACCTACTGTCTATTACCCCTCCTAATTATCATGACCATTCGGTAAACATTTAATTATTGCAACTAGTCTGTATGTTACATCCCTAAGTTCTATAATAACCACAATAAATTCACTATCTCATTATAAATAAATAGGTACTCACTTGTTGCTAAACCTTTAATAATTTATTACAGTAATCTAGAATATTATTATCAATATTAATGTCACTTTTAGGTTATGTACACAATTGACACTAAAATACCTTTCATCTATTACTGATAGGACAATCTGAGTTACTAGAACAACTTGTCTAGGTTTAGGAAATTAAAAGCACTAGTTAGGTCTAACAAATAATTTAGAATCACTATAAGATATTAACTTCACTTATTTAGGGTTGAAATTAGAAGCACTATTTAGGTCTTACATTATAGTTCTGAGCGCATAATCACAAAAAAAAGAATCCGGTTTGCTATGACACAACGTAGAGTCCTACCACTAATCACTAGACGATCGATCACTTTGGCCAATCTTCAGTAAAAGTTCATATTAGAAGTACATTATAGGTATTCTAAATGGAACTATATAGTTGATATACTATCATCTTATCAGATAGAATAGTATAATCATTTTAGACGATTATAATGCAGCTTTCCATGTATTTCAGATTCTCCGTCCAGAATTCAAAAATTTATAATCCATGTTCAGTTTATTCTAAATATAATTCCTTCCATATTCTAGGTTTTCCTTCTTCTTAGTCTTTCCTTCTTCTGTATATATATATTTCCTTTCTTTCTTAGTTTAGATACTTAGATAGTTATATAGATAGTTTATATATAGATAGGTAGTAGGGGTGTTTTTACAGAAGGTTAATGTCCAGTAGGTAGTGGGCTAGAATGGCCTTATGAAGACGACGATTATGTTGAATTTTTCTTGTAATGTTAAGTTAAATTCAGGGTTAATTCCTAATTTCTAATTCCTAAATTCCTCAAGATCTAAAGAACGGATTTTCTTAATGTACTCGTATTCATCAACTAACGGCTTAGTTCATCAAGAAGTTTTCGGTGTATAATTCATTTAAGTATTGTGTTTACTGAGCTGAGCAACCGAAATAACGCAAAAGCCAGTTTATAGTACGAGTAGAGAATAAATGTTTCTAAGAAAATATCGAAGTTCAGCCGAATCGTAGTTAGACTGGAAAGCCGACCCCAACTGAGTTGGGAAAAGGCTCGGTGAATGATGAATGATAATGAGATAATAAACGCAATTATTGTCCCGGCAAATCAACCGATAGTTGGGCTGGGTGCGATATCGGGAACCTCCACGCGTGCCCTGCGGCTTCTTTGTCCCTATGGGTATTTCCTATGGGGAACGGAAGCTGGAGGGCCGGTGCACTCTGGGCACGGAGTATATGACAACACCCCTGCCACGGCAGAGGAGTTGTTAATGCTCCGGCCAATATCCGGCAGCTGACCCCATTGCACGAGGCGGTCGTAGGATGGCGGACCTGCAAGGCCCGCGACTCGCTCACTAGCTCTGAGCGAGTGAAGCGAGTGGCCAAGTCTCCTGGCTCTGCCCTCTTCCATCTTTGCTTTCAAAGATGAGTAAGAGGGCAGCTTGCTTGTTTTGTATCGGCCTTCTGTGCTTCTGCCGTCAAGAGTCGGAATGACTAGGACTCCCTAGTGCTGGGAGCGCCATCCCACCATATAGGTGATGATGCGGAGAGTGTGTTCCTCCGCAGTTCGGCGGGTTCCCTGTGTGTGTGATGTCACACCTGGGGAACAGTCTTATGACGACCGTCGGGCAACCTGTGATCCGAGTGCTGCGTGTCGGTGAACATGTCTATCGGCGCAGTCTCGGGGCCCCGCCCCCCTCGCTCTACCGCCGTCGTCCTGACGGTGACGACGGCGGGTGCGGAGAGGGGTGTGGGGTACGCCGATGTTTTGAGGAAGGTCAAAACCTCAGTGGACCTCAAGTCCCTCGAGATACAGGGGGCCTCCGGTGCAAGACCACCCGCACCGGGGCTCACCTACTCGAGGTCTCCGGCGCCTCCAGCGGCCCCAAAGCTGACGCCCTTGCGGCTAGGCTAAGGGACACACTAGACACAGAAGCCGTCCGCGTCTCCAGACCCACTAAATGTGCAGCATTGCGCATTTCGGGCCTGGACGACGCGGCCACGACGGATGAGCTAATCTCCGCCGTCGTGGAGGCGGGCGGCTGTCCCCATGACCAGGTGAGGGCTGGAGAGATCTCCTTCAGCCCTACCGGTCATGGAACGACAGTCGTCCAGTGCCCCGTCGCGGCGGCACTTAAAATTGCGGACGGCCGGAGCCTCCTTATAGGGGGATTCCTCAAGGCGCAGGTGCACCTCCTGCGTGCCCGGGAAATCAGGTGTTTCCGGTGCATGATGGTGGGGCACGTAGGAGTGCAGTGTGCAGTGGAAGACACCGTGGGTGATCGGTGCTTCCGCTGCAGCCGGCCCGGTCACAAGTCCAACGCCTGTGACACACCGCCTCGCTGCTACAGATGCGAGGCGGAGGGCAAGACGGCGGACCATAGGGTCGGCAGCCGTTCCTGCGCCGCTTCGAGGCCAAAACCTCGTCCGTTCGCTGATGGGGTGGGGGTGTCGCTACCGCGTGCCCAGAATCGCGGCGGGATGCTGATATGGACGTCCATTAATGGACACCCATATCCGCATCCTGCAGACGAATTTGAACCACTGCCGCGCTGCTCAGGATCTTCTGTACCAGAGCATCGCGCAGTGGTCCATAGATCTGGTCGTGGTCGCCGAACCGTACTACGCCCACCCGGGCAGCCTGGTGGCGCAAGACGGCTTGGCCTGCATCTTTGGGGGATCCGCAAGCACCTCGCACCTTGCAATTATTGCAAACGGTCAAGGCTGCGTTGCTGCGGAATATGAAGGGGAGGCAGTCTTGACCGCATACATCTCGCCGAACAACATTAACGACGCTCAGTATGAGCTATGGCTCACTGAGCTCGACGTCGTCTTCACTGCGTGTCGTCCTCGCCCTGTCCTTCTCCTGGGAGACTTTAACGCCTGGTCTACGGCGTGGGGCTCCCGGGTAACCAATGGCAGGGGGAGATTACTTGAGGACTGGGCCACTACATGTGGACTAGAGCTCCTCAACCGGGGGAATGTCGCCACCTTTTGGCGGTCGGGGGTCAGCTCGGTCGTGGACTTAACGTTCGCGACCCCTGCCCTCGCCCGCCGTATTACGGGCTGGTGCGTGGAGGAGGGTGTGGAGACGCACTCGGACCACCGATACATCCGGTTCGAGGTCGTCCCCCCACCTAACCTTCCACAGCCGGTACCGAATTCCCCGGAACCGCGTTGGGCGCTCAAGAGTCTAGACCGGGAGGCTCTCCTGGAGGCATCCATCGTGCAGGCCTGGATTCCGGCGCCGGACAGGCCTGTCGATGTGGATGCCGAGGCGGAGTGGTTCAGGAGAGCCATGTCGCAAATCTGCGATGCGGCGATGCCTAGGGTTACACCCGGGCCGGCCAGGAAGCAGGTGTACTGGTGGTCGTCGGAGATTGCACAGCTACGTGCAGCATGCGTCTCCGCCCGCCGCCAGTACACCAGGTTTCGCCGGAGGCATCGTCGACCAGACGACGCGGCAGCCCGGGAGGCGGAGCTATATGCGTCCTACAGAGAGGCTAAGGGCACCCTCCAGGAAGCGATAGTTTGAAATTGTTTGGATTAGACCACACCAAAGTTTGAACACTCGCGGATTAAACAGCGAGAATTTAGATGAGTAATATAATATTTTTATTTTAATAGTTAGTAGTATATACATACGTAATTTATAGATTTTAATATTTAGTTTGTTTACAATTGTGCAATATTGTGAAAATAATTATAAAAGTAAGTATGTACCTTGAATCGATACTGTTTGTTGACTGTTTTGTTTAAACTGAAGCAAGTTGTCATCAATTTCTTCACTTAATTAACGCAATTATTTGCTTATTTGCAAGTATGTACATTATAATGTAGATACACAAGTTATAAATTATACTGAAATTAAATAATGTCTATTTTAAGATACCTGCAAGAAGGAGAGTATCATTGAGGCAAAAGCAACTGCTTGTGGATTTGCGGAATTCCATCTTGATATAACGTTGGGCCGATTTCCGGGTGGGCCAGTGGGCCTCAGGCTGTTCGAGCTACCCGAGAAAGGTGGGTTACTATTGTTCTTAACATAACTTTCTATGGCATAACATTTATTTAAGGCCTATATTATGGCCGTGTCCTTCTGCGAGCAAGGCATGCTCGCGAAGGTGGCGGCCGAGAGGGAGAGGGAGCGTACCCTCCCCGCCGGCTTCCGCAGTAAGCGGCGAGGGCGCCGCAGACTTATCTACGCCCAAGACTATCGACTTCCATGATTGGAGCCTGAGGATGGCGGGATCGCCACCCGCCGTCCTTACAGAAGCAGGCTAGAAGGATTGCTTGTTGCGGGGCCTTTGCCCCATAGTACGCAACCAGATTCACTCACCGACGCGGGATAACACTCTTCCTCAACGACGCGGGATTTTCATTCCAACCAAACCCCCGTAGAGACCACACAGGTGGTCAAAGTCCGCCAGGCGCCACTGGAAATACCTAGTGCGTGTGAACCAGGGGCGCCCGGCAACGGACGTGAGAGCGGCCGCGGACCTGGGCCGCGGAATTTAAAAAAAGGCCTATATTATATCCAGCAGAAGATATCTGTATTATACCCAATTATACCTATAAGTAACACAAAATAAATAATATACAAATAAACGTAATGTTTTTTTATCTGTCTCAAATCCACCAAACCGAAGAAAAACAATAAATAAACCAAATAGAATCTACGAAAACCATAACGCTTATTACGCTGAAACAACAAAAATCGCACTTAAAACTTAAATAAATTAAAATATCGGGCTTCGGTGATAATCACTATCATAAAACACTGCCTACGACTAGTGTCTTTCGCAAAAAATATGACAATTATAATGACTATCTATTTGATGATAACTACGAGTACGTTTACGCGATCGCGATCTTGTGTTCATCGATACGCAAACATCTATCAAAATGTGTTACAGTGACTATCAGCCATATTTGATGCTCATGACGTAATCCTAGTTGGTCACTGATGATAGCCAATACGAAACCACCCGTTTGACAACCACTGGTTAAACACTTCATAGTGATCATCACTATGAGTTGTCAAATGAGATATGCAATAGGCCTGCAGGCCTATGTCACTCGCCTAACAACTGCAAAAAAATACGTGACGTCAGTGACAACTTGGAGTTGTAAATCAGTAATATTGTCTCTTGTTTGTGACACGGCATTGACCATAGAGTTCATATTGAGGCATTTAACGTCATAATTGTTGGCCAAATTATGCTGGTATATATTTTCCTTTACTGGACAACCCTAACGTTCGAATGATGTTCTCTGTAACGTCGGAGTGCAAGATCTGTATGTAAGTAGCTATTCCCTATTCTGTGCCGTAACTATTACAAAATAGACAATAGTACCGTAACTGGGAATTATAAATTACTTTATATTGTGTATATGTAACCTATTGTAATATATTTATGAAACACACTAACTTATACTCTTATACCACTGTTTATTTCATTGCAAACCTGACTAGATACATACTATCGTTATACTAGGTATGCAATACATTCTGCTGTTGCAATAATTGAGCTGAGTTTGTCGATCCGGGTCGAACTCCTAAACGACTGGACCGATCTTTATGAATTCAGATATATGCACTCACGGTGATGGTCACTATGACCGTGCCAAATTTCAAAAAGATCGGTCCTGTCGTTTAGGAGGACATCGATAACGAACGAAATACACGATTCGTCTAAGAACGAGCTTCGTAAACTCCGCTCAATAAGTACTATTGTTAATACACTGAAACTCCGTTACAACTGAAGGTATCTAGATTGTACAAATATTTGACCCGCACAGGAATCAAATCAGCAATCTCAAGTGGATTAACATACCGATAACAATGCGACATTCAAAATACTAATAACTGCTTTAGGTTAAGAGTCTTTGATACCACAATACGTAAGTAATAAATATCACTCCAGTAAAAGAGTCTAATACATATAAATGGGTACATCAAGAACGAAGATAACAAGTTAACCATCTGTCTAGTTTATGTGCCAATATCGTAGAAAGTCGAGGAAATTGTCTGGAAATCATCCATTAGCGTCACTAGAAATCAGTTCATATTGTCTTATCTGTAGTTATCTACATTAACATAATAAAGAGACAGAGCCTTGGCATATTTCTTGTTTAAATAACTGGGGTAATCGGTGGTACTATTGTGCATTAGTGATACTAGCAGTTTATCCCGACGTTGAACGGGTTGTAATTTTTTGTAATAAAATAAATAAATAATAAATATTTTTGGACATTCTCAAATTAAGCTAATAAAAGTTTGTGCTATGGGATATATTATATAGTCTTGGGCTGAACTGCGACGGCGACTGATCCCCTTCCAGGAGGAACGTTCTACTAACTGATCAAGATACCCAACCCAAAAAGTCGCGATATTAGCACAATAATATTATAATCTATTGTTTTTGTGATTCATATTGTAAAATTATAGGAAAAAAATGTTAGCATACTTCACTGCTTATAAAATATATACTCTTAAAACACTTCTTTATTACAATAATGAAATCTACCCTAAGTGAAATTATTCCACTAACAAAGTATGGAAGTATCTAGTAACAAAAATTATTATTTTATTTGTAGAATATAAAATAAATTCCATAAGATTGCTGTCTTTAACATTACAGAACTAGGCGTACATTTTTGATGAGCAAAGACATTTTTTTTAATTTTATGTTACTTGTATAAAACTTCGTTCATTATCATAATATTCATTTACGTCTAGTTGTTTTATCTTAAATATAAAATTCTCGTGTCACAGTATTAGTTACCATAGGTACTCCTCCGAAACGGCTTGACCGATTTTTATGAAACTTTATATGAACGAAACAAACTTTGTGTGATGCCACGTACATTTGTGCCGAAGTCTGGGTGTTTCCTATGTATAATATGTATGTATTTCTAAAAAAAATTGTAAACCGGGTGTTACGTAAGGGTTATATCAACTCGAAGCCAGCACTATCAGCTGGTCGACCAGAACCCGTTTCGATATGTCGCGACCGCCAGAAAAGAAAAAAAAGTTCATAAAAAAACCATTATTACCGAATAAAATACACACTTGTTTAAACAACACTAGCTAAAATCAGCTGCTTCGGTCATCGACATCAAAATAGGTACAAATAATGCGTGCCTGTGAAAAGGCTTCCGTCTCACTCCTGGTAGGAACATTTTGTCTCTGTTTCGCATCAAGCGATGCCGCCCGAACGAACACGAAGCGCTCGGTCAAGTCACGAAGTTTTCTAGAATTTTATTTAAAATCATTTAGCAAGGTCACAGGTCAGTTCAGTTGCATTCTTTGCTTTGTGCAGTGAGGTAGCTAAATAATTGTTTAGTGTGTTAATTTGTGAGTTATGTGTGATAGTGATTGTGTTGTGTAGTAATGGCTCTGAGTAACGAAAAGTATTACGAGATGATGCTTTGTGTAGGAGCATCAGAAGGTAATTTGCCTGGGAGTTGTACCGTGAGTTTTGATACCTAAAAATACTGTGTACGCAGTCGAGTCGAAGCCGCATTTAGCACTGTTACACAAGAAATTAACCGTTCCTGTAAACGGGTAAGATTTTTCTAATATTGGGGACAGAGATTTTACTATCACTTGCATGTGGTGCACCTGTCGAACCACGGACGAGGATCTGGGGAAACATAACTATGTGTTGATCAAAATTTTATTTACATAACCAAAAATAATCCTTTAAGGAACCACACCGCCACGACGCCCACACAACCGCCAAGGGCATTGTACATACGTACCACGCGCTCATTATCTAGTTGTAGCTACGTCAAGCCGTAGCGTTGGGACACGTTTGTTTTATATTGAAATATGTTTTTAAATTTTTGGATAAACTTTTTTTTTCTTCTTTGGCGGTCGCCATATATCGAAACGGGTTACGGTCGACCAGCTGATGATGCTGGCTTCGGGTTGATAAACCCTTTCGTAACACCCGTATAAGTATTTATATCAGCTTACCTAGTACTCATATCACAAGCTCTGCTTAGTTTGAGACTTGATGGCGTTGTGTGAATTGTCCTAACATATGTTTTTTGGACAAAATTTTATTTTTAAGCTATTGCATAGCTTCTATCGCGCGGGCCTTGAGCGTGGAGAATCCAGAAATATCGGAACGAAAATAATCTAACACCCAACACAAAAAAAACACGGCTGACAGGCTGACATCTTTCATATCGAGATTGTGCCAAAGCTGTTCGACAAAAACAGTCGGCATATCGCGCCTGGATCAGGGCCCGGGCTGTGCGCGACCCAAACGTGGGCCACCTCAAAGCAGCGTACAACCGGGCCACAAAGTCGAGTAAGAGGGCCTTTAAGAGAGCGGATGCCCAGCGCGTCGCGCGGCTTGGTCAGGAGCTCACTTCCCATCCCACGGGCAGCCGTGGATTCTGGCAACTGGCCAAAGCCGTGCAATCTAACTTTTGTCAGCCCTCGCTGCCACCGCTGCGTTACCCAGATGGAACACTGGCTCACAAAGCCCAAGATCCCAAAGCGGATATGCTCGCAGGCCTCTTTGTGGCTAATTCCCGGGTCGACGACCGTGGCCTGCAGCCCCCCGCCATCGCCAACTGTGGCCACACAATGCCTGATATTGTTATCAGGCAATGTGATGTACGGGCAGTGCTGCGGTCACTCGACACGCGGAAAGCCAGTGGCCCTGACGGCATTCCGGCGGTGGTGCTACGAAAATGTGCAGCTGAGTTGTCTCCAGTATTAACGCGTCTGTACCGCCTGTCATACTCTTCAGGGCTCGTGCCGGAGGTCTGGAAGGAGGCGAACGTACAACCGATCCCCAAGAAAGGGGATCGGTCCGATCCAGGCAACTATCGCCACCTCAGTCATTTGCAAGGTGCTTGAGCTCCTTATAAATAAGCAGCTCATGCAATTCCTAGAGGATCACTCGCTAATCAATGATCGACAATACGGCTTCAGGCCAAAGCGATCAACGGGTGATCTTCTGGCATTCGTAACGCATGTCTGGGGTGGGGCTATGGAAAGGCACGGCGAGTCCTTGGCTATTAGCCTGGACATCGCCAAAGCCTTCGATAGGGTCTGGCATGCTTCGCTCCTTTCCAAGCTTCCGGCATATGGTCTACCTCCTCAACTGTGCAGCTGGATTGCCAGCTTTTTAAACGAGCGCCGAGTGCGGGTCCTCTGCGATGGCCAGGCTTCTCGCTTCTTGCAAGTGAATGCCGGGGTACCGCAGGGGTCCGTACTATCACCAACTCTCTTTCTTCTGCATATCAATGATATGCTATCCCTCGGGAACATTCATTGCTATGCAGATGACAGCACACTGCACGGGAGTTACTCGGTTCGTCCGACGGCGGGGCGATCTGAGATTGAGGAGGAGAGACGACGACTCGTGGCTGATCTCGACCGTAACCTCGACAGTATCTCTCAATGGGGTACCGAGAACCTGGTCGAGTTCAATGCCCGCAAAACACAGGCGTGTGCATTTACTGCGAAGAAATCCCCTTTCCTTCCCCTACCCTCTCTTCAGAATGCATTATTACCAATGAAGGACAACCTTGATATCCTTGGCATAGACGTTCGTCGAGAGCTCAATAATAAAAACTACATCGAAAGATGTATAGGGCTAGCTTCGCGGAAACTAGGAATACTGAATAAGGTAAAGAGATTCTTTACACCGGACCAGAGGTGTCTGCTGTACAAGACGCAGATTAGACCCTGCGTCGAATACTGCTCTCACCTCTGGGACGGCTCCGCGAAGTATCTGCTGGACGCTCTCGACGCTATGCAGCGACGGGCTATCCGTATTATAGATTGTCCGGAGGTAACGGGAAGCCTTGAGCCGCTAGTTCAGCGCCGAACAATAGCTTCCTTGGCCGCATTCTACCGTATTTACCACGGCGAGTGTTCTGAAGAGCTCTTCAATCTGATCCCACCCTCTTCCTTCCGATCCCGAACGACTCGTGCCGGGCAGAGATGCCACCCCCACACAGTGGATAGCATGTTCGCGAGAACCGAACGTTTTAAACGTTCGTTTCTCTGCCGAACGATAGTGGCCTGGAACGCCCTGCCTGTGCACGTGTTTCCTCCCACATATAATCCTGGGTTCTTTAAGCGGTTCTTTAAGCGGAGAGTTTCTTTAAGTTGAGGGCCACTCTCAATAGTAATGTGTGCTGTGAGAGTGGCCCACAATCGCTAGACGTCGTCACGACTTACCACCAGGCGGGCGGCGTCAATTTGGCGAACCAAATATAAAAAAAAAAAAAAAAAATCGTTTTATATTGTAATTTATTTTTTTTGGTGCAAATTCCAATAGATCAGTTATCATAATCATTTTACACCATTATAAATAGCTAGTATATATCACACTTCAAAATTGCAAGGAATAACAAGAAAAACAGAATAAATTACCAATACAACAATTATGTCAATTTGAACAATTTGACAACTCCGACCATAAGAAATATGAACAAAATTTTTAAATGAATTATTTTTTTTTTATTTATTATTATTCCCTTTATTACATTTTATTGCCCACCCAGCTGCCTAACGCGAGCCTCTGTAGGTGGTGGTCGAGGCTCTTGGCTATTAAACCATGAGCAGATACGACTATCGGAACAATAATCGCCGAATCCACATCCCACATGTCGACAATCTCGTCGAGCTCGAAATTCAAATATTTAATTTGTTTATCTTTTTCTGCTTTCACGAGATTCTCGTCATGCGGCACAGTGATATCGACAATTATTGCAAGGCGTTTTAATCGATCTATTATCACTATATCTGGTTTGTTGGCTATAATAGTCCTATCAGTGATAATAGACCGATCCCAATACAATGTAGCATGGCCATTTTCAAGAACTGGGTCGGGCACATACCTGTAATAAGGTATCTCTAAGTCAACAAGGTTTAATTTTAGAGCAAGTTGTTGGTGGATTATCCTGGCTACTTCGTTGTGTCTGTGTAAATACTCACCGTTCGCAAGACGGGAATAACCAGAGATAATATGTCTTAAAGATTCTCCGGGACGGTGACATGCCCGACAGATGTCTAGCGTCCCATCTTTGACAATAAATCTCCGATAGTTATTCGTCATCATAACTTCGTCAGTAATTGCACAGATGAAACCTTCAGTTTCTCCAAAGAGATCACCGAAACGTAACCAGGATACAGAAGCTGTAAAATCAACATCGGGCCCATGTAGAGCCCGATAAAAACGACCGTGAAGCTCTTTGCTCTTCCATATTTCCTTGCGATCAGATACACCTAGTATTACCGGTTTGCGCCAGTTCTCTTTAGCTAGGGAGAGTGGGGTCAGTCCGTTATTAATTGCCACGACATCTCGATGCAGACCCACATCCACCTGCAAGAAGTACTCTCTAAGGTTGCATATCTCACGGTTATGGAGAGTCTTAGCGTTTAAAAATCCATTATTATTATTTTTTCTTTTTTTTTTGCAACTATGCAATAGCTTAACCGCGGCAGTCTCCGAGTGCCACACGTCTTTTTTTTATTTTTTACCGCCGGAACAACTAGTTATCTATATAAATATGAAGAATACGAAATTTATACTAAAGCTAACCGTAAAACTAAGGGGTTTATTTATAAAATTAAGTTAATAGAATCCGGATACAGCATTGTAGATATTTTGTCGTTTAACACAAAAGTTGACTCTCTAATAGTATTTACTTAGTCTGGCCATAAATACTGTTACAATTATTATTATAGCACTCACCTCAGGGATGAAGCTACATATTAGTAAAAGACTTTTCAAAATTGGTACAGTAGTTCAATAGCATATTCAATTCAAACTATAATAGTGTTGGTGTGAGTTCGTCACGTATTAGCTACCATAAAGTAATACAAAATATTCCTTATCGATATCTTCGCACTATATTATCGTGAAGGCCGGACGAAAGGTTCACCGGATAGATTATTATGGCTACACCCTCATTCTGTTACAGTAATAGACGGACATGAAACGACTTGCTAGTGGCTGTGGAGGTTCTGTGATATTGAATTAGATGAACATGTTTTATGTTTGACTAGAAGATCCCGAGATAAGGTAGAGATTTTTTTGATAAGAATACTGCAGGGAACAATGGACGGCCAAAGAAGTAGAAGAAGGAAGCTAGCCTGGATGGATAGTATCAAAATTGAATTCAGAACCTCCTCCTTTTTTGAAAGTCAGTTGAAAATAAAAAAGATATTCTCATTGCGAATGGGAATGTAATGAGAGTTATCAATGTGAATAAGAATTTGCGTCAGTCCATTTGACACGTGGTCGCAATCTTTTTGATGATTCGGCGGTCTGTTTGTACGCGACGCTCGTAAATACTGGACAAGTTGACGTAAATATAATGGAAGTGTCGCAAAAATAAATTGGTGCTATTATGTGTTTGTTCCAAGCTTAAGGAATACAAACGCAAAGGAACATACATATAACCAGTACATATCATGGTTTATTGCAGTATATCTTACTTACACTTGAGGAATTTTTAACATCTGAGACTGTTTCGTATATCAGAAGTCATTTAATTTAACTACATTTCTACAACTAGCTGGTTACCGCGGCTCCACTCCCGTGATGTACCTAGTCTTCTCGTTCTTCGTGCCATATTACCTAGAAAAACAGCAGCTTTAAGCACTTTAGAATAATGTTCATATTAGGGAACGAATTTTCAAAATCAGTTCAGTATTTCGGAAGCTTATGCAATTCAAACAAACAAACGATCTAATATTATTTCCTATTCATAATATTACTAGTGGACGGTTGCAGCTTCGCCCGTTGGACAAATTATGATAATCTCTCGAGAACCACTCTAACAATTGATGCTAACCGCATCAAAATCAATCAAGTTTTAAAGACGCCGTAAGTCGCGATATTAACACAATGTGATCACAAAATTAAATGCCTTGGGCTAGTGGTCTTGGTCAGTTGGTAGAACGTTACTACTTACTACTGACTACAACTCCGGAACATCGCATTAGGATTGCCAAACAAAGGTACAGAATTATTTAGTACAGCCTATATCCGTACCCGAAATTTATCATTCCTAATTTCCAAAACATCCCAAATGACACTTAGCGTGGTGACGGAGAGTGTCGCCCCAAACATTTACACTTGAGCGCACTTCCATAATTATGTTGAACACTAAAAAGGTGATAAATGACATCGTTTGGATTAATATTCGACATTCGGGTGACTGTGAGCCGTACAAAGGACTCGGGTGTTTGCTCAATTAGAGATTTGCCTTCTACACTTTGAGGTTTGACTGTCTTTATTATGGTATACCGCCGTTTGCCGAATTTTATTTGCCCTAATTTCATTTGCCATAATAGTCAACAGACATTATATTATTATATGACATAATATTCATTTGCCCTACTCTTATTTGCTATATTAATCACGTGCTAGAAGCTTTGTTTCCCATAAAGTCACTTACCATAATATCATTTGTCATAATCATTGTCAGCCCTAATTATCACATGCTCTAATTATCACATGCCATAATTATCACGTGCCCTACTTATCTCATGTGAAAACATCAGTGAGGTTTAGGTTAGGTTAGAACATGAAAGACAACGCACGAGCCGAGCGGGCGAAACCTGCCGCGGCAGCGTCTGGCGAAGTGCCACAATCATTTGTCATAATCATAGCCCTTTTTTTAAGTTGCCTCGCCTTGACGTGGCCATACTGCGTCCATTGCCGGACGCCTCTGGTAGTTGCGGTGGTATTTACCCAGTGGCGCCCGGCCGATAATCATAGCCCTAATTTTCACATGCCATAACATCATTTACCATCGACATTGAAGTTTAGGTTAAGGCCAATTTATTTAAACCACCACACTGCAGTTGAGGCGGCGCGTGCCTGTTGGCACAAAGTCCTCCGTGGGATCTCGAAGCAGGGGTCCTTAAGAGGTACTACGATAAGGGCTCCTTGGTGCGACAACTAGGAGGTCACCCATTGCCGGAGCAGGTCGATAGCTAGAGACAGGAGGCTCGCGACGATCTGTTCCGGCAATGGGCCTTGAGATGTGCAAAGTATATCCCCGAAGGTAGACAAAGGTGTGCATTACACACCCACAATTTGCCAGTATTTTAGTCCCACGTAATAGGGGGCGTAATGGGCTGTATCTAATGAACCGTAATAGTTAGAAAGTTGAAATTTTGACAGATAATGCATTTCTGTTGCTTCTATAACAATCACGTCCAAAAAAACTAGCACGTCCTCCATCCGAAGAAAGCGAGCGTGCAGCGCCGCGCCCCCCCCGAGGCGAAGTCGGGTAACATCTTGCCGGGAAACTCGTTCGGCGCCACGTAGTTTTTGGACATGGAGTTGCGCTTGGGAGGCAAGCGCCTCCACGTGGCCCCAGATGGTGCGCGTCGCTGTAAAAAACCCCCCTTACTATAACTAACTATCTAACTAACTAATATATAGCTCTATAAAGTAAGACGGAAGAAAGAAAGGAAAGGACTATAAATAAATACAGAAGAAAGAAAGAATGACTAAGAAGAAGGAAAACCTAGAATATGGAAGGAATTATATTTAGAATAAATTGAACATGGATTATATATTTTTGAATTCTGGACGGAGAATCTGAAATACATGGAAAGCTGCATTATAATCGTCTAAGATGATTATACTATTCTATCTGATAAGATGATAGTATATCAACTATATAGTTCCATTTAGAATACCTATAATGTACTTCTAATATGAACTTTTACTGAAGATTGGCCAAAGTGATCGATCGTCTAGTGATTAGTGGTAGGACTCTACGTTGTGTCATAGCAAACCGGATTCTTTTTTGTGATTATGCGCTCAGAACTATAATGTAAGACCTAAATAGTGCTTCTTATTTCAAACCTAAATAAGTGAAGTTAATATCTTATAGTGATTCTAAATTATTTGTTAGACCTAACTAGTGCTTTTAATTTCCTAAACCTAGACAAGTTGTTCTAGTAACTCAGATTGCCCTATCAGTAATAGATGAAAGGTATTTTAGTGTCAATTGTGTACATAACCTAAAAGTGACATTAATATTGATAATAATATTCTGGATTACTATAATAAATTATTAAAGCTTTAGCAACAAGTGAGTACCTATTTATTTATAATAAGATATTGAATTATAGTGGTTATTATAGAACCTAGGGATGTAACATACAGACTAGTTGCAATAATTAAATGTTTACCGAATGGTCATGATAATTAGGAGGGGTAATGGACAGTAGGTAATTAGGTATCAATGTGGGGTTGGAAAAGGTCTTTTACTGCCCCAGCCACGCAGAGACCGACTGGAAATCAACACATACACCATATTTCCTCGTGAAGATATTTTTGGATGATGAAGCAGCTTGAACAGCTGATCACGAAGGGATTAGAACGAGTTCCAGATCCACAATATTGATGTTAATATTATCAATAGGTAAGTATACCCAGTGATAGCCATAATAGTTCAGCTAAGAGTTATGCTTGGCAAGAACCTCCGAAGCTTATTGGTATATCTGAGATCATGTTCATACAAACAGTCTCATGATTTATAAAATGACGAATTGTAGAAGATCCGAGGATACATCGTAGAAACCCTGATCCAATGATACATCAACTCTATCTCAATCTGGTCCAGTCAAGGAAATCCAGTGAGTCCGGAGCAGTGCTCAAATTCACAAGGGCTGCCCATGAAATACAATCAGCAATACACGATACAGTCTATCTCGTCTTGCCCTTAGGCCAAGAGAGTCCGGACCATCGGTAAGCCAAGTTGCAACCATGCCAGCAAAGTGGTTGAAGTTGTAATCATATGAATGTCCGTACCACAAACACTCAGATATACATCAAGATAGTTATCATTAATGTAACATAAATCCATTCTGAACTATTTTAGCAGATAGATACAATTATTTAAGAATTAGCTTCTTGTAACCCGAGTAGGATTAATAGAATGAAGGGATAAGTAAGTATGGGTTTTATGATTATAGTTTATACAATTGCTTGACCACATAGGGAAAAGTAGGTATAATAAAACAACTATATTTATTGTAGAGTATTTATTGAATAATTACCTTCACCTATGTAGAATAGCCTTCTTGAAAATGTATTATGTAATTGTTTTTACATTCTACGGATAGATCAGAATAAGTACTATAAGGAGTGGGTAAGTCGGGTAGGAGTTCACTCAATATTCCATTGTTGTGCCAAGTAATATCAAGCTAGTCTGACTTGGATATCGGAGTTCTAAACGAACCAGGCTGTTAGAACTACTTAGGTTTCTCTTATAAATTCCAATCTCCTCTGGTGAGACATAGCTCCGAGTAGACTGGAGGATACCCAGGTATGTTATAACCTTGAAAATATGCAAGCGCCAAACGCTTAGTAGACCAAGATTTAATCGATTTCTGAGATGAGCAAATACAGCTACATCTTCATGTATATCAACTGAAGCTTGTTCAGCATACCAGGAAACAATTTAACCCAAGATTAAAATCTCAAACCATCCGCTATCCAAAATCTTACAAAATTGGAAATTCCTATAATAAAACACATAGGGGGTAGTATTATTCTGATACTATCATTCCATTAGCGGTTTCAATAATAAAGGTATGCGAGATGAATTCAAGAAGGAATTCCCACAGGCTTATGAACCAAGTTACCTCACCTATTACCATGATTCACCAAATATATAATTTGGTATCACACAGTAAAGGTTACTAATATAAATTAATTTAGTTTATGCCATCCTAGGCGTAGCTCCGATAATGGACTGGTTTTACCAATCA
Source organism: Nudaria mundana (assembly GCA_963556515.1). NCBI lineage: Eukaryota > Metazoa > Arthropoda > Insecta > Lepidoptera > Erebidae > Nudaria > Nudaria mundana. The sequence goes on along the minus strand of OY748294.1, from coordinate 1,415,368 downwards.
TTGCATGAAAGATTTGGCGAAATATAGATACACTCAAGTATGCTTACATAATTTGTGTCAACCTCACCTAGGTGCTTCTGACTACGGACGAGGATTACCAATCATTGCAGGAATGATATAGCGAAATGTGGTACACTAAAGTATACAAATATAATTTGTTATATTCAACCTCACCTAGGCGCTTCTGACTACGGACGAGGATTACCAATCATTACAGGAATGATATAGCGAAATGTGGTACACTAAAGTATACAAATATAATTTGTTATATTCAACCTCACCTTAGGTGTTTCTGACAACGGACGAGGATTACCAATCATTACAGGAATGATATGGCGAAATGTGGTACACTAAAGTGTATATGTAATTCAGATCAATCCTCCTAATGGTTTATGACGCTGTTCATACACCTCAGGTTCTTCGTTGGTTAGTTCAGGGTGGTCAATCAACAGTATGAAATATAATATGTATGTAGGTAATATACAATAAAGATATTAGAATCAGTATTGTAATTATATTCAATTTTGGACAACTTTTCAATTCACAATATTAATTAATTAGGTAGGTAGAAAAGAAGGTAGGTAGGTAGGTAGGTAGGTAGGTAGATATGTAGTAAGTATGATAATATGACCATTATCTCCGGGTAGTTCCTGCCACGCTTCCTACTTCGATTCAAGACGATCTCATCAGGATTATCTCACTAAAATTGGCTAAGTAGTGTTTATTTAGTCATCACTATACACACTAACGGACCTAATTAGAGTTGACACTGGAGATTCGATTATGCTGTCACAATCATTGAACTAGAATGTACCTAGAATGTTGTACGCACTACCAGGGCAATATAGAACATTTAAATAACGCTGGATGTCTATAAACTACACTGGATTTATCGCACCTACACATCCTCACTTATTTTACGACAATTACACTGAATCATGAATTTATCCTTACTTTATCGTTTATGTACGCATTCCAAGCCCTTAGACAAATTTTACCATAAATTTTACCATATTCATCAGATTACACGCTAAAACCCTAGAAATCATCCGTCAGTTCGTTGTCCATACGGTGTGGCCAATTTCTAAATTATCAAAAATATGTGGGTAAAACTTCATGACATTGGTAAATACATGGAGGGTATTTGGATAAAACAATTCACAAGATTTTAATAGATGAAAAGATCTGACCTCAAAATGACGTCTTCCTCGTCTCCTCGTTGCTCTGCAGCTGCATCTTGAATCACTTAAATTAGTGCTAGTCTCATAGCACGGACTAGTATGTAATGTCGTACACTTATCGCCAAGAGACCAGACTCAATCTCTTTCCCAAATGCAATAGATATAAAATATCTATTCATTTCTATCCCCAGAAGTCTTAGAAGCGATAAACGCTTGAGTAAATTGTGTGTGTATCCCTCTGAATAGAATCTGGCCAGGATTCTAGACAAAGGCGTCTAATAAAATAAATACATATATATAATAAATAATTGTAGGGGTAGGTGTATTGTGCAGGTACCTAAGATACTCACATGTCGACGATCGAAACGCGCACTAGATGATACCGACCACTCAGAGGACGAGCAGAGTTACGTTACTATTCAAAATTCGGCAAATAAAAGAGCTTGTTATACCGTCGAAAATGCGAAAGGAAAAGAGCTTGTTATCTGTCGAAAATCAGGAAAGAAAATAGTTCCGATACTGATGATAATTCGCAGAGAAAAAGAGGTTGTTATACCGTCGAAAATGCGAAAGGAAAAGAGTTCCGATACTGATGATAATTCGCAGAGAAAAGAGGACGAGAATCCCGCACACCCGTTTTTATAACCTTTTCCTAAACCACCTCCCATATCCGTATCATTCGTTCTTTTCCCGTAAAACCCATTCTATAATCTAGCAACACCGATCTACACTCTTTCCCACTTCCAACAATTCCAATAACCATTAACTAACTTTAAATCTTAATTATGTAATCTAAACATACAGAACCCATTCAAATGTACCTAAATTCTAAATAAAATTAATAAATATAAATAAGTGGTTTAGAATACCTCATTATCTTTCTCTAATAAAATTAATATTTATAAATAAGGTTTTTTTGGAATATTCTAGTACGATCTCTAAAGAATTGTGAAAAGTCCAACGTTATATCAATTAATATACTATTTATCTAAATTTTGTGCCAAGAAATTTTATTCATACATGTATATTATTTCTAATAATAATAACTTGATATAAACCTAACTGATATGTATTTCAACCACTTCTAAGAATATAAGGCTCTATGATGTATTCTAACAATACAATATTGTAACATTTTAATCTGTATTGAAGTTATTAATTTTGGTAATCTAAATTTTCTATCTAAATTAATGTTTATCTGGCTTCTACCTATTATTCTGATATCTACATAGCTTCTACTTATAAGAACTTGTCATTCTTCATCATGGGACACCTCAAATTTGAAGGAACAATTGTAATGAATTGTTAAAATTTTGGTAAATTAATCTTTATTTTCTACCACTAAACTCCTAATATTTCCTACTTCCCTGCTATATTCTACTTTATATGTAGTCTAAATTCCTCAGATATGTTAGTACTTCATAATAATTACAGGCATTAGCATAGTTTTAACAGATTGAATTTTCACTAAGTTACTGGACCAATATTTTTAAGTATAATGTGAATTTCTCAATTCATAAGCAAACTCATGTTTATAACTAACAGTGATACCTCATGAACTCATAAGGGTAGAATTTATCTCATTTTTAGCATATTCTTTTGCTTAAATGTGAAATTTCAAGATATTTTTATAGCTTACTTATCCTGAATTTTGAATGTTTGGGATTCAATGTTTCTAATACATAACTTAATTTGTACTTGGTATTCTGATTGAATTTACATAATACATAGTATATATTTACTTATTTAATAGATACATACATCAATCATAACTTGTATTCAAAATTATACCTAGGGTCTAAGTTTGACTAAATTGACTGTCTTTTCTATTCAATACTTTCATATTTTTGACCATAACTTTATTATTAATTGGAATTTTAATGTTATATTTTGAATAGTAGTCGTAGGTACTGGCACAATCAATATTCTAACATCAATTATTGCCAATCTATCAATAATTTGAAATCCAACATAAACCTTAATTCCCTTCCTAAACTAATATATGCATTTCCAGATTTATGAATTCTACTTATACATTGGCTATAAAGTGACCACTAATGAACCAATCACCCCTAAGGTACTGTGTCTTACTTATACTTACGTTTAATAACTAGACATGCTGAAAATAAGTAAATTATTAAAATTTAATAAATTGATTCATTTAAAATTTATAATTAGCGCCATCTAGTGATAATAGGATGAACTAAGTACTATTTGCTTAGATAATATAGTGTATCCGACATTGATTTTTAAATGTAATAGTTAATTGCCAGCAGATGGCAGTTATAAATAATTTTTATCATATCAAAATGAGATTTATTCAATTTAGAATGATATTTTTTTTAAAGGGGAATTAAAACAATCGAATCTTATTATTCTTTATTTTATGTTTCCAATTTGAAGGTCTTCTTCAAGAAGAATTAGCGTTGCAGACATAAATTTATCATACGGATCTACTCGTGTGAGTAGAGATCCGTTACATCGCGTTGACGCGGGTAGGGGCGCTCGCGAAGTCGAGCACGCCGCCTACGTTCACGAACATGTCGTCGTCCGTCTTGAGCAGGCGGCGTGCGCGTGGGCAGTATGTGTCCGCCCAACAAAAGTGAGGCAGACGAGAAACGTTGGTAAAAAAATGATCGCGTTTTTTTTCTCAGCTACGGGTCCTATCTATACAATTCCACTTGAAGATCAAAAGAGTGTTAATGCCGAGTGGTATGTATAACTTTTTCTAATACCCTGGGTTAACAAATGGTAGCATTTGTTAACCCAGGGTGTTAGAAAATGTTCGCGAAAGACGACCCAAAAGACGCGTTCTCCTACATCATGACAACGTTTCTTCACACACGGCCAACAAAACAAAGTCATTTTTAGCTTCCGAAAAAGTACAACTCATCACCCATCCTGCGCATAGCCCCGACCTAGCACCCTGTGATTTCTGTATTTTCCCCAAAATCAAAGATTTGATGAGAGGTTTCACTTTTACCAACTCCGAATAGGTAGTTATAGCGTTCAATCAGCACGTAGAATTCAGATCTGTGGTCCTCTTGTTTTAAAAAATGGTTCGATCGCATGAAAAAATGTTTAAAATGTAAAGGAGAGTATTTTGAAAAGCAATAAACATAATATTTTGGTTTTAACATCGTCACTTGTATGGCCTTGAACTTACGAATCTGCCATTTTGGCAAAATCCTGTTTTTTGATTTAACCTAATACCAATATGGTGATACACAATGTCACAAAGTTGCAACTCTGTATCTTGATTAGTTCAGGAGATATGAAAGCAACATATTTGCGTGTCTAACACAATTTTCGTTGGTTACCATGGCAAATTAACTTGGTGTAGATAGTAATATTTACCGCGAAATCTTCTCCTTTTTAACAAAATGTCTATCGTAAACGTGCGAATATGGTAAATACGTATCTTTTAAAAAGTCACGTAGGAGGTTTAAATGTATAACCTACCTATATGCACTATTCTCATAATTACCATGGTGTATCTCTTTATTTATTTAAACTTTTTACACAAACACGTACAATGGCGGACTTAATGCCTTTAGGCATTTTCTACCAGTCAACCTTGAGGTGATACAGAAATAATGCTCAGGTAGGTGCTCATTCTTATTAGGAGAGTGAGATGGTACAAATAAATACAACACTAAATACACATATAGGTATATAAATTACATATAATAAATACTTAATATATAAATATATACTATAAGTATGTAATAAAATATATATTTCTATTTGTATAAACTACAAAGTATAAGTAAGTCGGTTTGCCTGTGCGTTGATGTAAATCTGGCGGACTTTTTTCTTGAAAGTGGGACGGGTATTGCATAACCTGACCTCGGGAGGAAGTATATTCCAAAGGAGAATTGCTTGGACAAAAAATGAGGAATGAACAAGGGCCGAATTGTGATTAGGACAGAGAAGGAGGCGGTTGTTAGAGAAACGTAGGTTTTTACTGTGGGTATCGCATAGTAGTTGAAAGTGAGGTGTTAAGTAGGTGGGAGCATAGGGAGAATGAAGAAGAGAGAAAAGAGTATCTCTTTGAAAATTATAAATACACTATGGTAAATTAACCTATGTGTCATATTCGTTGATATACCGTGGAATCTGACACATACGTTACCTAACCATTGGCAAAAAATACACTTCCATAAATTCTTCGTAGAAAAACAAACTAGCGAATATGATCTATTTATGATTTATTTCGTTATTTTACTGTTACAGATCTATTCTGATAAATCAGGTTGTATTCTTCTTAATATTTTACATAAAAAAACCTAACATACATCGAAGGGTTTTATTGTTCTCCTATAAAATTTGAAATTTGCACATTCGCAAGTTTGCCATACAAGTGACGACATCTTGTTTCTTTAAGTTACGCAAAACTTATACATAGTGTGACCTACGTATAACAACAAATACAAAAAAAAAAAAACAAAATATAATAAACAAGGTGATACCAAAACAATGGTAAGTAAAAATTTTTTAAGATAAAACTTTTTAGCATTAATTAATAGCATTAATTTTTCGCAGAATCAAAAGGACTACAAAACGTCGACAATTGTTTCGCCTCTAAACGAGGCATTATCAAGACTGTCTCTGAGAGAACAGAACAAGGTGATACCAAACAACAAACGTGATATTTTGCCGTTTTGGTGTAAAACCTTTGTGCGCGAGTCCGACTTGCAATTGACTGGTATTTTACAGTGGTTTGCTGCATCATTGGGTCGGGAGGTTCAGAAGATAACCTCGTCTGCTTCACCTGCTTCCGTCTGTGGATGGCGTCGGACCCCGGGCTAAGGGAGACAAGGGGTCGGGGATTGAAATAAAATGCAAGCTCAAAATAAATTTACAGTTTATGTAATATTTACCTGTGGCACGGGAGGTGCGGCGCGGCGGCGAGGTCGGGGCGGGCGCTGGTTACGTCACACTGGCGGGGCGCGTCACTCCCGGTGACCGACGCAAGGCTCCCCACCACCGGCGGGACAGAGGTCGGGGGGCGTCAGGGCGCGCACTTGGTCTTGCCGTCGAACAGCTTGCGCCACAAGTCGAACTGCTTGGGGTAGGGCACCATGTGTATAGCCAGGCTGCGCTGTACCGCGCACCGGTGAGGTGCCACGCGGTGGTTGTAGAAGAACTGCGGCGCGTGCACCCTCGCCAGGCCAAGCTGCGAGGCCAGCACGCCCGTCACTAGCACGTCCTCCATCCGCAGAAAGCGAGCGTGTAGCGCCGCGCCCAGCAGCGGACCCACGCAGTCTGCCGTCATCAGGTACGCCCCCCCCCCCCCCCCCCCCCCCGAGGCGTAGTCGGGGAACACGAGGAGCGCGGCGGCTGGGGTGGGGCGGTGTCGGCGCGCTGAGTGCCGTTGTCGGGCGCGACTTGGGCGGGGGTGATGAGGGAGGGTGGTGGTGGAGCGCGGGCGAGGGCGGGGAGGGGCGCGGGGGGAGAAGGCTGGGGCAGCGGCAGGCACGCCAGCAGCAGCAGCGCACCGAGCGACGCGAGTGCGACTGCCAGTGCCCGCCGCACGCCGCCCATACCGGGACTCCTACCAATGATGCCGCAACTGGAATGATACACAAGAACCACTGTTAACAGTTAATAGCGAACCGGGAACGCTACTTTTGGGAAGGATGAAGCCAAGTCTTCAACTAAGTATTCTGTTAGTCTCGGTCTCCATTCTGTTTTATAACAATATTAAACTACTTGACCGTCACTGGAAGCTTTATAATGAGAGGGCACTTCCGTTTCCGTCGATTTTACGTCATTTATGCCAGTTTTAGTACCAAATTCACTCGTTCTTTGGCGCCACTGGCGGTCGCGCGCCATTTTATTTCTTAAAATTTGTCGCGGGACTTCTTGCTCATTGGCGTTTCGTATTCCGTCGAAGACACTTGTACAAAGAGCTCTTTGCAATTATAAGTACAAATAGTCTAAAATATAGTGATACTAAAAGTAACATAGGTACTTATATTGTGCAGTTTGTAAAAAAAAAAGTTACTTCAAGTCAATTTGAAGAGAAAACCTGTGAGTATTTTTATTCTTCTAGTATTGTCTCAGTACGTGATCATTATAGTTTTAACGGATTTTCCGTTCGGATCACTGCTTAATATTGAAATACGACCAGTTTTTTCATAATTATTTATAATATTATTATGTGGGCATTTATATGCATGAGAAAATCATGTAATTTAAAGATTGTTTAAGTATGCATTGGACTATTTCTTTATATCAAATAATAGTATGTGCTTTCTACCTTCACTTAAATAATAAAACTTGTTTTTTAGCAAAATCATTTTTCAATCTATATAATGTTATAGTAGGTTTACCGTTTCTTTTTCGTAAATGTACTTACGAAATATTATAACTTAATACTAAATGCTTACAGTACATAATGGGAGATCATAATAGCAACTCTGATGCAGAGTCTCCGGTTATAACGAGACAGAATAAATCAAACAAACGGAAGCGGGACAGCTCTAGTAGTAGCAGCTCAAGCAGTAGTTCCTCTAGCTCTTCGGATTGTTCTATTAAAAAACGCTCTCGTCATAATCGCCGAAAGCAAAACAAGCGCAAACGGTGGTCGGAGAAATTATAGACAAACTTATTAAGGAAGTAGGTGACCTACGTGAGCGTATTATTACAAATAATATTCATGGTTTTCCTGACGAGACATTAATCAATTCTCAAGAAAGTGGTGATCTCTATGATAGCCTTGACTATAGTAACCAAAATAGTGTTTTTAACGAACAGTGTATTAATCAAGATTCTTTAAATACAAAAGATTTTACTTTGAATATTGAAACAAAACTGAAGGAACCATCAGTTCCTAAAGCTTCAGATACCTTCTTAAAAATGTTAGTTGATGTTCAGCGCCTAGGCAGCACATCTTGGTCTGAAGTAAGATATGCTGATACACAAAAGTTATATAACCATACCCCAGGGTTTATAGCCTTGGAAACCAACGAAGAGGTTAAAGTATACGATACCGTACGTCATTTAACACATGCTGACAAATCTTATGCCGCTTTAACCTACTGCATTCTTAAACAACAAGTATCGCTACAAGATAGTATTCGTAATCTGATCTCCTGGGCAAAGAATACAGATATTACTTTCGATAACCTTAATGAGAAAGTAGATGAATTATTTCAAAACGGCGACTACAGTAAAATATCTTCGGATTTGTTACAAATGGTTTGCGGTCACCGAGCCGAGGCCGTCGAAATGAGACGAGAAACAATCACTAGTCAAGTTCGTGAACCAGTGACATAGGCATTTTTGAATAAAATACCACCATCAACATCGAACATTTTTGATCCCACACAGTTCTCGACAGCCTTAGAAAAAGCTGGTGGTGTGCGCAAAGTATTTTGGCCTACTAAAACCAATAGTCTTACACGAGCAAAACCTTACGCATCTAATAATGGACCCTCGCGGGGGTCAGGTGCATATAAACAAATAGTTCCGTCGCGCGGAACTCATTGTCACTATACGTTTCAAGAACCAGGTGTGCCTGTGCATGGACAACATATCTATAATAATCCACCCTCGCGGGGCGGATATCAACATCCCAACCGTACATACAGAAATCAAGGTCAACACTCGAGCAATCGGTACGACCAATACAAAGTCTCAGGCAGAGGGTCATTTCATAACAAAAGTTCACGACATAGCCATGGAAATGACAGAGGACGGTCAAATACCTCCAGAGGTTCTGGAAGTAACCAGAACAACAAAATAAAATAAAAAATAACGTTTATTATCTTTGAAATTTTCAGAAAATTATTTAGATTCGTCAGAAGTTGGTGTGACTCTACCGAGGGTTCCAAAATGCAACGAGACTGAGAAGAGCCCTCAAGAAACTCAGCTCGGCTTTTTTCAAAATATTTCATCTTAAATCTAATACAGAGTTATTTAGAAAGGAGCAATTCGTTACATTGTTACAACCAGGCCGCCTTGTCATCTAAGAAATCATTAATACTATAATAAGCTTTATGGCACAATTTACTTTTTATTAGTTTTTTAAATTTTATGACAGATAAATTTGCTATTTCGGTTGGCAATGTATTGTACATTCGAATAAAGTTCCCCGCAAAAGAATTACTCACTTTATGAAGCCTAAATTTAGGAACAGCCAGTTTATCCTTATTTCTTAAGTTTAGATTATGATTATCACTATTTTTCACAAATTTACTTTTGTTCTTGTGGGTATACAATAAAATTTCATAAATATACTGTGAATACACTGTAAGGATGTTAATATGCTTAAACTTATCTCTTAATGACTCCCGAGACCCCATTCCATAGATAGTCCGGATAGCCCTCTTCTGCAACACAAAGATGCATTCAATATCGGCAGCGTTACCCCACAGTAGTATGCCATATGTCATGATACTGTGGAAGTAGCTGAAGTAGACAAGACGCGCCGTTTTAATGTCTGTAAGTTGTCGGATCTTTTTGACAGCATAGCCCCCATTGCAATTTGGAGTCTAACGTTATAGACTCCAAATTGCAATGGGGGCCTCATATCGGGAAAATTTCGGCCAGGCTTAGTTCAGCAGCCTATGCCCAGAAAGACAGTGTCATCGACCAATTCTATTATATCATCCCTAACCTTAACACTGGTTTTAACAAGTCTTACATTAGGTAAGGTGAATCTTACACATTTAGTTTTATTTTCATTTAATAATAAATTATTAGCACAAAACCAGTGGACTATCCTAGAGAGGGCAATGTTTACATCGTCACGTTCGCACTGTCCACGTTTAACTTTAAATATTAAAGAAGTGTCATCAGCAAACAAAACTACCTCGTGGTCGTCTCTTATGAGGTGAGGGAGATCATTAATATATACTAGAAAAAGAAAAGGTCCCAAAATTGAACCCTGCGGTACCCCCATTGCTACAGGAGAACCAGGTGACTGTTTACCATTGATCACTACTTTCTGGACCCTATCACTTAAGTAAGAATTGACGAAATTCAAGGCCGTCCCCCGAATTCCGTAATGATCAAGTTTCTTAATTAAAGTCTGGTGCTGAACGCAATCGAAGGCCTTAGATAAGTCACAGAATACACCATAAGCATCATATGACTCATCCCAGGCTCTGTATATACACTCTAATAATTTAATTCCGGCATCAGTGGTGGACCGACCACGAGTGAAACCGAATTGTTTTGTATGTAATAGTTTATTAACGTTAAAGTGATTTTGCATTTGATTAAGCATAATTTTTTCAAAAATTTTACTAATTGTAGGTAGTACAGAAATGGGACGGAAATTGGACGGATCTGAAGTACTACCCGATTTAAACAGGGGAATTAATTTACTAGATTTCATTAAATCAGGGAACACACCACTATCAACACAATCATTAAATATTATTACTAGTTCAGGAGCAACCATTTCAATAAAAGAATTTACTAAATACACAGAGATGCCCCAGAGGTCAGCTGTTTTCTTGATATTTAAAGATTTAAAAGTTTTTAAGATAGTGTTTATATTAACTTTACTGAATTTAAATATAACGTTACAACAAGGAACGTTTGCTTTTAACAAAGATTCTGCAATGGGGGTTGAAGAGCCTAGGGTTTTTGTCAAATCTACAGGAATTCGGGAGAAAAAATTTTCAAATTCGTTAGCGACCTCGAAGTCTGATGTAGTTATTTTACCATTTATATTAAGTTTAAAATGATTATCATTTAATTTTTGTTGACCTCTTTCCGCGTTTATAATTTTCCAAGTAGATTTAACTTTGTCTGCACTATTGAGAATTTTATCACTTATATATTTTGATTTAGCTACTAAACAATCTGCTTTAAACTTTTTTGAATAAGTTTTAACATAATCTAGAAATTCAACTGATCTATTAAGCTGTCTTTTTGAGTATAGTTCATAAAGTTTTTGTCTACTGTTGTGTATACCCTCAGTGGCCCATTCACTGAAAGTAGGACTATCACTAATCATAACCTTCTTAGACTTGAATATGGAGTTAAACTCGTTGTAAAAAGAATCAAAAAATAATTTATACATTACATTTGGATCTAAGCCAGTGTCTAAGAATGGATTTTTATTGCAAAGTCCAACCCTCATACGTTCTAAGCGGTCACCAGTTATTGGTCTACATAATATTTTACGTTTTATAACTTTTTCTTTAGTGATTTTAAAAGATGCTATTTGCCCACAATGGTCTGAATCTAGCTTTTTTATAATACTTTTACTTTCTGGCAACATATCGCTGTATATATTATCCAGGCAAGTGGCTATTGTATTACAATATCTAGTCTCCAAAAATAAGTTTGTAAGATTGTGTGATTTAAATAAATTTAAAATATTATAACTCATAGGCGTATTAACAAGTAAATCGACATTAAAATCACCACATACTATTAGGTAGGTACTTATTAGTTTTTCCAAGTTTACATAGAACTTTGTCAATAAGTTCCTCAAATTCGCAAAAGGGTGAGGTTCCAGGTTTATACACGCATACTACTATGAATTGCTCCATTTCCACGCACGACAGTTCGACTTTACACTCTAGAGAAAGAGACACAATATCTTTCCGTTCTTTAAATTTAAGTTGTTTATTTAATAAAATCAAAGATCCCCCCCGTACTGTGGTCACCCTGCAGAATGCACTACCAACCCGGTGATTACTGAAATTGAACATGAGCTCATACGACTTACGCATATGTTCTGTAATACAAAAAATATCAATATTGTCTGAATTCATTAACAGTTCCAACTCTAACTCTTTGCCATGTGTTAAACAACCAATATTTTGATGCCCTATGTTGATATAATTTACATTTTTTGATTTGGTTTGATTTGGAGGGCATTTTTTAACATAATTAATATTTGTAACTAAATTTAATTCAATTAATTGACTATGTCTGCTAAAGGGTAATATTGCCTCTGTTGTCGTAGAACTTAATTTAAATTACTTGGAACAGATTCCAAAGTCTTAACACAAAATCTACATTGCTCAATAAAAGCAGTTTTGTGGCACACGAGTTCTATCCGAGTTATTACTTATTAAGCGCCCCAAACAAAAAAAAAAGCATTAAAGGGTTTTCTGTTTTTATCCAATATCTTAATAAATCTTCTACAAAACCCTATCACTCTAAGTAATCTCTTCAATGATGAAAATTTCGTTATAATGCTATTGTCTTTATTTTCATGAAGTACTGTATTCAACACTACTTGTTTTTGCTTTCGTTCTTCCAAATTGGTTTTCTCAATCAAACCCTTATTGTAAAGGATACTTGTATGTTGAAGCCAACTTGGACCCTGTTTCCAAAGATCAAACTCGACAAAATCTGATGGAGTCATACCCCGCGACGCACAATCGGCAGGGTTGTCCCTTGGTGCAACATGTGACCACTGATTGTTTTCCATTATGGTGAGAATTTCTGAAACTCTGTTGCCGACGAAAGTGGTCCATCTACTGGGATGACTACTCATCCAAGCCAGCACCACAGAGGAGTCAGTCCATGCATGTATATTTTCTTTGCTAATCCCCAAAGTGTTCGAAACTTCTGAGACAAGTTTTGCCAGCAGCACTGCGCCGCACAATTCTAAGCGTGGTATAGAAACCACCTTGACTGGAGCCACTTTGGTTTTTGACGTCACTAAGCTTACATGAACTGCACCAGTACAGTCTACTGACCGTAAATAGATCACTGCTGCATACGCCACATTGGATGCATCACAAAAGCCTTGCAGTTCGATTGCATCATTTGGAGCTGTGTAAAACCATCTCGGAATATGAAATTTGCTAACGTGGTGAAGACAATTTCTGTAATAAATTATCTGCAGTAAATTATCTGGAAGCTGATCGTCCCATCCAAAGACAGCCACACGCGTTGTATGAGAACCTTGGCCATTGTTATGACAGGAGAAATCCAACCAAGAGGATCGAACAATCGAGCAATATCTGAAACTAACTTGCGCTTGGTCACGGAGGTACTTAATTGAGGAAGTTGAACTGCATAATTAAACTGGTCTGATTTTCTGTCCCAAGAAAGTCCTAAAATTTTCATAATGTTGTCTAGCTTGAATTCTACACTATCCCTTGTATCTATTTCTCTAGTTACCTTATGCATAAATTCTGTACTGTTACTGGACCATTTTTGAAGTTGAAACCCTCCACGGCCAAGCAGCTCGTTCATCTCACTGTAAACTTTCTGACTCTCCTGGATAGACTCACAACCGGTCAACAAATCGTCAACGAAAAAATCGTTAAGAACGCGATTGGCCGCCAAAGGAAAATCCTTTCCATCGTCATGGTCTAACTGCTGCAAAGATCGTACCGCCAGATATGGAGCAGAGGATGTCCCAAAGGTGACTCGCAACATGCGCAAATGTTGTATTTCTGATTCTGGGTTATCACGCCAGAAAATACGTTGGTAATCCGCATTGTACTCTGAGACCTTCACTTGGCGATACATCTTGACGATGTCAGCAACTAAACATATGCGGTGGCTGCGCCATCGCATAATAATTTTTCGCAAGTCTTGCTGCAAGGTAGGGCCAACCATCAAATCGTTATTTAATGAAACTCCGTTATAACCTGAACAAGAAGCATCGAAAACGACCCTAACCTTGGTAGTAGTTTTATCATTACGTACTACGGCATGATGCGGCAAATATACTGCATCTGATTTCCTATCAGCTTGGGGAACAACCTCGGCATGTTCCAACTGAAGATACTCTCTAATCGCAGCACTATACTGCATTTGAAGTTCGGGATTGCTTATAAGTTTCCAGCATGTGAAAACGTTTGAGAGCTATGATTTCTGATCCCCCATACCTACACTTAGGATCAGCAGACTTAAAGGGCAACTTGACGACATATCGACCAGTTGGGTCCCTTTGAGTTGTTGCGGAGTAGAAATCTTCACACCTTTGTTCCTCTTCAGTTAAAAGGACCTTAGGAGTTAAAGATTGATCCGATTCCTGTTCCCAAAATCTCCGTAATAGCTCGTTTGAATCTGTGCCTGCAATAGCATGGCAACATACTGGCCTTGATGTCAACGGAGTGCTCTGGATTTCGCCAGAGACAATCCAACCAAGTTTGGTATTTTGTGCGACGGGTGTTCCCGGCGGACCTTTAACCAAACCTTCCAACAAGACTTCACCAACCACACGAGTGCTTAAAAGTAAGTCAATATTACCTGGTGTAGCAAAGGTTGGATCGGCTAGCTCGATGGATGAGAATGTTGACATCACTTGAACAATTCTTTGTTCAGGCAGAAGTGAAGTAAGCCTACCTAAAACATAAGCATCGACATCTAAAATATAGGTAGGGTCTAGGCGTGACTGCAACTTGTATTTAACTATCCACCTAGAGGGCATAGAGGAGCCCTCGTCATCGCCTAGACGATATATGTCGGTGCGTGCAGGTGTTCTTCTCAAGCCAAGCATCTGCACTGCGGATTCCGAAATGAAGGAAACCTGCGAACCCTGATCCATCAGAGCTCGTAAAACAACAGCAGTGCCCGTTCTTGACTTGACATTCACCAAGGCTGTGGCTAGTAGACCCTGGTTGCGAACATCTGTGAATAAACAAATATTTTTTGATTGACCCTCGTCTTGAGTTAAAGTAGCTGCCGCTGCAACTACAACTGATTGACCTACTGAACTATCCTTGGGTTCAGCCGGTTTTGCGATATGGTTGGGATGAAGTAGTGTGTGCTGTTTTTTCTTACATATTTAGCACTTAGTAGATTGACGGCAATAATAAACGGAGTGATTTTACACATACAATTGAAACATAAACTGTTGGCTCGGACAAACTCACGGCGGCTCTCAATATCCTTTTTAGCAAATTGTTTACAATGACAAAGCTTATGATCTTCTGAACACAGAATGCACGTTTGTGAAGCAACATGAAATGATTTGGCAGAATTGTTACGGTTATTGTTAGTTACATTTTGTTTGATGGACTTATCGTCTATGTTTTCAAGAGAACGAAATCTGGATTCCAAGAACTGCTTAAAACATTTGAATGTGGGCAGGCTATCCGAAGTACTTATCTCTCTTTCCCACAGTTTGCGTGATTCTAAATCCAACTTCGCACTCACAAGGAAGATAACAATCGCGTCCCAAGAAGTCACATCAATTTTCAGTGTAGTCAACCCATGCAAGCAGTCAACAGTGGTGTCCAAAAGACCTTTTATTGAAGCCGACGACTCTTTTACTGTTGGCTGGTTGACTAGTCGTTTCAGTATACAGTTCGACAAAAACTTCTTGTTGTCGTAACGCCTCGTCAAGATAGACCAACATTCCTTGTAGTTGGCGGCTGTAACAGGAGTGTGTCTTAACAATTGCTCAGCTTCACCTTGTAGATGAGCCTTCAAATAGTGTAACTTCTGAACTTCATCAATTGCCTCGTTTTTATCAATGAGAGACAAAAATAAATCACGAAACGTATTCCATTCACTGTATAGTCCGGAAAACGTAGGTAAGCTTATTTTTGGTAATTTGACTTTTTGTTGATACGGCTTCACTGGTGCTTGGTTTGACCTTGATATCCTTTAATTCAGTTTTGTAAAGAATATAGCTATCCTCTGTCGTCTCATAAACTTCTGTACTAAAATATGCGGTCCTTTTATCTTCCGCTGTAGCAGTTTCTATGATTTTACGATGTGTCTTATTAAATTCCTTCCAATGACCTTCCAATGCCTCTAGGCTTGTTTCGATATATGATAATGTCAATCTTTCCTTGGGCGAATTTTTGAAGTTCGTTCTACCCTTTTCTATAATCTCTTTGGTGTCCAATTGTAGCTTATATAAGTTTTCCATGATTAAAATATAACAACAATACCAATAAAGAAATACTAAATTCTGCCGTACCAATAAACAAACTACAAGTTGCAAAGATGTAGACAACAAGATAAAACAATTACAAGTCCTGGAAGTTAACTACATGAACTTGAAGGTAAAAGTGAAAAAATTACAAGTGTTTGAATGACTACTTACTACTGCAGATATTCTAAGTTCAAGATCAAACTCAAAAATTTTACAAGTGATTGAGAAATACTAAAGTTGTTACAAAATCGGGCATAGGTTCCCCGTAGTAACCACTTTTACTTAAAATCTCTAAGTCTAAACTACAAGAACCTCTAATTTAAGCTAAGTTACAAATTCTACGCAAAATTTTACAAGTCTAAAACACTTTGACAATTTAATTTACTTAAAGTACAAATCACTACAATTTTTCTAAGTCAATATAAAATTACTTACAGTTTCTAGATGTCCAAACCTTTATACACTTCACTTTGTCACAACACTATCTTCTTTTCACACACCAGCGCCCTCTAGTGTTCATTTGATTGTTCTCAGCACAATGTTACCATTCACTTGCACAGGATCAGAAAAAACGGATAACTTTGATAGAAGCGCCCTCTGTTGGTACTATTGATTCCACACACTATATTAAAAAAAAAAAATCAATACATCCGGCTCGATAGGATCAAAATGGCTCGTAAGCACAAAAATCGCATTTGGTATTCTTGGTTTTATAGCAATAAAACAATTTCCCAAGCGAGGATACTGTTGCTTTAATTCAAAACCCTTATACGCATATTACAAAAAATCTTAATATCGAGTTATAATTTTACTACTGGCGCCATCTAGTGGACAGTAGTGTAAACATTAAATACTAAGCAGTTAAATGATAATGGCGGAGAATCTTAACACCGACGCATAATATTGCTATAGTCGCCATCTAGTGGAGAATAGAACAAATGTTGAATACTGAACACAGCCACCGGTGAAACCCTATATTTTAATAAAGCAACTCTAAAATTTGTGTTGTCTTCATTACACTTATACATAATTTTCTTAGCAATCTGAACTCCTCTCTCAGCCATTCCATTCGATTGTGGATATCTAGGACTGGTGTAAGTATATTTGAAACCCCATTCCTGTGCAAATTGTCTACATTCTCGAGAGTCAAATGGTACATGATCTTAAACAATCTCACTCCACAACACCAAAGTTACTAAACAACTCTAACAAACTACTATTAATTGCACTAGCTTTTTAAACAAATTCTTCAATATCTATATATATCTATATATATATATATCTCTATGTGGGGCCAACAATATAATCTACGAGGTAATTGTTTCATTTTTGACATGCCTATCTGTCCTTCATGTAATGTTTTTATAATTGTCATTCTTAGATTCTTTGGTACAATTAATCTGTCTTTAAAATATACTAAATTATCATCATACGACATAATTTTTTATCTTATGATAAGCATGTAAATAATCTGGTATACTTATTTTATTTATTTTATTATTATTTACTTATTACCACTAGGCCAACCATTTTTAATAAATTCTATTAATTTTATTGAGTCACTTTTTTTTGAACTTTCATTAATTAATTGTGATTTTTGTTCTTCTGTGCATTCTAAATTTTGGGTGAGGCCCACACAATGTATGACCTAATACATATATGACTCATCAACTTCTTTTCCTTCTAAGTATGAACGTGATAGTAAGTCGGCTATGTACAAAAATCTACCCTGTAAATATTTAAATTCAATATTATATTTTAGTAGTTTAAGTTTTACCCTTGGCAATCTGGGTGATGGTATGTCATGTAAGTAACATAACATAACATAAATATTCTTTATTGTACACCACAGTTTAGAAAATACATTAAAAACATACTTATAACTACTACATGTACAAGGGCGGCCTAATCGCTAAAAACGATCTCTTCCAGGCAACCTTAGGATGGAAGGGATCGTAAAACAAGATAAAAAACCTTAATAATATACAGGTAGTGTACCTACATTATTATAAATAACAGCAATCATTTGCGAATGTGAAGCAAATTAACAGCAAATTAACAGAATGCACCAATTGCATTCGGAGCAACCATGAGCTCTGCAGTGTTACCTATAATTTAAACAACCAGCGATAAATAATGGTGTAAGTGTTTCTTTAATAAACATTCTAATGGTTTATGATCATTAATAATAGTTATTTTATGTCCATAAATGAAATAATGAAATGAATTTTGGTGGCCTACACCACACTTAACACAATTCTTTTTCAATCTGGGAAAAATTACGCTCTGACTGTGTTAAACTACGAGATGCAAAACAAACTGGCTTATTATTTTGTAATAAAGAACAACCAATGCCATCCTTGGATGCATCACATTGTACAACAATAGGCAAACTACTATTAAAATTCTGTAATATTGGTGCTTCAGTTATTAATTTCTTAAGATTATTATAATCTTTTTCATGAACTTCAGTCTATATCCAATCTACATTCTTTTTTAACAATAAATGTAGTGGTGATGCACTATTAACCATATTAGGAATAAATTTTCTTAAGTAACTTACCATTCCAAGAAAAAATTGTAATTGTTTTTTATTAATGGGAGTTTTCATTTTTAATATGGCATTAACCCGGCCGGGGTCTATTTTCATGCCTTTTGCTGAGAAAATGTGACCAAAATATTTCACTTCATCTAACTTATATTGAAATTTATTCTTATTAAATCTTACATTATGTTCTAAAGCTCGTTCAAAAACTTTGATTAATATTGCATCATGTTCCTGTTCATTGTCACCACAAATCAAAAGATCATCGCAATACACTATTGCACCTGGTGTATGACGATAGCCCAGTTTGAAATTAATTTGATTCTGAAAATTATGGTCAGCATCAATTGACTCACCCGTGTTTATACCCGTACACACACACACACACACACACACACACACACACACACCTCACTTTGAATAGTTATTGGATTTTATATTGATTATTTCGTGGAGAAAATAGTTTGAATGTCCCCGTAATGGCGGATGTAGAACGAAGCACTCGCGCCGCACAGTGCAGTGGACGCCGGGTGATTTAGTCAACTAACCATAGATTATAAAGAACTATACATTCCCCCCCACCGAAACCCGCAAGGATTTCCCAGTTACGATACCAAGTTCGGTAGAATTTGTTAACTAGTTTGAGTGTAGGAGGATGTATAACATGTGTAATTGAATAGATAAATTATATTTTGAGATATAGTGTAATTAAAGTTAGAACAATGGACTGTATAATGTATAAAAATAAAATAAACTAAATCTAAGTAAGAAATTATATTTTAGTTAAAAGTTGTGATCGAGAGGCAACGGGCTTACTTTTGAAACTGGACGAGTTAGCTCGTTGCCGTTCGATGTTTTTAAACGAATTACACGGACCACGCCATCGGGACCACTATGCAGCTTCGTAATTCTACCTAGTGCCCATTTGAGTGGCGGGGCATCTGAATTTACAAGAACAAGATCACCGAGTTGTAAATTTTTTGAAGAGCTATGCCATTTTTGGCGTGTTTGTAAAGTATGTCTTAATCTTGTTTCCAGAGTTTCCAAAATTGTTGAGACATCTGCTGGACAAGTTGCCATCGATTCAGTCTAGAGCCAGAAAGATCTGTAAGACTGTTCTCCGGTACAGACAGAAGATCCCTACCTAGGAGGAAATGTGCCGGCGTTAACACTTGAAATTCGTTCGGGTCGCTGGACAGCGCGCACAGAGGTCTCGAGTTCAGTACGGCTTCGACCCGTATGAATAGTGTGCCTAGCTCCTCGAATGATAACGCTCTGGTATCAATGGTGCGTCGTAAGAGAGCGTGGGCCCCTTTAATTACGGCCTCATGGAGTCCACCGAAATTACTGCCCGTTGGAGGGTTAAATCGCCAAATAATACCACGAGAAATAAAACCGTTATTGATATTAATCGATTCGTCATTTAAAAATTTAGTTATTTCACTTAATTGTTTAGTTGCTGACACGAAATTCGTACCATTATCTGAAACGATAGAATGGCACAAACCTCTCCTAGCTGTAAATCGATCAAAACATGCCAAAAAACATTCCGTACTTAGTGATGACAACACTTCTAAATGAACTGCCCGTGTCACACAACACACGAACACACAAAAATAGGATTTGGAGATGCGAGCGTTCCTACGCGTTGACTATTTTGTAGGAAACGGTCCGCCCATGTCTACACAAACAGTGTGAAATACATGAACATCCTGAGGGCGATATTTAGGTAGTTCGCCCATTAAGGGTTGTTGACTCGTAGGAGTTGCTCGGAAACAAGAAATGCATTTCCTAGTTCGTGACTTAATAGCATTACGAGCGTTGACAATCCAATACTTTTGTGTTAGTAGACTTTGAAGTGTGCGAGGACCCACATGTAAGTAAATTTTGTGGAAATGATCAATTAAAATCGTTGTGAAGTGGGCATCTTTAGGAAGTAAAAGAGGATACTTTTGTTGGTAAGATAACTCTGACTGGGAAAGTCGACCCCCCACCCCGAGGAAACAATCAGGGTCAATGAAAGGGTTGAGTTTCTTTAAAGAAGAATTGGTATTACCACCCTTTACTAATGCCTGTATTTCACTACCAAAATGATGCTCTTGTACGGTTTTCACTAATATACTGTGGGCGCGCCTAGTGTCTGTCACGGTTAGACAGCCTGTACGTGCACCTGAAGGTAGTCTACAGTTACGTATAAACTGATAGCATCGCGCTACCACATTGATCAATTTACTAAAACTAGAATACTTCTCGGTTACAGTGTAAAGCGAGCTGGTTGAATCAGTATCAGTTGACACTAATACTGTCTTGACGCACTTAAGTTCGGGCGGGTTGCAGTCACGAAACTCGTCCATGGTTCTAATTGGCCAGTGTAGGCGATCTAGATCGAGCCAGTCTGGTCCTGTGCACCATTGACGCGTGGCTAGCAAGACTGACGGTAAAGCTCCACAAGAGTAGATATCAGCAGGATTGTTTACCCCACTGTCATGATACCAACACTCACAGGGTACACTGTCATTAGTTTTAGACACCCTAGTAGAAATAAATGTTTTAAGTGTGTGACTAGGAGTATTCAACCAAGCTAATACCACCGACGAATCTCTAAACAACAACATCTCGTGTAGTTCAATCCGATCACGGAGTATCGATTGAACATACTTGACAAGTTTTGCTAGGAAATAGGCACCCATGAGCTCCAGTCGCGGGATGGTTACAGTTTTCAAGGGTGCTACCTTGGACTTCGCAATGAGCAAACTGACCTTGGCTTCACCGGTAAGATTTACTGTCCTTAAATATACGACTGCCGCGTAACCAAGGGACGAGGCATCACAAAACCTCAGTAGTTGATACTGGGACGGTGTGGCCACGGTCACATGACGGTCATGACGTATATCCGATAGCATTGGAAGCTTCTTCACGTAGGACTGCCATTGCGAAGTCAAATCAGATGGGAGACTTTGGTCCCAGTCGAGCTGGCGAGTCCAAAGTTCCTGCATGAAACACTTAGCATAAAAGGTGCACGTTGCCACAAATCCCAAGGGGTCGAACTTTCGACCAATTTGTGACAGCACAGTTCTCTTTGAAATAATATGGCTAGGTGGTGTGACTGTGAAGGAAAAAGCGTCAGATGCAGGTTACCACTGAAGCCCCAGCACTTTAATGGCTAACTTCTTTTCATCATCAAAGGTCACTGGTTTTTCAAGATGATCCTCGTTGAGCTTGTCGAGAACCTGATTGCAATTACTAGACCACTTTCGAAGAACAAACCCACCTGTCTCCATTAATTGCATGATTTCTTGTTGAATGGTTAGCGCTTCCTCGACAGTCGGTACAGATCACAGAAAATCGTCCATAAAAAACGAAGTCTTCAACAAAGGAGCCACCCTAGGGTAATTCTCACGTTCATTATCTGCTAACGTATGTAGTACCTTAATAGCTAAGTAGGGACAGCTGGCCACGCCATAGGTGAGGGTATTCAAAGAGTATTTTTTGATTGGTTGATCTAAAGAATAGTGCCACAGAATGTGTTGATAAGATCACTGGTCAGGGTCCACGATAATCTGGCGATACATTTTACAGATGTCTGCAGACAAACAAACCTCCTGAAGACGAAAGTTAATTAGAAGCTGGTTGATATCTGCCTGCAGTTTAGGGCCTGGAAGTACGACTGAATTCAGCGACAAACTGTTAGATGACTTACCTGACGCATCAAATACCACACGATGAGACGTAGTGGAACTGCTAGGCTTAATGATGCAAAAATGCGGTATGATGTATTTCGATACCACATCCCGGGCATCACCAAGACAGGTCATATGTCCGAGGTCCTCGAATTCACGCATAAATTTATGGTATTGTATTTTAAGCTCAGGTTCTCTTTCCAATTTTGACTCTAAGTTACGAAGTCGCCGAGCTGCCATTTGACTCGAGTCTCCCAATTCCACCGACTCACGAAACGGATACCTCACTATATACCTACCCGAAGTGTCACGCCTGTGGCCTTTCGCGAACAAGTGTTCTGCCTGCTCTTCATCCGGACTTAGCGGTACGTTAGATGGTACTTCTTCTGTTTCCCAAAACGATCGCATAACTTGTTCAATTGTGGAAAACGCGCAGAAAGAGTCAGAGCGATTCGCGTTGGTAGTTGTAGGATCCCTGGAGTGACAGATGTCAGTCTGCCCCACAAGAACATAACCGAAAATGGAGCTCATAGCAACAGGTAAACCAGATTCTCGCGGAAGTATTATTAGTAATATTATATATTGACCGTCATAAATATATGGAAACAGATCACCGCCGAGTAACATATTTATAGCCGCAGGTCGATAGTACCCTGGGTCAGCTAACCTTATATGTTGAAATTCTGTAACAATCTTATCGGTTAGTGGCAGCGTTGGTAAATTACCAGTTATACTGGCGACTATCACCGCGTCCGTATTCAGTACAGGACCAGGAGAATGTCGTGGTTTAACATTGCATGTAGTTAAACTGAAATCCTTGACCAAATTACCACCCAGCCCAATGGGTTCAAAGTGACAGTTCACGTTACTTTCCTCTCTTCTCATAACATGTCCATACCATGCTAGCCGTTCGCTTCTCACTTTTTCATTTATTGGGGCAACTTTCAAACTTCCTCTAATATACTCGTTCCTTACTCTATCTATCCTTGTTACACCACACATCCAGCTTAACATTCGTATTTCCGCTACATGCAGTTTTCTTTCATCCGTCGCTTTTACAGCCAAACATGAAAGTCCATACAGGACGGCAGGTCTGACGACAGTCTTGTAAATTTTCCCCTTAAATTTCGGAGGAAATTGAGGGTCGCATATAGTGGCTTTGACCTGCCGCCATTTCATCCAACCCGCGTCAATTCTGTGCTTCACTGTACGATCGATTTCCCCATCGTCCTGGATAAGAGAGCCGAGGTACCGGAAGCCGGAGCAGACTGGCAATGGTACGCCGTCTAGCGTTATGGGTGTAAAACTGGAGAGACCGCCGAAATCGGAGAACATGTACTCCGTTTTGGTTCTGCTGATTTTCAGGCCTACACTCTCCAGTTTACACTGCCACTTCTCCAGCCTGCTCTGCACCTCAGGCCCGTCTTCACCAACAAGAACAATGTCATCGGCAAATAGCATACACCAGGGGGTCTCCTCCTGTATCTCCGATGTCAAGGCATCTATTATTAACAAGAAGAGATACGGGCTTAGCGCTGAGCCCTGGTGCAGGCCTACCGCCACATCCAGCAGCACATCGTACGTAGGTTCTCGATCGACAATACATTGCACAGATCAACTCTATATACTTCCCAGGCACACCTTTCTCTTTCAAAGCCCACCACAAAACCGTTCTGGGTATCCGGTCGTCGCCGGTTCTCGAGATCTATAAACACCATATGCAAGTTTTTTTTTGCACGCCTACATTTCTCAGAGAGCTCGCGATTTGCAAATATGGCATCTATAGTCCCGCGACCAGGCATAAATCCGAACTGATTTTGGGTAACCTCGCTTTCCTCTCGCACTCGTTTCTCTATCACTTTCTCCCAAAATTTTATAGATATTCCCAATTTCTTCCACACTTCCATTGGAATGCCGTCGTGCCCTACGGCTTTCCCATTCTTCATATTTCGTACCGCCTTTCTTACTTCATCTTTGGCAATCTCCTTCACTAAACCTACATTTACTCGTCCCTCATTTAGATTTCCACTCCACGCATTCTCTTCATTCATAAGTTTTTCAAAATACACTTTCTATCGATTTCTTACTTCATCTTCTTTCAAAACTAAAACTATACCCTTTTCATTTTTTATACATCTCACATGTTTTACATCTTTCATTTTATCTTCTCTTTCTTTCACTAAGCGGTAAATTCCTTTTTGGCCTTTAGGTCCATCAAGGGCCTTAAATAGTTGTTCTTGAGCCTGGGATCTAGCTATCGCCACCGCTTTTTTTGCCTTTTTACTCAATCCCTTATACCTTACCTTTTTTTCTTCTTTTTCACTTACATTCCCTTTTTCTTTCTGCCATTCCTTAAAAGCATTCTTCTTTTCTCTAATCACCTCCTGTACCTCCCTATTCCACCACCATGTATCCCTATCAATAGCACTTTTACCTTTCGTTTCTCCAAACACTTCTTTTACTTCTTTCCTGATACAACTTGCCATTTCATTCCAACACTCATTCACTGATTTATCCACCATATCTTTCATTTTTATCATTTTATTTACCACTCGTTCTTTAAACTTGCTTGCATATTCATTCTTCTCTATCAACCACCACTTGATTCGAGGAGGTTTTTTTGCGTTTTTGAGGAACCACTTTGACTATTAAGTCGAGAATAAGTAGTTTATGTTGCTTCACTACCCTTTCTCCTGGCAGCACCTTGCAGTCTTTGACACAGAACAACCTACTCGTCCGGATAAGAAAGTAGTCGATCTGTATCAAGTGAACACCACTCTTGTACGTGATTAGGTGCGGATCCCGTTTCTTAAACCACGTATTCACAATCGCCAGGTTAAGGGAGGAAGCAACTTGTAACAGTGCTTCACCGTCGCTGTTACGGGTTCCGTAGCCCCATCCTCCATGCACTCTTTCATAATCATCATTTACTCTTCCTACATGGCCATTAAAATCACCTCCTATACATATTTCCCCACTTTCTGGTATACTCATCATAACTGTATCAAATTCCTCCCAAAACTTTTCTTTCTCCCTGTCATCACATCCGCTCTGGCAAGAGCGGATGCCCGCATCAAGGCAAGAGAACTTAAATATAAATATGTGTTTGCGCCAATGTGTTCTCAGCCTTTACACGTAACGTGTGTAATCGTCCTTATAATCCTCCCACCTGGACCCCATATCCCTCATCTCACTCCAACTCACCTCAAGCTTACAGAAGCGAGCGAGATGGATATATTTACAGCTCCCAGAAGAACAAAAGATTTGACAGGTGCAAATCTCTTCACTTGCAATTTGAATTTCGTCGAGTCATACAACCGCAACGTATTTTTTTACGTAATTAAAACCGCCTTTCTTTATACACCGCTTTAAAACAATCTCCCGCATCTTGTCTCAAGATTTGAGATTAAATAATTAGTGAAGGAACAGGAAACAGGAGCTGGCCAGCCCTGAAGGAGTAAGTAACGAAGAAAATACGAGCGCCCCTTTGAAGCAGCAGTGGGTGAGTCCTAGATCCTAATTCCTTGTCTTTTTAATATCAATTTTCGATTGTTTTATAATCCCCCGCAAATACAGTCCACTAAAACCCGCACCGCTAGAACCAGCACATACATTCTTTTGGTCCTTGTCGAACCGAATTTTATATTCGTTATTCGCAAAATAACTTAGGTTCTAAACTCGCTAATAGTGTTGAAAACATTATTATATTCATTGTGTAGGCTTACTTGTGCATATTACTACCGCATTTTGTAAAGTCGTAATTTTATACCTTTTTGCAAAGTACCCACATTAAAATAAAAGTAACCGTAATATCGTACTAGTCTACAAATCTGTATTGGTACAAATCACCACGGCAAGAATAATTTTATCGTAATCCCGTGGGATATAGTGTTTTGTGTCGACAAAACATTATAAGTACCTACTTACTAACGTTACCGTCGCGTTTACGTTAGTATAACCGCATTATAGTAGTCCGAGACGCCCACAGGACTTTAATTGGCTGTGCCAAAGCGGCTGGCACGTAAGATTTGTTGCCTTTCATCAACAATTCATCGCAAGGCAACGGGTTTCAAATTTCTTTTTCCAAATTTGCTATATAGCTATATAGGTAAGCTGCTACCCTTTATTAAATTCATTCGCCCATTTTGGACATAACCCATTATAATTGTGCCCGGTGACGACAATAGGCTTGCCCCCTATTGCGTGGGACGGAAAGTACTGGCAAATTGTGAATGCATATCTGCCTACCCCTTCAGAGAGGTGTGTGATTACCGCATTATTGTGAACTATTTGTGCAGTTTGTGTTCCTTACGAAGATATACTTGGTTCCCCCTGGAAGAGGCATAGTACAAGTGTTATACAAATAAATAGTTTCATCCAAACGTAAGTAGCAATCTATTCGACTTAAATACCTACATTTTTTCACTGTATTGTTCATTTGATTCGACCAAGTGGTACCGCTTACCTACATCTAAAAGTTACTTTTCGTTACTTGGTGATACTAAAGTGTTACGTTAATACCTACATTATATTTTATATTTAAATCCCGCATTTATTTCCGTTGTTATATACCTATTGTATTCGTCAGCTGATTATAATGACGGATAAACAAATAGCAAGATTACAAGCAAAAAACAACGCGATATTTGAACGTTTGACTAGACTTCATGATGCCGCTAAGAAAATACCTATAGGGACCGTTGAGCTCCGTGCCGTGGAGACATTTCTGGCGGATTCTAGCACATTACCGGTTATACGTCAGGAGTTCATAACGAATCTAGACGTCATTAATGAACTCGGTTTTGACTTGAAACCTGATTTTGTACCTAACTACTCAGCGCTTAATTCATTTGAGGATATTTATGGCCGGTATTGAAAGGATACGAACGCGTATTATAGATAGTTCTTCATCCAAGAAATCGTCCCAGGGTCCAGATCGGAGTTCCCACCCCAATGTCAAATTACCACCTATTGATATTCCTTCATTTGATGGGAAAATTGAGAATTGGTCTATATTTTATGAGTCTTTTAGGGCTAATATACACTTGAACGAAAATTTATCTGATTCTCAACGAATTCAATACTTGACTGGTAAGTTGACAGGTTCCGCTATAAAACTAATCGCCGGCGTTGTGCCATCGGGCGAAAATTATTTACCTATTTGGCAAAGTTTAATTAAGAAATACCAAGATAAAAGAGCGTTAGGGAGTCACTACTTGTCAATTTTATTTAATATTAAACCCGCGACGAATAATTCGTCATCTTTAAATTCATTCGTCGAAACGTTCGACGCCGCAGTTTCCGCTTTAGAGTTATTATAGATTGGCGACGTGAAAGATTTTATTTTGTTAAATATGGCTATGCGTAAAATTGACGCTGCTGCCGCACTTGCTTTTGAAACGTTTATCAGAGATAAGGAAGTTCCTTCATATAAGGATTTTATCGAATTCACTAAAAGTCAAGTAAAATATTAGACCGTACCGCTGCGTCGTCATCGCTGCAAACGGGCCGCTCGCGTTTCGGATCAGTGAGTCAGCAGCCTAATGTTACTACTAAAGGCACAAACAAGTCGCACACATTTGTTGTTAGTAATAGCAAGAGTGCCGAGCTTTGTTGTATGTGTAACAAATCTGATCATCAACAATTATATAAATGTTCAACATTTAAATCACTCCCCGCTAAGGGTCGTTTTGATTTTATTAAATCCAAGCGAGGTTGTATAAACTGCCTAAGTTTATCTCATTCCGCATTACACTGTAAGTCAACATATAATTGCAAATCATGTAAAAGGAATCATCACACTTTGTTGCATTTTGATAATAGCCATTCCGATCAACAAAAATCATTAGCTGCCACTCCAGCGCCGGTTGTTCGTAGTGAGGTTGCGTCTCACACACAACCCCAAGCCTCGCCCAAGGGGGTAGATGTTACGCCGTCAGTGTCGCTATGCGCCTATGGGACTGGACAGCACTGTGCGATTCTTTTGTCAACCGCCCAAGTTAATATTTTAAATCAATTTAAACAAAACATTTCTGTACGATGTTTAATTGATAACGCCTCTCAAAATAACTTAATTACCGCAGCCTGTTGTGAACGGCTTAAAATTAAACCTATTTCGCTTTCCAATTCTTTTATTAAAGGCATCGGATCCGCATCACAAGCAGTTCGTGGCTACGTACAGCTGCTTGTAACCGCTAAAAATAAAAATTATTCTTATAATATTACCGCTTTGGTTGTGGATAACATAGCCGACCGTATGCCTTCGGAGTATATTGACACTGCAATAGTGCAGCATTTAATGAATCTACCGCTCGCAGATCCACTGTGGAATGTTCCCAGTGAGGTTGAATTAATACTCGGCGCTCAGCTGTTCCCGCATTTGTTACTAGGTGGTCGGGTCCTATGCCCCCCGTCACCGTCCGCTATTGAAACCGTCTTTGGTTATGTTTTAATGGGTGAAGCGCCCACTACCGTACATTTTTATAATAATAATAATACCGCATCTAATAGTTTACATACCGCTACTTTCTTCACCAGCTTTGAGGACGAAAAGAGCCTCCATTATCTTGATAAGACTTTAAATAAGTTCTGGGAAATGGAAGAAATATCATCCAAAGGGTTTCTAAGCCCTGAGGAAAGCCAGTGCGAGGATATTTATACCTCAACCGTGTCACGTGACTCCACTGGTCGATATTGCACCGCGTTACCTTTCTGTCGAGATCCCGAGACTTAGGCGACTCTCGCTCAGTTGCCGTCCGCCGCCTGCTGGCGTTGGAGCGCAAGCTACAGGACCCGGAGCTGAGAGCCAGCTATAATGAAGTCATACAAGACTACCTCGACAATGATTATCTCTCCGAAGTCCCGTCTGTCAGTGAGGATTATTCGCAGGGGTATTTTATACCGCATCATGCCGTTGTGCGACGTGACAAACAAACCACGAAAGTTCGTGTGGTCCTGGACGCTAGTGCTAAATGCCACAATGGTATTTCACTTAATGATATTCTTCATACCGGGCCTAACCTTCAAGCGGACATTTTTGTCCTATTACTTAATTTTCGCTTATTCGAGATAGCTTTAATCGCTGACATAAAGCAAATGTATCTCAGAATTCGTCTCATACCTGAGCACCGCAAGTATCAAAAAATCTTATTCCGCTTTGATCCATCTCAACCAATACGTGAATATCAGTTCAATTGTGTAGCATTCGGCGAGAAATGTAGCCTGTTCTTGGCCCTGCGCACCGTACGCCAGTTAGCGATAGATGAACGGGACCGTTTTCCGAGCGCCGCCGCTGTCGCATCGCGCGAGCTTTACATGGATGACTTAACTACTTCTGTATCAACGGTTGAAGAAGGAAAATCACTCTCTCGAGAACTCATCGACTTATTTAAGGCCGGGAGTTTTCACTTAACTAAGTGGGCTAGTAACTTACCTGAAGTGCTAGCTTCTGTACCGCAATCAAATCGAGCCTCCGTTGATTTTTCTGATAAGGAAAATATGAAGGTTTTGGGCCTTAAATGGCTTCCCACTCAGGATATATTTACATTTTCTGCTTCTCCTATAGAGGAAACATTTACTAAACGTACTATTTTATCTAGCATCGAACGTCTATGGGATGTACTCGGTTTCGCAGCACCAGTCATATTATTCGCGAAACTCATTATTAAAGAATTATGGTTACTCAAAGTTGGTTGGGACGATCCGTTGCCTGACCACATACTCACACAGTTAACAAGTTTAACAAACAGTTACCGCTTCTTACCGAGTGTAGAATACCGCGTCATTTAGGTGTAACAACTGGCTGTAGCACCAATATTGTAGCGTTTGCGGACGCAAGCATGAAGGCATACGGTTGTGTTGTGTATCTCCATGTAACTGACAGTGCTGGAAATGTACATGTTAATTTAATATGTGCCAAGTCCAAGGTCGCCCCGGTAAAGGTGGTTTCCTTGGCGAGACTTGAACTATGCGCCGCCGTGCTGATGTCAAAATTGGTTCGATTGGTAAACGAAACTTATAGCCCTCGTACGAACATAGAAAATGTATTCGCATTTTCCGATTCAAAAATAGTACTTTCATGGATTAATTCTTTACCGCATAGATGGGATATTTACGTCAGTAACCGCGTCGCGAAATGTCAGGAAAACCTCCATCCGCGACATTTTCATCATGTCAGTGGGAAAGAGAACCCCAGTGACTGTTTATCTCGAGGTCTGTTGCCTGAACAGTTATTAGCGCACCCGCTGTGGTGGCATGGTCCATCTTGGATCTCCACCCCGGTATGTAACTGGCCGATAGCCCCTTTCATTCCCGAAGCGTGTGAAACCTTACCTGAGCTTAAACGTAAAGCTCTCGTTTGTACCACGGCAAATGCCGTAGTTCAGGAATTTATTTATGACCTGGCTCAGAAATATTCTTCCTGGAGTAAGATTCTCCGCATTATATCCTACATTTTAATATTTACAAAAATATTACCTCGTAGTGTCCGCATTACCGCATCTCCGCTCAATATAGCTGAAAGATATCTAATCCGCTCTGTGCAGAGTTTGAATTTCACCCAATTGATTAAAGATTTAACAACTAATAAGGCTCTTGCCTCACCACTTAAAAAACTAGATTTATTCATTGATGAACACGGCATTATAAGAATAGAAGGTAGGTTGTCCAATAGTAACTTACCGTATGAAACTCAACATCCCGTATTATTACCGAAGCATAATCATGTTACGCACCTTTTAATAGATTATTTTCATCGCTTGCATTGTCATACGGGAGCAAATGTTTTGAGTTCGTTATTACGCCAAAGGTATTGGATTTTGTCTTCACGAAACGTTATCCGACAACGCGTTCACGCTTGTAATTTTTGCTTTAGAAACGCACCGTCTGCTCTTGAAACGAAAATGGCTGACTTACCTTCGTATCGCGTACAGGAAACTAAAGCATTTGTTCATACGGGTGTAGACTACGCTGGCCCTATAAGTATAACTCCGTGTCGTCGTCGTGGACAACGAAGTCATAAATCGTATATTTGTTTGTTTATCTGTTTGGTAACTAAAGCTGTTCATATAGAACTGGCTACTGATCTCTCTTCCGATATATTTATTTCCGCATTTAAACGATTCATATCTAGACGTGGCCCTGTTTCGCATAATTATGTATTCCGATAACGGAACAAATTTTGTAGGAGCCAAATCTCAGATCAATGATTTACTCACGGATCGTCGCATTGAATGGCATATGATCCCCCCCCCGAAGTCCACATATGGCTGGGCTTATGGAAGGAAATATCAGAAGCACTAAATTACATTTATACCGCGTGATTGGCTCACAGTTGCTCACATATGAGGAACTGCTAACCGTTTTAACTCAAATCGAAGCTATTTTGAACTCTAGACCGCTGTGCGTCTTATCTGAGGACCCATTTCCGGAGCCTCTTAACCCCGCGCATTTTATTATGGCTTCTCCTTTAACATACTTACCCGCTGTACCTCTTTCCGCGGAAACTAAGTCTCTACGCTCTCGTAAGGAGCTGCTAGATCAAATGGTCAATAGCTATTGGAAGAGATGGCGTTTATAATATCTTAGCTCTTTACAAGTACGCCAGAAGTGGTGTACCAATACAGATAATGTTAAATTGGGTACTGTCGTTCTGCTACATCAGGACGATGTGCCTCCGCTCCGCTGGCCCCTCGGCATCATACAGGAACTTTACCCGGGGAAAGATGGTCGAGTCCGCGTGGTTAAGGTTAAAACCGCAGCTAGTTCGTTTAAACGACCTATAGTTAAGCTCTACCCATTACCTACACAATAGTATAATATGCAACATAAATAATATTAAATTTAGCTTGGTTTGGGTAGGTTATGATAGTTTTAAGTAATTCATGTATACTTTATACACTTTAATTTTATGTTAAATATTTTTACCGCTTTCTTTGATAATACTACGTATCATCAAGGGCCGGGAGGATGTTTGCGCCAATGTGTTCTCAGCCTTTACACGTAACGTGTGTAATCGTCCTTATAATCCTCCCACCTGGACCCCATATCCCTCATCTCACTCCAACTCACCTCAAGCCTACAGAAGCGAGCGAGATGGATATATTTACCGCTCCCAGAAGAACAAAAGATTTGACAGGTGCAAATCTCTTCACTTGCAATTTGAATTTCGTCGAGTCATACAACCGCAACGTATTTTTTTACGTAATTAAAACCGCCTTTCTTTATACACCGCTTTAAAACAATCTCCCGCTAAAACAGTCTCAAGATTTGAGATTAAATAATTAGTGAAGGAACAGGAAACAGGAGCTGGCCAGCCCTGAAGGAGTAAGTAACGAAGAAAATACGAGCGCCCCTTTGAAGCAGCAGTAGGTGAGTCCTAGATCCTAATTCCTTTTCTTTTTAATATCAATTTTCGATTGTTTTATAATCCCCCGCAAATACAGTCCACTAAAACCCGCACCGCTAGAACCAGCACATACAATATGTGTGGGTTAGATACGGCAGAGTCTATATGTGTAAGGATGAAAGGGCTGAACATGTTCACATAAAATGTATGGACACTTTAGGCGTGTTAAGAGTGTAGTTGGGAGTGCGGGTGCTCGTGTGTAACTGTTTTGTACTTGTCTGTTTCTTTAATGTTAGTATACTATCAGAATGTCAATAGAATTAGATCTAAACTTAAGGACTTTTATATAAATGTTCTTAACTGTAACTACGATATAATTTGTCTTACAGAGACAAATCTAAACGACAGCGTTTTTGATGGGGAGCTTTGTGACGCGCGGTACATAGTCTTTCGACGTGATAGGGGTAGCACTAGCGTGAAGAAGACTGAGGGTGGTGGCGTACTTGTCGCCGTGAAAAAGCAACTCAGGGCTACTCGTATTGTCGGGTGGGAGTCCAATGTGGAGGACCTCTGGCTGGCTATCACTCCACCGGGTGGCAAACTAAATGTAACACTGAATATTTGTGTGTGCTATCTGCCACCAGACCTTCCAATTGATTTTATTCGTAAATTTTATTCTAACTGTCAAAATATCGTTTTGGACAGTAGTACGTCAAGCAACTTCGTTTTTGTGGGCTACTTCAACACTCCGTCACTCACATGGACGAGGTGCTCAACTTCACATAACTTATTGCCCGGTCCTCCGAGTGATCAGAAATCCATAGCTCTGACCGAGACCCTATCTATTTGTGGAATGCTCCAGTTTAATAATATCCCTAATGACAATAATACTTACCTTGACCTCATTTTATCGAACATGCCTACCGTGCAAGTTTACGGTGCTGAAACCCTCAGTAAGCTTGATCGCCATCACCCTTCCCTGGTCATTAGCTTGAGCTGCGAAAACTTTAAATTAAAAACCTAAAAACCAGGGAAGTGTTTTTTTTTTTTATATTTAGGTCGACAAATTGACGCCACTCGCCTGATGGTAAGCTGAGGCGACGTCTGGCAATTGAGGGCGACTCTCACAGTACACAGGAATACTATAGAGAGTGGCCCTCAACTTGACGACCCTGTAATGTGCCTCTTCACGCTTCGCTTAAAGAGCCCAGGGTTATATGTTGGAGGAAACACGTGCGCAGGCAGGGCGTTCCAAGCCACCATCGTTCGGCAGAAAAACGATCGTTTAAAACGCTCGGTTCTCGCGAAGACGGTTTCCACGGTATGAGGGTGACATCTCTGCCCGGCACGCGTTGTTCGGGATCGGAAGGGAGTGGGTGGGATCAGGTTGAAGAGCTCTTCAGAACACTCACCGTGGTAAATACGGTAGAACGCGGCCAAGGAAGCAATTGTTCGGCGCTGGGCTAGCGGCTCAAGGCTTCCCGTTACCTCCGGACAGTCTATAATGCGAACAGCGCGTCGCTGCATAGCGTCGAGTGCGTCCAGCAAATACTTCGCGGAGCCGTCCCAGAGGTGAGAGCAGTATTCAACGCAGGGTCTAATCTGCGTTTTGTACAGCAGACACCTCTGGTGCGGTGTAAAGAATCGCTTTACCTTGTTCAGTATTCCTAGTTTCCGCGAAGCTAGCCCAATACATCTCTCAATGTATTTTGTGTTATTGAGCTCTCGACGAACGTCTATGCCAAGGATGTCTAGATTGTCCTTCATTGGTAATATTGCATTCTGAAGAGTGGGTAGGGGAAGGAAAGGGGATTTTTTCGCTGTAAATGCACACGCCTGTGTTTTGTGGGCATTGAACTCGATCAAGTTCTCGGCACCCCATTGGGAGATACTGTCGAGGTTTCGGTCGAGATTACCCACGAGATGTCGTCTCTCCTCCTCTATCACAGATCGTCCCGCCGTCGGACGAACCGAGTAACTCCCGTGCAATGTACTGTCATCTGCATAGCAATGAATGTTCCCGAGGGAAAGCATATCATTGATATGCAGAAGAAAGAGAGTTGGTGACAGTACGGACCCCTGCGGTACCCCGGCATTCACTTGCAAAAAGCGAGAAGCCTGGCCATCGCAGAGGACCCGCACTCGGCGCTCGTTTAAAAAACTGGCAATCCAGCTGCACAGTTGAGGAGGTAGACCATATGCCGGAAGCTTGGAAAGGAGCGAAGCATGCCAGACCCTATCGAAAGCTTTGGCGATGTCCAGGCTAATAGCCAAGGACTCGCCGAACTTTTCCATAGCCTCACCCCATACATGCGTGACGAATGCCAGGAGGTCACCCGTTGATCGTTTTGGCCTGAAGCCATATTGCCGATCATTGATTAGCGAGTGATCCTCCAGGTATCGCATGAGCTGCTTATTAATAAGAAGCTCGAGCACCTTGCAAATGACTGAGGTGACAGCTATGGGTCGATAGTTGCCTGGATCGGATCGATCCCCTTTCTTGGGGATCGGTCGTACGTTCGCCTCCTTCCAGGCCTCCGGCACGAGGCCTGTAGAGTATGACAGGCGGTACAGACGCGTTAATACTGGAGACAACTCAGCAGCACATTTTCGTAGCACCACCGCCGGAATGCCGTCAGGGCCACTGGCTTTCCGCGTGTCGAGTGACCGTAGCACTGCCCGTACATCACATTGCCTGATAACAATATCAGGCATAGTGTGGCCACAGTTGGCGATGGCGGGGGGCTGCAGGCCACGGTCATCGACCCGGGAATTAGCCGCAAAGAGGTCTGCGAGCATGTCCGCCTTCTCTTGGGCTTTGTGAGCCAGTGATCCATCAGGAAAACGCAGTGGTGGCAGCGAGGGTTGACAAAAATTTGACTGTACGGCTTTGGCCAGTTGCCAGTATCCACGGCTGCCCGTGGGATGGGATGTGAGCACCTGACCAAGCCGCGCGACGCGCTGGGCATCCGCTCTCTTGAAGGCCCTCTTGCTGAACCTAGTGGCCCGATTGTACGCTGCTTTGAGGCGGTTCACGTTCGGGTCACGTGCCGCCCGAGCCCTGACCCAGGCGCGATATGCCGACTGTTTTTTCTGGACAGCCTCGGCACATTCACGCCCGAACCAGGGGCGAGCTTTGCGGATGCTGGCGACATCAGTGAAAGGGATATAATATTCTATCCCTAGACTGATCTTGCCAGCAATGGCAGCAGCGCTATCCGAAGGCGCCTTCCCTACAAAGCAGCGCTGGCTCCACGGGACGGACGCAAAGTAATCGCGGAGACCGTCCCAGTCTGCCGACGAGTAGTGCCATAGTCGTCGAGTCATTTTTTCAGCACGAGCAGGCGGTGGCACTTGGAAGCTGGCGTGCAACACACAGTGGTCGGATGTGCCCAGTGGGGCGCGTACCGACACAGTGTACTCGGCTGGGCGACTCGTCAGCAGTAGATCCAGCAAGGCGGGCGTGTGGTCTGACCTGTCAGGTATCCGGGTGATCCCCCGTACCATCTGGGTCAGCCCGTGGGAGAGAGCGAATGCATGGGCGGTTCGTCCCGCATGATCGGTCCCAAGGGACCCCAGCCACTCAACGTGTTGACCGTTAAAGTCCCCCAGGAAAACCAGGTCAGCGTTCGGGAACCGCACCTGCGCATCGTCAGCCATCTCGCTGAGGTATTCGAAAAGCCTTGTTGTCCCAGTGTCCCCTGTGTGGGAGCGGTAGACGCACACGTAGATCTGGCTCATGGAGCCATGATCCACGTGCAGCCAAAGGACGGAGTAGGAGGGGTTCTCCAGACAGCGCAACCGGCGGCAGCAAACATCCGCCCTAACGAACACGCACACCCCGGCTTTATCGCGGAATTGTTCCTCAATGATATAGCCCGGGTAACAGAGGTACGACGTGTCGTCAGGGCGGCGTATCTGTGTCTCCGTTAGGAACATCACAGAAGGCCGTGCCGACTCCAGGTGATGGTGGACGGTATCGAGGTTTGCATGGAGTCCGCGGATATTCGCGAACTCCACCTCAAACGAAGTCAACTTTGTGGGGTTTCTAGGGGCCGCTGTGTACCGTCTATTTTCTTGTTGCACTGTCATTGTGAAATATGGGGAAGCGTGAAGACAGGGCGATATTTGGTGCGGCAGTAAGTGACAAAGTGCAGAGGCTAGCTTCGTCTAGAACCGTGTGGTTAGGTCGGAGCCAACCCGCCGGACGGAAGGGCTCCCAAACCCCCCTGATGCAAGGCCGCCGCTACCCCACACCGGTTACCACCCGGAGCGGCGACCCCACAACAGGATTATGCGCAACATGTGGGGCAGCCTACTGGGGTGGTTGGTCCCAGGCGGGCCCCATGACTATGTTGCGGGCGGCCGCGGCAACGCCGTTGCTAAGGGTCTCCCTGGCCGGCGAATCGACCCACACCACCCACACTAGACTCCGCTTCGCCCCCACTGGACCCCTGCCTGCCGCACCATACACCGCCCCGGGCCCGGCAGTGCAGCTGCTGAACCCCTAACACAACCCAGCCTGGGCTGGGTTACTTGGGGGGCTTTAGCACAGCTGCACGGTGGTACCCCCCCGGACCAACACTGTTGTACCACCTGGTATCCACGTAGGGGCCAAAGCCACCACATGGGTACCGTAATATACGAACCTCGTCCGTTAATCAGCAGGTGCGCCACTAGCAGGTGAGGTCGCTGGGGCCCGATAGATGTAAGAAGGGCCCCTTTGCACCCAGTGTGACAGGCTTAACTTCTATAAATGCGATTACACTCAAGTAAAGGATGAACTGGCTAATGTGGACTGGTCGACGGCTCTCGGAGGTGCCGATGTGGATTGCTCTGTACGCAACTTTTACTCAATTCTCGACAAGATAATTGCCCCAAACACCCCAACTGTACGCAGTGGTTCGGATGCATGTCCAAAATGGTTCTCTGCAGCTCTAAAGCGATGCATGAGGGAAAAAAACACTATCATCGGTTGTTTAAGAGATTTGGTGGTCCTCGTGATTACGACACCTTTAGTCTGCTGCGCTTGCGCTGTAAAAAACTCATGACTGAGGATTACAACTCTTATATATCTTCCGTTGAGTCATCTCTCAATGATGGTGCTAAGAACTTCTGGCGATTTGTAAACAGTAAGAAGGAGTCTAATGCTATTTCGCAAACCATTAAGTATGGTGACCTTGTTTCTTCTGATCATCGCGGTATCTGTCAACTTTTTTCTCAATACTTTGGCTCAGTCTTTGAACCTGCAACAAATCCTGCCATGGTTATCAGTTCGACTGAGCGTAATGGCTTTGCATTAGCCTCTATCTGGGTCACCAGCGACGAGGTTCTTCAAAAAATCAATAGATTGGACGTCAACAAGGGTGCCGGGCCTGATGGAATTCCATAATTTTTTGTCAAGACTTGCAGCAGTGAATTATCAACCCCATTATCGTTATTATTTAATCAGTCAATTAAATCAGGTACGTTCCCCAGTGTTTGGAAGGTTGCGCATGTAGTCCTGGTTCACAAGGTTGGTGACAAATCTTGTTGTGAAAATTATCGACCAATAAGCATTCCATCGTGCATGGCCAAATTATTTGAATCAGTAGTCTACGACTCACTCTACTCTCATATTTATCCATTTCTATCGCTCAGGCAGCACGGTTTTATTAGGAATCGTTCTACTCTGTCCAATTTATTGACCTATAAAAACTACCTCTGTTCAGCCTTTGGGAGAAGATTACAGGTCGAATCTGTTTACACAGACTTTTCAAAAGCTTTTGATAAAGTAAACCATAATATCTTATGCTCAAAACTGTCACACTTTGGTATACACGGTAACTTGCTGCGCTGGATTGAATCTTACTTGGACAACCGAAGCCAACTCGTGGCTGTTAAGGGTGCCTTGTCTGATCCTATTTCTTGTACTTCTGGGGTACCTCAGGGTTCCCATTTGGGTCCTCTTTTATTTATTGTATTCATAGACGACCTCGTGGATAGGCTGAAACACCCGTACCTACTATACGCTGATGATCTCAAAGTATTTTCCATTATTAATAACGTACAGGATGCCATCACTCTTCAGTCCGATTTGGAACAAATAACATTATGGTGTGGTGAGAACCGTATGTCTTTAAATGCACAAAAGTGCTGTGTTATAAGTTTTGGCAACAAAAATCACAAAATTCTGTTTGAATATAATATAAATGGTCATTATTTAGAACGGAAAAATGTAGTTAAATACCTGGGAGTACTGTTTGACGAAAAGTCAAATTTCCACTTCCATATAGAGCACATACAGTCTAAAAGTGCGAGGCTATTTGGATTCATCTGCAGAATCACCAAAGATTATCAAAATCCAACCAGTTTACTGTATCTTTACCAAACTTTAATCCGAACCATCCTAAAGTATAACTCCAATATCTGGGCACCTTTCTACGCAGTCCACATAGATAGCGTGGAGAGAGTACAAAAAAAGTGTTTGTACTGTTTGTTGGTTTTTGGAATAAAAGACAGGAGCTCGTTATAATACGTGTCGTGTATTTCAGTCGGCCATGTTACAAAGTGAGGAAGGAAGGAAGTGAACATAGACAAGACAATATTGATATAATCTAAGCATAGACTAAACTAGGCTATGGCTTACAAGCTAATATAATATTATGACATCTTCCCTTTAAGTAACTTTATTATAACTTATATTTTAGATTCTTATATAAAAATAACAAAACGCATTTTAGTGTTTTGACACGAGACAATTTAACGTTTTAAAAGATTCTGACAGTTGACATTATTTGACGTTGTCAATTCGACGATTGTTTCTAAATGTAAACAAACAATGGTTTACAACATTTTAGTTTACTAATTAATTACTTATAACTAAATATATGACAATGAATACGAAACAATGCTTATAAGACTGTGTCTATAAGACGTTGTGGTTGCCTTATCTCTCTTCCTGAACTAGAATATTTCTTAATTGGTTGACTGCTAGTACGTTGAGGAGATTGACTATGAGAAATTTTAGAGTAATCATTTGTATAACAAGGAGTATAACTGATATAAGTTTGATTGGAACTGACTGGTTGAGTGTGAAAATTATTAGTCTGTGTGTTATGTGAATGAAAAGAATATTGAGACTTTGGTCTAAGTGTTATGTATTGTCTATTGCGACGATATGTACCAAATTTACTTTTTATGATATACGACCTAGGTTCAGGACTAACTTGTTGTATAATACCTGGAAACCAAGACGATTGTGGATGTTTTTGAAACATAACATGACTATTTACCTCCAAGGGTTTAAGATCTTTGGAATTTTTGTTGTAATACTCTTTCATCTTATGTAAATTTTGATTATTGACTTGTTTAAGATGTCTATAGTTACACAATTTTGGTTTTAAAAGTTTTTCTACTATAGGTAGCTTTGTACGAAGTCTACGTGACATGGAAAGTTGTGCTGGTGAACATAAATTGTTTTTGGGAGTATTGCGATATTGCAGTAATGCTAAATATGGATCAGTATTATCAAGTAAACATTTTCTAAGCATATTTTTAATTATGCCTACTGTCCGTTCTACCATACCATTTGAACGGCTGTGATAGGGACTGGAAGTGACATGGTGAATATTCCAATCTTGTGTGAAATCATGAAAAGATTTGGAATTCATCGGTGGACCATTATCTGACATTAATGTATGGGGAATACCATGACGAGCCAATATTGATTTTAACTTGATTATGACTTGGTCTGCACTGTAACCATTACTTAAAATTGCTATCTCAACATATTTTGAGAAATAATCGACTACAATTAAGTATGTATGCTTGTTGAACTCAAAGAAATCTATACCAACCTTATGCCAAGGAATGTATTTGTAATCATGTGGTAATAGACTTTCTTTAGTGTTACTCTTTCTTAAAGTGAGACAAATTTCACAATTACTGATGTAATTATCTATATCTTGACTAATATTAGGCCAGTAAATTGTATGTCTTGCCAAATTTCTACAACTATTCAAGCCTTGATGACCTTCATGTAATAGTTTTAAGAAATTTTTTCTTAAAGAAATAGGTATAATAACTCTATCTGACAAAAATAAAAGGTTATTAGCATAATGAATATCATCTTTAACAGGAAAGAAAGGTTTAATACAATCTTCTACTTTATGCTTTGAATTTGGAAATCCATTTTTACAGTAATTAATAAGAGTTTGAAGAGTTTGGTCAGACCTGGTAGCTTGTTCAATTTGTTGTAACTTGAAAGGACTAAGTGACAAATTAGCAGTGAGTAAATTAACATGAAGTTTAATATCTTCATCCAATTCTACTAATGCATTTTCTGGTAATGCAGCACGGGACAATGTGTCTGCGACATATGAAGAATTAATTAGAGACTTTAATTTATTGAATTCTTTCTCATGACTGTCATTCCATGACCATATTGTGTTTTTATTAAGTAACTGTCTTATGTTTGATGTTTCTTTTGATAAATCTTTTATGAATGAGCCAAGAAAATTAATCATGCCCAGGAATCTCTGGACATCTGTGACATTCTTAGGCTGTGGCATGTTGCAAATTGAATTTACTTTAGATGGATCTACAGACACTCCATTTCTATTGAATATAAAACCTAAATACTTGACTTCACTTTGACAAATGTTACATTTATTACTATTAAATGTTAGACCTATATCTTTTGCACGACAAAGAACTTTTTCTAGGATTTGATCATGTTCTTGAATGGTTTTAGCACGTATAAGAAAGTCGTCCATCATTATTTTAATGCCTTGTATGTCACCAAACCGGGAAATCATTTCTTTATGAAAGATTTCTGGAGATGCATTGACACCAAACGGTAGCCTTAAAAAACGAAATCTGCCATAGGGGCTTATAAAAGTACATAGTTTGGATGATTCTTCATCTAAGACAAGATTCCAAAAGCCTGACTTAGCGTCTAAATTTGAAAAATAACATGAACCATTTAGTTCTGCTTTAATTTCATCAATATGTGGAAATGGGTAATGTGAACGTTTAATAGCTTTATTTAACTTACGTGGATCTAAACATAATCTAATGCTTTCATCCTTTTTAGAGACAATTACCATAGAGTTGACCCAATCAGTTGGTTCATCAACTCGAGCAATAATACCAGTGACTTCTAACTTATTAAGTTCTGCCTTGACTTTATCCTGTAATTTAAAAGGAATTTTTCTACTTGCGTCTACCGACGGCTTGACATTTTCGTTGAGAGTTAAATGACATTCATAGTTTTTAAGAGCTCCTATTCCATTAAAAACCTTACTATATTTCTTTAGTATTGACAGACTGTTTGACTCTGCAGGGACTTTGTGACACATTGACTGTGATATGACTTGACTTTGACTGTTAGACTGACTTGACATTGACTGTAAATTTTTGTTCTGGCTATGCTGACTAAGTGTGTAGTTTGGACTGTGTTCAGATATATTTTCATCAAAGGTTACTGACTGTATTCTTTTTATGACTTTTAACTGTTGACATGACTGTCTACCCAGAATATTTTTGCAATCTACCGGTGTAATATGGAAACACAAGTTGTATGATTTGTCATTATACTTACATGGTAATGTACAATAACCGATTGTAGGTATACTTTGACCTGTAAAAGTTGTCAAGTTAAATGGTGTTTGTATAAGATTTATCTCTTGCAACGCTAGTTTTTCAAATGCTTTCTTAGACATCAAATTCACATCTGCACCTGAATCAATAAGTAAGCAAACAGATTGACTACAGATACTTAGGGTTATTGACCATTGGTTACTACATTTTACAGAATTACATTGATAAACAGCACCTAAAAATTTCTTGATCATCATTAGAAAAATCTTCTTGCACATAATTAACATATTTTTGCTTGGACTTACACATCTTTGAATAATGATTAAGTTTTTGACAGAAATTACATTTTGCACCAAGAGCAGGACATTTAAAACGATGTGTTTGACCACACTTTGGACACATTGAGTTATTCATAGACTGATTGTTACCTTTATAACCATTGGGACTTTTTTTTTTTTTTTTTTTTTTTTTTTTTTTTTTTTTTTTTTTTTTTTTTTTTTTTTTTTTTTAGTTCCGCGACCAAGGCCGCGGCCGCCTTAACGTCCGTTGCCGGGCGTCTCTGGTTACAAGCAGAACGTATTTCCAGTGGCGCCCGGCGGACTTTGACCACCTCTGTGGTCTCTGCGGGGGGTTGGGTCGGGATGAGAATCCCGCGTCGTTGGGGTAGGGTTTTATCCCGCGTCAATGAGTGAATCTGGTTGCGTGCTATGGGGCAAAGGCCCCGCAGCACGCAACCCTTCTAGCCTGCTTCTGTAAGGACGACGGGTGGCGATCCCGCCGTCCTCAGGCCCCGATCATGGAGGTCGATGGTCTTGGGCGTAGATGAGTCTGCGGCGGCCTCGCCGCTGACTACGGAACTCGGCGGGGAGGGCACGCTCCCTCTCCCTCTCGGCCGCCTCCTTCGCGAGCACGACTTGCTCGCAGAAGGACACGGCCGCGTTCCACCTACTCCCGCTGGAGACCATGGCTTGAAGCATGGTCTCCAGCGAGAGGGTATCCACGCCCAGACCCACTACGAGGTCCCGGCGCTGACTCGCCCACGCTGAGCACTCCACCAACGTGTGGAGTGCGGTGTCGTCGTCGGAAACCTCGCAGTGTTGACACCGGGGTGTGACCTCACGATGGATGCGAAACAGATAGCTACCGAAGCATCCATGCCCGGTAACGATCTGCGTCGCACGATACGTGAGGTCACCATGCTGCCTCTGCAGCCAATCGTCCATGATCGGTCTCACCGCCGCGATGATGGTGGCACCCCACTTGGGTTGCTCAAGTCGCACCCTCCATGACTCCATGAGATCCTGGCGGAGTTGGGACCGCCGGTCATCGATTTCTCGAGACGCAGGCCTGTGGTCCCGCTCCAGCGCCTCCTTGCGCCATTGGAACAATGACGCAAGGGCTCTCGCTTCCAGGTCCCATGGAGGGGTCCCGGCTAGGAGACATGCAGCCTCTCCGGAGATCGTGCGGTAGCCCCTTATTGTTTTGACGGCCAAGGTCCTCAACGGTCTGTTAAGGAGCGTTGAGTTGTTGGCCGTCAACCGCGCCGCCCATACGGGAGCCCCGTATAGGGCCATACTCCGCACGATCCCCAGGTACAGTCTCCTGCAGGAAGCGTTGGGTCCCTTTAGGTTGGGCATCAGTCGCGAAAGCGCGACCGATGCCTGTGTCACCTTGGGGACCAAACTTCGGAAATGTGGTCCGAAGTTCCATCGGCTATCAAGTACGATCCCTAGATACTTCATCGAGGGCTTGATGCCGATGCTAACGCCTCCCACATTTATGCTGGAACCTTCAGGTGGACCGTTCCGAGGTCTGTGAAAACACAGAACCTCGGACTTGTGCAAGGCCACCTCCAGTCCCAGCCGCCGTATCCGACCCACGACTTGAGCAACACCCGTCGTGACCTTGAGTGCTGCCTCCTGGTACGTTGCACCCCGCGCCGTGACGAGGGTATCGTCGGCGTAGCACGTTACGCCGACGCCCTCAGGCAACGCACCCCGCAGCACCCAGTCGTAGCCGATGTTCCACAGAAGCGACCCCTGCGGAACACCGCACGACACATCTCGCCGAGCTGGCCCGAGCCAGCTGGGGAAAGCTATGGCCCTCTCAGAGAGATAGGCCCCGACAATACGACGGAGGTAGAGAGGCGTTTCGTGATACACGAGCGCCTCCCTAACGCAGCTCCATGGCAAGGTGTTGAACGCGTTGGCGATGTCAAGAGACACCGCCACCACCACCTTGCCCTGTGAGACTGCTTCCTCCGTCAGGCTCTTGACGCGCATGATCGCGCTCACGGTGGAGCGTCCCCGACGGAAACCGTACTGGTTGTCCGCCAGGTCTGGCCCCACCGTCGAGAGATGCTCGACGAGGCGTTCCGCGATAATTCGCTCAAAGAGCTTACACACCTCGTCGAGCAACACGATCGGCCGGTATCCGGACGGTGAGTCCACCGGCCGCCCCGCCTTACGAATCAGGACCAGTTTCCCCGTCCTCCACACCTTGTGAAACTGGCCCCTTTCGAGGCATGCGCTAAAGAGCCCCATCAGTCGAGGCCCGAGTTCTTCGAGGGCCAGGACCCATGCACGGCCAGGAATGCCGTCGGGTCCGGGGGCAGTGATTTTCCGGCGTTTA
The DNA here is from genome assembly GCA_963556515.1 of Nudaria mundana. Classification (NCBI taxonomy): domain Eukaryota; kingdom Metazoa; phylum Arthropoda; class Insecta; order Lepidoptera; family Erebidae; genus Nudaria; species Nudaria mundana. The sequence continues at coordinate 1,370,583 of OY748294.1, read as the reverse complement.
AGCCGGAGTAATGCCGCACCTAGCTCCCCCACCCTGACTTCGGGTACGTCGTCTTCACTGATGCTATCCGCGTCGGGCAGAGACGGAGCCATGCGCGGAGGGACGTGCTCCTCCGCGCTCGTCGGAAACAGGGAGCCCATGACCCGCTCCAGCTGCTGCGGCTGGAGACTCTGGGTCAGTGGGGGCGCCCTAGGTCGGAGTTTCTCCCTGACCTGTAGGTACGGGCGCCCCCATGGGTTCTGCTGCAGGGTTTCCAGGAGCTCCTCGCGGGCCGCCGTCTTGGCCCGCTTTATTGTCTCCTGGAGATTACCTTTAGCCTCCCTGTAAGCCTGATAAAGCTCCGCCTCTCGGGTTGCCGCGTCGTCTGGGCGGCGATGCCTCCGGCGAAACCTGGTGTACTGGCGGCGGGCGGAGATGCATGCTGCGCGCAGCTGTGCAATCTCCGGCGACCACCAGTACACCTGCTTCCTTGTCGGTCTGGGTGTAACCCTAGGCATCGCCGCATCACAGATTTGCGACATGGCTCTCCTGAACCACTCCGCCTCGGCATCCACATCGGCAGGCCGGTCCGGTGCCGGAATCCAGGCCTGCACGATGGATGCCTCCAGGAGAGCCTCCCGATCCAGATGGTGAAGTGCCCAACGCGGATCCGGGGGATTTTCTACCGGCTGTGGGAGGTCAGGTGGGGGGACGACATCGAATCGGATGTACCGATGGTCCGAGTGCGTCTCCTCACCCTCCTCCACGTGCCAGCCAGTAATACGGGCGGTGAGGGCAGAGGTCGCGAACGATACGTCCACGACCGAGCTGGTCCCCCGCCGCCAGAAGGTGGCGACATTCCCCCGGTTGAGGACCTCCAGACTACGTGTTCTGGTCCAGTCCTCAAGAAGCCTCCCCTTGTCCCTGGTTTCCCGGGAGCCCCACGCCTCACTCCAGGCGTTGAAGTCTCCCAGGAGCAGGACAGGGCGAGGACGGCACGCAGCGAAGACGACGTCGAGCTCAGTGAGCCATAGCTCAAACTGAGTCTCGTCCAGTGTCGGCGAGATGTAGGTGGCCACGACTGCCAACCCGTCATATTCCGCCGCAACACACCCGCGGCCCCTTGCAATGATAGCAAGGCGCGAGTTGTCTGCGGCGGACCCCCCGAAGATAAAACAGGCCGAGCCGTCCTCGTCCACCGGGCTTCCCGGGTGGACGTAGTACGGCTCGGCGACCACGGCCAAGTTTATGGACCACTGCCGGATGCTCTGGTACAGAAGATCCTGAGCAGCGCGGCAGCGGTTCAAATTCACTTGCAGGATGCGGATATGGGCGTCAGACATTAATGGACGTCCATATCAGCATCCCGCCGAGAAACATCTGGCCGTGCAGTAGCGGCACCCCCACCGCTCTCAGCGGACGGACGAGGCTTTGGCCTCGAGGCGGCGCAGGTTGTGCTGCCGACCCGGTGGTCCGCAGTTTTGCCCTCCGCCTCGCATCTAAAGCAGCGAGGCGGGGCATCACAGGCACTTGCCTTGTGACCGGGCCGGCTGCAGCGGAAGCACCGATCGCCCACGGTGACTTCCGCACTGCACTCCGACGTGCCCCACCACCATGCACCGGAAACATCTAGTTTCCCGGGCACGAAGGAGGTGCACCTGCGCCTTTAGGAAGCCCCCTACGAGGAGGCTTCGTCCGTCCGTCACTTTCAGTGCCGCCGCGACGGGGCACTGGACGACTGTCATCCCATGACCAGTGGTGCCGAAGGAGATGTCTCCAGCCTTCACCTGGTCACGGGGGCAGCCGCCCGCCTCCACGACGGCGGAGATTACTTCCTCCGTCGTGGCCGCGTCATCCAGACCCGTGATGCGCAATGCAGCGCATTTGGTGGGCCTGGTGACGCGGACGGCTTCTGCGTCCAGCGCGTCCCTAAGCTGCGCTGCTAGGGCGTCAGCTTTAGGGCCGCTGGAGGCGCCGGAGACCTCGAGGAGGCGAGCCCCGGTGCGTGTCGTCTTGCACCGGAGACCCCCCTGGATATCGAGGGCTGAGAGGTTGACTGAGGACTTCACGGTCCTCAGGACATCAGCGTACCCCACACCCCTCTCCACACCCTCCGTCGTCACCGTAAGGACGACGGCTGTGGAGCGAGGAGCGCGGGGCCTCTTCGGCGCCTTCGCCGCGGCGGCTTTGGCCACTTTCTTGGCCGCTTTCTTGGCGGCCTTCGTCTTCCTCTTCTTGGCCCCCACTACCTCCCATCCCTCCCGTCCGGAGGGATGTAAAGGAGCAGCGGGAGCGTTAGAGGAAGAGGAGGCGGCAGGGGTGCCGCTCTTCTTGCCGCGCCACTTGGCCTTCCGCGCCTGGGCCGCGGTCTCGGCCGGCAAACGGTACGCTGAAACGGACTGGGGCGGATCGGGGCGGCGGACAGCGGGTGTGCCGCTTGGTCCCGGAGCGGGAGAACCGCCAACAGCCGCCGCGTACGAAAACGCGGGCCGCGCTAGCGGAGGGCGGTACGCCCGGTCCTCCAGGACCGCGAGGCGCCTCTCGATCGCCGTCAGGACCTGTACCATTGTCGGCACAGGCTGTGGCGGCGATCCGGGTGCCGTGTTGGGCGCCGTGGTGGGCGCCGTGGTGGGCGCCGTGGTGGGCGCAGTGGTGGGCGCCTTGGTGGCCGCCGTGGTGGGCACCGTGGTGGGCGCCTTGGTGGACGCCGTGGTGGGCGCCTTGGTGGACGCCGTGGTGGGCGCCGTGGGTATCGCTGCCTTCGGTGCTGGTCCAGCCGTCGGAGGAGGAGGCGGCAGCATGGGACCGGGAGGCGCCTTGACCACCTTGGTCAAGTCAGCGACCTCCCGCCACAGGTCATCCATCTGCTTTCTGGAAGCAGCGAGCTCCGCCTCCAGGCTCGTCACCTGCTTCCGGAGCCTCGCCTCCTCCTTGGTGACGCTCCGCGCGAGGAGCTTGTTGAGGGAAGATTGGGCTTCATCCACCAGTGAAGCCACAATCTTCTTCCTCCCCGCCACGTTCCTGTTGCCCCGCATGGCCGCGTTCATGCGGGCAAAAACGCTCACCAACTCCCGCGCGGCCGGCCCACCGATTTCCCGGCGACTTCGCTGGGACAGTTGGACCGAGGACGGAGGAGGAGTTGGCGGCCGCCTTCTGTACGCGTCGAGACGCGTACGCACCGTCTTGACCGGCACCTCCTCCTCCGAATCGCTGGAGAGGAGGGACCCCCACCCGGAGCAGCTGGTGCTACGGTCGCGCGGCGGCCCCCCCTTCTCCTCGAGGGTCCTCTTCTTCGTCGCAGAAGAGCGGCCCTTCTTCTTCACACTGCTGGGAGCTGACCCATCGTCAGTCCCAGCAGCATCAGTTCCTTGGGGCGTCGACATAGCGCTGCAACTAGGCAGCGCGGCGCGAGCCTCCAAATCGATAGGCATCGGAATCAATAGTTCGTGCATCATGTCGTCGGTTGACACTGCCCGGGAAAGGGCAGTGTCGGGACCGGAGGTCTCTTCGGGGTTATCCATATCAGGAACACAAAATCTCAAAGAATTTGGCCAATCGCAAGTACAGACTAGGACGTTCGGTCACCCAACTTGCCACTGCGTTACCGTGGTCAAGTTGGGGTCCAGGGCGGACGGCGAGGACGTAGTCACTAATCACTTGGGGCCCCGCCCCAACCATTGGGACTGCTATAACTCGATGAATGGGATGTATTGTATGACTGGTTAGGATTGTACCTTGACTGTTGACTGTGACTCTGACTTCTTGATTGACGATCCTGTGACTGCGGATTGTACCTTGACTGTTGACTGTGACTTTGAATTCTTGATTGACGGTCCTGTGACTGCGGATTGTACCTTGATTGTTGACTACGACTATGATTTCTTGACTGATTTCTTGACTGACTATGTTGTGAATGACTTCTACTGGACTGTTGACTACTTCTGTTATGTATACTATCTATACTAGCTACAGATGAATTGGGATTTGTGCCTGATAATATTTGAACTTCTTTCCGGGACGATTCTAGTGACTTAGCAATATTTATAGTGGCATCTAAAGTGGTAGGCAATTCTTGCAAAATTTTCTCTTTAATGTATTGATTCTGATCATTTAGATTCCAACTAAATATATCTTTTAGTAAATCGTCTTGCAATTCACCAAAATTACACTGATGGGCTATATTTTTGAGATCTGTTATATAACTGTCCAGCTGTTCATTTTGCAGTTGCTTTCTGTTAAAAAGTTTATGCCTTATCATGGTTATATTGACTTTTGGGCTGAAATAACCTGCAAATCTGTCGATCAACACTTGTAGCTGGACTGTTTCGACATCTAGGTTGAAAGAATAAAATATGTGAAGGCAATCTGGTCCTATATAATGTAATAAAAGTGCAACTTGCCTATCTTCGCTTTCTTGATCATATTTAAATGCTTTGAGATATATTTTGAATTTGGTGATCTAATTTTTCCACGTGAGCGGCATGTTGGATGCATGAACGTCCATGTGCTTGAGGCGACCCGACGACATTGAAGATTCGTCAATTTTTTTCTTTTGGTTGATCCAGTTCTTCCTAAGACACGCCAGTTTACACCACACCTGATGTTTGTTGGTTTTTGGAATAAAAGACAGGAGCTCGTTATAATACGTGTCGTGTATTTCAGTCGGCCATGTTACAAAGTGAGGAAGGAAGGAAGTGAACATAGACAAGACAATATTGATATAATCTAAGCATAGACTAAACTAGGCTATGGCTTACAAGCTAATATAATATTATGACAGTACATAGTAAGCTACAGGTCGGGCTTGAAGGGAAAGCTAAGGACGTATGAAGATAGACTTAATCATTTTAGATTACAAACGCTTGAGACTCGTCGAAAGTGTAGTGACCTTGTGTGCCTTCACAAGATAATCCATTCCACAATTGACTCTCCCGAGTTGCTCTCATTGCTGAACTTCAATATAAAATTCCGAAGTCGCCACCCTCATCTCAACACCTTCGCTCTAAAGGTTTACATAAACAACACATCCTTCTATAATCCTATAGTGCGGATGTGTAGTCTATACAAGGTTCCCTATCGTTTAAGCGCAATACGAGGAAACTTATGTGTAAGCTATAGTAGTTCAATTTTAGGAATTTTTGTTGTTTTTTTTTTTTGTTTCTATCTGCTTTTTTTTTATTAGTACTTGGTATCTTTGATTCCACTTTAGGCTTTTCATTTCCTACATTATTGGTCATGTTGAGTATACAATTTTAGGAACTCAATTTGGAACTGAACCTTGTTAAGTTATGTATTTTATGAATGTTTGTATTGTTTTCTGTTTTGTGTACCATAAAAAAAAAAAAAAACCAGAAAATTTTACACGAAGAATTGAATGTTCGGAAACTTTGTTGTCGTTGGATCCCTCATGAACTGACAGCGGAGCAGAAGCGGGCTCGCGTGGAATGGTGCTCACAGATGCTACTGAAGTACGACCACGGACATTCTAATGCTGTTTATGACATTGTCACAGGAGACGAAACGTGGATTTATTGTTCTACCCGAAAAAAAAACAGCAATCTTGTGAATGGGTGTTTGAAAATGAGAACAAGCCAACAAAAGTGAGGCAGGCGAGAAACGTTGGTAAAAAATGATCGCGTTTTTTTTCTCAGCTACGGGTCCCATCTGTACAATTCCACTTGAAGATCAAAACAGTATTAATGCTAAATGGTATTCTACCATTTGTAGCCCCGACCTAGCACCCTGTGATTTCTGTATTTTCCCCAAAATCAAAGATTTGATGAGAGGTTTCACTTTTACCAACTCCGAAGAGGCAGTGATAGCGTTCAATCAGCACGTAAAAACATGCCTTCAGATCTGTGGTCCTCCTGTTTTAAAAATGGTTCGATCGCATGAAAAAATGTTTAAAATGTAAAGGAGAGTATTATGAAAAGCAATAAACATAAAATTTTGGTTGTTTTTTTAAGTTACGCAAAACTTATAGTGTGACCTACGTATTATGTACCTACCTACCTACCTAGATGTTTGAATATTGAACTATGTAATTAACTGCCTCACCACTGAACACCGTCCAACCCTGCTACTGCTTCTGCTTACCCTACCCTTGACCGTGTGTTCGTGGTGGGCAGTCTACCGAAACGCTGGACATCATGATTCCAGGGTTCACCGTTCACCGTTCACCGTTCACAGCTCATCGTTGACGCTCACCGTCGACCTTCCCGTTGACCTTCGTCGACGACCTTCACGAGCACCTGCCGACCTGCGTGCGCGCCTATCCGCGCAGCGCCTAGAAGGAAGCCACCACCTACCCTAGCAGCACCTGCCAACCAGCGGACATCGGGCCGAGGGGACAGTCAGGGCAGTGGCATTCCTTATCAATATACGTCAAATACCTGAGTAATACGATTGCGAGTCGAACCTACGTCTACCCTGAGATCTAATACTATTAAATTATTGTAACATACTAGCAGTCTCATTTCTTCCTACTACAAAAAGACTAGTGTTACATCACGCCTATATCCCGAAGGGGTAGACAAAGGTGTGCATTACACACCCACAATTTGCCAGTATTTTTAGTCCCACGTAGTAGGGGGCGTAATGGGCTGTATCTAATGAACCGTAATAGTTAGAAAGTTGAAATTTTTACAGATGATGCATTTCTGTTGCTTCTATAACAACAAATACAAAAAACCAAAATATTATAAACAAGGGGATTCCAAACAACAAACGTGATATTTTTGCCGTTTTGGTATAAAACCTTTGTGCGCGAGTCTGACTTGCATTTGACCGGTTTTTTACACTGGTTTACTGCATCATTGGGTCGGGAGGTTTAGAAGATGGCCTCGTCTGCGTCACCTGCTTCCGTCTGCGGATGGCGTCGGACCCCGGGCTAAGGGAGACATGGGGTCGGGGATTAAAATAAAATGCAAGTTCGAAATAAATTTACAGTTTATGTAATATTTACATGTGGCACGGGAGGTGCGGCGCGGAGAGAGGGCGGGGGGCGTCAGGGCGGGCACTTGGTCTTGCCGTCGAACAGCTTGCGCCACAAGTGAAACTGCTCGGGGTAGGGCACCATGTGTATAGCCAGGCTGCGCTGTACCGCGCACGGGTGAGGCGCCACACGGCGGTTGTAGAACTGCGGCGCGTGCACCCTCACCAGGCCCAGCTGCGAGGCCAGCACGCCCGTCACTAGCACGTCCTCTACCCATAAAAAGCGAGCGTGCAGCGCCGCGCCCAGCAGCGGACCCACGCAGTCTGCCGTCATCAGGTACGCCCCCCCCGAGTCGTAGTCGGGGAATACGTAGTCGGGGAATACCTTGCCGGGAAACTCGTTCGGTGACACGTAGTACTTGGACTTGGTGTTGCGCATGGGATGCGGGCGCCTCCACACGTGGCCCCAGATGGTGCGCGTCGCGTTGACGCGGGTGGGGGCGTTTGCGAAGTCGAGCACGCCGCCTACGTTCACGAACATGTCGTCGTCCGTCTTGAACAGGCGGCGTGCGCGCGGGCAGTATGTGTCCGCCCACTCGAGCATCGACAGCGTCTTGAGCGTAAGGTTCGAATACGAGTCGACGAAACGGCCCACGATGATGTCCCTGTACAGCGCGTCCTCGGCGTCCACCGCGGCGCGCAGGGATGGAGGGGGCGCGCCCAGCACGAAGGCGAGCGCCACGTCCACACGCGCCGCGTAGTGTCCCCACGTAAGGCGCACGGTGGCGCGTGCGGCGGCGTGGCTGGGTGCTGACGTCACCAGCACCAGCAGGCGCACTTGTGCGCCCAGGGCCGGACACAGCTCCGCGTGCACGCGCTCGTGCCCGCTCACGTACACGTCGCTAACGTACACCACGGGCCCAGCCTTCCCCGGCGCCGGTCGCAGTGCCGCTCGCTCGCTGGAGGAGCGCGGCGGCTGGGGAGGGGCGGTGTCGGCGCGCTGAGTGCTGTTGTCGGGCGCGACTTGGGCGGGGACGGGGAGCGGCGCGGTGGGATGGATCTGGGGCAGCGGCAGGCGCGCCAGCAGCAGCAGCAGTGCACCGAGCGCCGCGAGTGCGACCGCCAGTGCCCGCCGCACGCGGCCCATACCGGGACTCCTACCGATGATGCCGCAACTGGAATGATACACAAGAACCACTGTTAGCAGTTAATAGCGAATCGGGAACGCTACTTTTGGAAAGGATGAAGCCAAGTCTTCAACTATGTATTCTGTTAGTCTCGGTCTCCATTCTGTTTTATAACAGTATTATCTTAGACTATTGGAGTCTGAGATAATACTGCTGCCTCCAGAACCTATACTGTCCTACTAACCTAACCTAACCTAACCTAACCTACCTATAAAGTCTCTACGAGGGTGTGGTACGCTCCAAGGCGCTCTATGGAGCGCCTATTTGGGCGGATGCCCTCAGCGCCGCGAACGTGGTTCAGCTGCGACGACCGCAGCGGATCGCGGCGCAGAGGGCTGCACGGGCGTACCGCACCGTGTCTTTTGAGGCGGCGTGCCTGTTGGCACAGAGTCCCCCGTGGGATCTCGAGGCGGTGGTCCTGAAGAGGGTTTACGAGGAGGGCGCCTTGGTGCGACAAGAAGGAGGTCGCCCGGCAATGGGCCTTGAGATGTGCGGCTCCCACCGCGAGCCGGGTGCTCGTGGGGGCCATCGGTCCCGTGCTCCGCCAGTGGGTGGAGCACGCGCAGGGGGCTCCGACCTACTTCCTCACCCAACTTCTCACGGGTCATGGCTGTTTTGCCAAATTCCTGTGGGAAGTGGTGGGGATCCTGTCGGAGCCTGATTGTCATCACTGCGCAGGCGGCGCCGTAGATATGGCGGAGCATACGCTCTTCGTGTGCGCCGCCTGGGTCTCGCCGAGGTTGGCCCTCACGGGCGTTATCGGCAGAGTAGGTTCGCTGCCGGCCGTCATTAAATCCATGGCCGGCAGCGAAGAATGTTGGGCCGCTGTCGCTTCCTTCGCTCGGGAGGTGATGGCGGCGAAGAGAGAGGCCCTGCGTGAGCGGGAGCGTGCAGGCCGTACGCTCCCGCCCCGGCGGGCACCAGTCAGGGGGCGACGGCGCATTGCCTACGCCCAAGCCCCCGACTGATAGGGCCGTGGGCGGTGGGTCGGGGGGCCCACCGCTCACGCAAATGGCCCTGAGGAGTCCGACGCCCCTTATGTGTTTCGGGGGCGTCGCTTCTGTGTTGATCAGGGGGGGTTTAGGCACCCCCGAGTAGAGCTTGAAAAAGCGCCCCTTTGCCGGGCCGCTGTTGCTTAACAGTTCCTGCCTATCCGGCGGCCCGGCTAAGGCGAAGGAGAAACACCGTGGATAGGTTTTAGTGGGTAGTCCGGCCCGTTTTAATCCTAGGGCCGGGAGTCCCACACGAAGCCGTCTCGCTCCCCCCCAAGCGAGACGGTGAAGTGCGTAAATGCATCACCGACCACGTAAAAAAAAAAAAAAAAAAAAAAAAAAAACCTACCTATAAAATGGACCGTCATGAGACGGTAGTACTTTTACTCGGGACATTACATCTACCTATCTAAAATTCTTACATTCATAACTCAAAATTCTTCATTTCATGAGTTCGTATGGCGCTTATACCCGATGATAGGGTAAATAGACCGTGTTTTACCTCCATCCGACAACATACAAATCGCAAGGGAGTGGATGGACTTGAAATTGTTTTAGATTCCCATCCGACCCCATACAAATTGCCAGGGGCCTGGCAATAAATATCTGAGAACCTCCTCGAGGCAATCTGAAAATGTGTCAGTCTTTTGTAGTCAAAAAAATTCCAAGTTGTCTCAAATGGGGCGGGGCCCCAAGTGATTAGACTACGTCCTCGCCGTCCGCCCTGGACCCCAACTCGACCACGGTAACGCAGTGGCTTGTTGGGTGACCGAACGTCGAAATCAAGACTTGAGTGGCCAACATTGCGATTAATTGTGACATCATGGATATGCTTGACGAGACCCCCGGTACTGACACTGCCTTTTCCTGGACAGTGTCAACCGACGACATATTGATTGAACAACGGACTTCGATGCCTATTGATTTGGGGGCTCGCGTCGCGCCGCCTAGTTGCAGCGCGACGTCGACGCCCCAAGGAACTGTTGCTGCTGGGACTGACGGTGGATCAGCTCCCAGTAGTGTGAAGGGAAAGGACCCTTCTTCTTCGAAGAAGAAGAGGTTCCTCGAGAAGGGGGGCCTTCGCGCGATTGGAGTACTAGCTGCTCCGGGTGGGGGTCCCTCCTCTCCAGTGATTCGGAGGAAGAGGTGCCGGTGAAGACGTCAGTACGTCGCAGCGTTGGTAAATTACCAGCTATACTGGCGACTATCACCGAGTCCGTATTCAGTACAGGACCAGGAGAATGTCGTGGTTTAACATTGCATGTAGTTAAACCGAAATCCTTGACCAAACTACCACACTATCCTATCCTTGACTAAACTTCTCGTAAACAATTCTCACATAGACGTAATTGTTTGACTTTATCGATTCGCTGCGCCCGTGTCAGGTCGATGTAGTCAGTGCATCGATAAATAGAATGCATCTGTGTAGAGTACAGACACTTAATGGAATTTCATTGACATAACACTTTTGTCTGTATTTGTACTTGTAACAGCTGACGACAAGGTCGTTCGCTGTGTTTTCCTAGGTTTTGTGGTAGACGGTTGGCTACCACTCGAAGAACCAGGAATGTGTCCAGCCATCTCGAGAACACGTACGTATTTCTCCACGAATAGTATTAATTCCTCATAAGTAGGTATCTCAGACTGTCCTATCTCCTTTTCTAACTCGCACCTAGTTACGTAGTCTAAGTTACGCAAAGCGACATAAAATAATATAAATCCCGATAGGTCGTTGACCTTGAGCAGCTGTAAGGCCTTAACGTTTTCTTGATATGTCTGTAAGAATTCGTTAAGTCCCGTGACAGATTCGGTAACTAACGGTTTAAAATTTAATATTTTATCTAAATAATTAGTAGCTAATGCGCGTTTGTTGTCATATCGCTTCACTAAAGTAGACCAAACAATAGGATAATTGTCAGACGTAAGTGGCATAGACTTCACGATAGTTAATGCGGGACTGCTCACCGCCGAAAGTAAATAATAAAACTTTTCGATATTTGCTATTCCACTATTACTATGAATTAAGCTGAGAAATGTATCTCGAAAAGTAGGCCAGTTTTCAAGTTTACTATCAAAAGGAAATAGTTCCAACTTAGGTAGCCTAGGTTTCGCGCACTGACTTTCACTTTTACAAGTTTTATTCAACTGATCACTATTTGATTCACTGGAACCAAAATTACCTTCATAGACGCTACGAATGTGAAATCATTTTTATTGCTTTATTTGTTTTTTTATATAATTTTAAATTTATGTTATTTATATAACAATTATGTAATGTATGTAATGTAAGAAATTTTTATGTGGGCTTGATATGTATCGCCATCCTTGTCTAATTAGGTATCTACTGTGTACAATTATATAAGACAACTACTGTGAACTTGCTTGTCAGTAATATACCATCTTCTACACTATTCGCTTGTTTATTTTACATACACCCACAGTTAGGAATATCGCATTGGCGACGAGAATGGAGTACTACGTGTGTACAAAATGTCGACTTCTGCGTATTTGGGTAATTAAACGACTTTTGACTACAGTACGTGTGAGTGGTTAATCTATAAAGGTCGTTTAACCCAATTGTTGAAGATCAACGGGATCAAGGAAGAAAATAAGGCAGCCATTTTGATCACGCATTTGTCCGATGACTCATACCGGCTACTACGCAACTTAGCGTACCCCAAGGAGTTGGAAAATCTAGACTACACACAAATTGTGATTCTACTAGATACTCATTTCAAGAAAAAGAAATGCTCATTTGCGGATAAATCGAAGTTCTACGGGGCGAAAAGAAACACAGGCGAAACATTGGGGGCATGGGCGGCGCGTTTAAGGGGTCTGGCGAGCTACTGTGAGTTTGGAGGCGCGCTGGAACCAAACCTGACTTACCGTTTTGTCCTTGGCCTGGGTTCGGGACCCGAGCGCGATAAGTTGTTCGAACAAGATGCTTCGAAGCTGGATTTGGTACATGCATTGGAGATAGCGGAACGGGCCGAATGCGCAAGGGAAGCGAAAGCCGCGGTAGCTCAAGAGCATGTAGAAATAAAGGAGGAACCACTAAATAAAATTTCGAAGGAAAAAGTGGATAAGCGGATTTTTGGTGAGAGTGAGGGTACTCGCGGGAAGGAACGGGCCGCAAGAAAACACTCAACGCGATTAGAAAACAGTAGTTGTACCGTGTGTGGGTTAAAAAACCATGATAGTAACAAGTGCCGCTATAGAAATTATAAATGCCAAAAATGTGGGAATGAGGGACATCTAAAGAAAGTGTGTAATGAACATAAAAGCAACGATCGTTTTCAGGTGAACAAAATGGACAGCGATTTTAGTGATTCCAGTTCCGAGGGTATTTGTACGGAATGTCAAAACTTTAATATAAGGTATGTAACAGATACTCCCTTGTTAATCGAGGTTACAATAGGGGACAAATTGGTCCAAATGGAATTAGATTCGGGTTCAGGCGGGTCAGTTATGTCAAAAAAAAGGTATGAAAACCTGTTTTCAAATTATAAATTAAGTAAATGTAAAATCAGAATGTGCCTTTATAACGTGTTTGTTGGTTTTTTGGAATAAAAGACAGGAGCTCGTAATAATACGTGTCGTGTATTTCAGTCGGCCATGTTACAAAGTGAAGGAAGAAAGAAGTGAACATAGACAAGACAATATTGATATAATCTAAGCATAGACTAAACTAGGCTATGGCTTACAAGCTAATATAATATTATGACATCTTCCCTTTAAGTTTATTATAACTTATATTTTAGATTCTTATATAAAAATAACAAAACGCATTTTAGTGTTTTGACACGAGACAATTTGACGTTTTATAAGATTCTGACAGTTGACATTATTTGACGTTGTCAATTTGACGATTGTTTCTAAATGTAAACAAACAATGGTTTACAACATTTTAGTTTACTAATTAAATTACTTATAACTAAATACATGACAATGAATACGAAATAATGTTTATAAGACTGTGTCTATAAGACGTTGTGGTTGCCTTATCTCTCTTCCTGAACTAGAATATTTCTTAATTGGTTGACTGCTAGTACGTTGAGGAGATTGACTATGAGAAATTTTAGAGTAATCATTTGTATAACAAGGAGTATAACTGATATAAGTTTGATTGGAACTGACTGGTTGAGTGTGAAAATTATTAGTCTGTGTGTTATGTGAATGAAAAGAATATTGAGACTTTGGTCTAAGTGTTATGTATTGTCTATTGCGACGATATGTACCAAATTTACTTTTTATGATATACGACCTAGGTTCAGGACCAACTTGTTGTATAATACCTGGAAACCAAGACGATTGTGGATGTTTTTGAAACATAACATGACTATTTACCTCCAAGGGTTTAAGATCTTTGGAATTTTTGTTGTAATACTCTTTCCTCTTATGTAAACCCTGATTATTGACTTGTTTAAGATGTCTATAGTTACACAATTTTGGTTTTAAAAGTTTTTCTACTATAGGTAGCTTTGTACGAAGTCTACGTGACATGGAAAGTTGTGCTGGTGAACATAAATTGTTTTTGGGAGTATTGCGATATTGCAGTAATGCTAAATATGGATCAGTATTATCAAGTAAACATTTTCTAAGCATATTTTTAATTATGCCTACTGTCCGTTCTACCATACCATTTGAACGGCTGTGATAGGGACTGGAAGTGACATGGTGAATATTCCAATCTTGTGTGAAATCATGTTCTACAACTATTCAAGCCTTGATGACCTTCATGTAATAGTTTTAAGAAATCTTTTCTTAAAGAAATAGGTATAATAACTCTATCTGACAAAAATAAAAGGTTATTAGCATAATGAATATCATCTTTAACAGGAAAGAAAGGTTTAATACAATCTTCTACTTTATGCTTTGAATTTGGAAATCCATTTTTACAGTAATTAATAAGAGTTTGAAGAGTTTGGTCAGACCTGGTAGCTTGTTCAATTTGTTGTAACTTGAAAGGACTAAGTGACAAATTAGCAGTGAGTAAATTAACATGAAGTTTAATATCTTCATCCAATTCTACTAATGCATTTTCTGGTAATGCAGCACGGGACAATGTGTCTGCGACATATGAAGAATTAATTAGAGACTTTAATTTATTGAATTCTTTCTCATGACTGTCATTCCATGACCATATTGTGTTTTTATTAAGTAACTGTCTTATGTTTGATGTTTCTTTTGATAAATCTTTTATGAATGAGCCAAGAAAATTAATCATGCCCAGGAATCTCTGGACATCTGTGACATTCTTAGGCTGTGGCATGTTGCAAATTGAATTTACTTTAGATGGATCTACAGACACTCCATTTCTATTGAATATAAAACCTAAATACTTGACTTCACTTTGACAAATGTTACATTTATTACTATTAAATGTTAGACCTATATCTTTTGCACGACAAAGAACTTTTTCTAGGATTTGATCATGTTCTTGAATGGTTTTAGCATGTATAAGAAAGTCGTCCATCATTATTTTAATGCCTTGTATGTCACCAAACCGGGAAATCATTTCTTTATGAAAGATTTCTGGAGATGCATTGACACCAAACGGTAGCCTTAAAAAACGAAATCTGCCATAGGGGCTTATAAAAGTACATAGTTTGGATGATTCTTCATCTAAGACAAGATTCCAAAAGCCTGACTTAACGTCTAAATTTGAAAAATAACATGAACCATTTAGTTCTGCTTTAATTTCATCAATATGTGGAAATGGGTAATGTGACATAAAATCTCGCCACTGGGTTTTTTTAAGGCCACCGTCACTTACAATAATCAGTGCAAACTTATAATATTTTTTGTAATGGAATCAAACGGGCCTCCCCTTTTGGGTCGGAATTTTATGTCTACGTTTGCTTTAGGCTTAATACCAATAAATAGACTAATCCAAGATGATGAGGTCAATACGTTACTGGAACAATACCCGGATTTATGGAAAGATGAACTAGGATGTTTTAACAAATTGAAAGTCCGATTACAACTAAAGGAAAACGCGTTCCCAAAATTTTTTAAAGCTCGCCCGGTACCTTTTGCGCTTAAGAAAAAAGTCGAGGCAGAATTAGATAGGTTAGTAGGCCTTGGCATATTAGTACCGGTTACCCACTCACAGTACGCGACTCCAATAGTACCGGTATAAAAAGATAACGGGATAGTAAAAATTGCAGGAGATTTTTCAGTGACACTCAACAGGGATCTGGTTATTGACAAATATCCTTTGCCGAGGATAGAGGAAGTTTTTGCTAAGCTTCCAGGGGGCGAACATTATTCTAAAATTGATCTTAAAAATGCGTATAATCAATTTGTACTCTCAGAGGACTCTCAAGAATTTACGACTATAAATACAAGTAAAGGGTTGTTTAGTTTCCGGCGCCTTTTTTATGGTTTAGCTAACGCTCCAAGTATATTTCAAAAGGCAATGGAAGGTCTATTGGCGGGCATTGAAGGGGTCAGTGTCTGGCTGGACGATATATGCTTAACCGCCCCTACCAGGGAACTGCATTTGTTGAAGCTAGGTCAGGTTTTAAAGAGGCTTAGTGAGGCTGGGTTACGATTACAAAAGAATAAATGTGAATTTCTAAAGAGTAGTGTAACTTACTTAGGCTATACCATTGATAAATCCGGTTTACGAACTAGCCGCGATAAGGTCAAGGCCATACTGAATGCACCGGAACCAACGAACGTAACTGAAGTGGAGAGGTTCCTTGGTGTAGTGAACTATTATCGAAATTTTGTTCCGAATGCATCATCTATTATGAATCCACTGCATGAGTTGCTGCGGGCGGGAGCCAAATGGCATTGGGGCCCGCGGCAACGCCAAGCAGTACGACAAGTGTGTACTGAACTCGCATCGGAACGAGTATTGGCCCATTTCGAACCGAGTGCTGAGTTGGTTCTTTCAGTGGACGCTGGTCCCAATGGACTCGGTGCTGTACTATCACAGCGGGGAAGAGATGGCTGCGAACGTCCTTTGGCTTTTGGCTCTAGGTCACTTTCAGCAAGTGAACGTAACTATAGCAAAATCCAAAAGGAAGCCACGGCGATCATATTTGGGGTTAAACATTTTCACCAGTACCTGTATGGCAGGAGTGAACCGTTTATCCTTAAAATAGATCACCGACCTTTAGTGTCAATATTTAATCCAACAACGGGAATCAGTGTGACTACGGCCTTACGGCTACAAAGGTATGCAATTATACTATCGGCATATAACTATGTAGTGCATTATATAACTAGTGCAAATAACTTAGTGGCCGACTATTTCTCACGTGCACCGCTGCCCGATACCTCGTGTGAGAGGGATGGCGACTATGACGCGTATACTGCACTCAACTTTATAGATGCGATGTCACCGGCGGTATTATTCACCGATATTAAAAATGAAACAGACAAGGACAAAACCTTACAAAATAAAAGAAATCACTAAAGAAAAAGTTATAAAACGTAAAATATTATGTAGACCAATAACTGGTGACCGCTTGGAACGTATGAGGGTTGGACTTTGCAATAAAATTCCATTCTTAGACACTGGCTTAGATCCAAATGTAATGTATAAATTATTTTTTGATTCTTTTTACAACGAGTTCAACTCCATATTCAAGTCTAAGGAGGTCATGATTAGTGATAGTCCTACTTTCAGTGAATGGGCCACTGAGGGTATACACAAAAGTAGACAAAAACTTTATGAACTATACTCAGAAAGACAGCTTAATAGATCAGTTGCATTTCTAGATTATGTTAAAACTTATTCAAAAAAGTTTAAAGCAGATTGTTTAGCAGCTAAATCAAAATATATAAGTGATAAAATTCTCAATAGTGCAGACAAAGTTAAATCTACTTGGAAAATTATAAACGCGGAAAGAGGTCAACAAAAATTAAATGATAATCATTTTAAACTTAATATAAATGGTAAAATAACTACATCAGACTTCGAGGTCGCTAACGAATTTGAAAATTTTTTCTCCCGAATTCCTGTAGATTTGACAAAAACCCTAGGCTCTTCAACCCCCATTGCAGAATCTTTGTTAAAAGCAAACGTTCCTTGTTGTAACGTTATATTTAAATTCAGTAAAGTTAACATAAACACTATCTTAAAAACTTTTAAATCTTTAAATATCAAGAAAACAGCTGACCTCTGGGGCATCTCTGTGTATTTAGTAAATTCTTTTATTGAAATGGTTGCTCCTGAACTAGTAATAATATTTAATAATTGTGTTGATAGTGGTGTGTTCCCTGATTTAATGAAATCTAGTAAATTAATTCCCCTGTTTAAATCGGGTAGTACTTCAGATCCGTCCAATTTCCGTCCCATTTCTGTACTACCTACATTTAGTAAAATTTTTGAAAAAATTATGCTTAATCAAATGCAAAATCACTTTAACGTTAATAAACTATTACATACAAAACAATTCGGTTTCACTCGTGGTCGGTCCACCACTGATGCCGGTATTAAATTATTAGAGTGTATATACAGGGCCTGGGATGAGTCATATGATGCTTATGGTGTATTCTGTGACTTATCTAAGGCCTTCGATTGCGTTCAGCACCAGACTTTAATTAAGAAACTTGATCATTACGGAATCCGGGGGACGGCCTTGAATTTCGTCAATTCTTACTTAAGTGATAGGGTCCAGAAAGTAGTGATCAATGGTAAACAGTCACCTGGTTCTCCTGTAGCAATGGGGGTACCGCAGGGTTCAATTTTGGGACCTTTTCTTTTTCTAGTATATATTAATGATCTCCCTCACCTCATAAGAGACGACCACGAGGTAGTTTTGTTTGCTGATGACACTTCTTTAATATTTAAAGTTAAACGTGGACAGCGCGAACTTGACGATGTAAACATTGCCCTCTCTAGGATAGTCCACTGGTTTTGTGCTAATAATTTATTATTAAATGAAAATAAAACTAAATGTGTAAGATTCACCTTACCTAATGTAAGACTTGTTAAAACCAGTGTTAAGGTTAGGGATGATATAATAGAATTGGTCGATGACACTGTCTTTCTGGGCATAACGTTAGACTCCAAATTGCAATGGGGGCCTCATATCGGGAAAATTTCGGCCAGGCTTAGTTCAGCAGCCTATGCTGTCAAAAAGATCCGACAACTTACAGACATTAAAACGGCGCGTCTTGTCTACTTCAGCTACTTCCACAGTATCATGACATATGGCATACTACTGTGGGGTAACGCTGCCGATATTGAATGCATCTTTGTGTTGCAGAAGAGGGCTATCCGGACTATCTATGGAATGGGGTCTCGGGAGTCATTAAGAGATAAGTTTAAGCATATTAACATCCTTACAGTGTATTCACAGTATATTTATGAAATTTTATTGTATACCCACAAGAACAAAAGTAAATTTGTGAAAAATAGTGATAATCATAATCTAAACTTAAGAAATAAGGATAAACTGGCTGTTCCTAAATTTAGGCTTCATAAAGTGAGTAATTCTTTTGCGGGGAACTTTATTCGAATGTACAATACATTGCCAACCGAAATAGCAAATTTATCTGTCAATAAATTTAAAAAACTAATAAAAAGTAAATTGTGCCATAAAGCTTATTATAGTATTAATGATTTCTTAGATGACAAGGCGGCCTGGTTGTAACAACGTAACGAATTGCTCCTTTCTAAATAACTCTGTATTAGATTTAAGATGAAATATTTTGAAAAAAGCCGAGCTGAGTTTCTTGAGGGCTCTTCTCAGTCTCGTTGCATTTTGGAACCCTCGGTAGAGTCACACCAACTTCTGACGAATCTAAATAATTTTCTGAAAATTTCAAAGATAATAAACGTTATTTTATTTTATTTTATATTTCAAACTGTTTTTAAATATATGAATATCGGGTGGCCGCGTAAGATATCCTGTGACTCAATTCGTCCTTATTTCTTGTGCAGTCTGTTCTGCACAAGAAACAATGTGAGAATGGTATCTTATTGCGAGGACATAAGATAGTTATTCCTTTGACTCTGAGAAATAAGATGCTCAGCGAATTGCATGGCACACATTTAGGAATTTCACAGTTAAAATGAAAAGTAATGCTCGTAGTAGAATGTGGTGGCCTAAAATAGACCAAGACATTGAGCGTTTTAGCGGCGCATGCGATGTATGTGTGAATGTGCGGCCCGCCCCTCCGCGAGCCACAGCGGCGCTTTGGCCGCGGCTGGATGCGCCATGGGAGAGGATTCACATTGATTATTCATCAATTGGCCAGCACACATATCTCGTAGTAGTGGACGCACATTCTAAGTGGTTGGAGTGCCTATGTATGCATAATGACTTAACCACCCAGGCGTTGATAAGAAAACTGAAATCCATTTTTTCTATTTTCGGTTTACCGATTACAATTGTTTCAGATAACGATGTAAAAATTAAATCTAAAGAATTTATTGAGTTTTGCTCCAGTAACGGAATTGTTTACATGAATACACCTATACAACGTGTTTCATATTAGTGTGGTCATATTTGACCCTCGTTACACATGCGCGTTGAGTTAACTATACGCATGGACAAAATTGCAAATACAAGTTTAGTTAAAACTTTTAAGGTGTCATGTAAATTAAATTGATTTGTTGATTTAATCGATATTT
The DNA here is from genome assembly GCA_963556515.1 of Nudaria mundana. Classification (NCBI taxonomy): domain Eukaryota; kingdom Metazoa; phylum Arthropoda; class Insecta; order Lepidoptera; family Erebidae; genus Nudaria; species Nudaria mundana. The sequence continues at coordinate 1,350,895 of OY748294.1, read as the reverse complement.
TATAAACCCAACACTACATAGGGTCAAATTTAGTCGTAAGGTTCAGTCCCCTTCGATGAATCGTAAACAACTCTTATTTCATATGCTCCTGGTACAGAATACTATTTTGTAGTAATGATAGGTTGTGGACTTTAAACAACAAAAACTTACCGATTTCATTGTGCATGTCATCCTGGTAGATAGGTAGGTACTGTGTTCCACAATAAACATAACTAACTCACTAATATCACGATACTTAGATAAACATTATTGAATTTAATAAAAAATACACTTCCTACCTAAGATACTAATAAACACTAAACTAAAAAGTAGGTACTAAAGTAAGGGCTCGAAATGTTCGCCGCCTTGATCAATGCACAGTTGGGTCCGTCGCATCATGCTGGCAGTTACATTACACAGCATGTCTGGAGTTACACTGCTAAATGCATCAAATATTTTAGACTCCATATCTTCATGCGTGAGACATACCGCACTGCACACTTTGTTTCTGACATAGCCCCACAAAAAAAAGTCAAGTGGTGTGAGATCCGGTGAACTCGGAGGCCAAGGTATGGGACCACCATGTCCGATCCACTGGTTAAACCGCTCATCTAAATACGCCCGTACATCTCTCGCATAATGTGCTGGCGCCCCGTCTTGCTGGTACATCATATTTGTGTACAATGTTACAGGCAAGTTTTCAAGTTCGGTTTCACCGTTTAGCGAACTCGGTAGCACGAAAGGACCAATTAAAATATCTCCGATTATTCCCGCCCAAATGTTAACACGCCACTGATGCTGAAAGTTGTTTTCTGCAGATGCGTGTGGGTTCTGATGAGTCCATACATGTTCGTTATGCTGGTTACTGATACCAGCACGAGTAAAAGAGGCTTCATCGGTCCATAAAATACGGTTCGCGAAACTAGGGGATCGTTGTGCTTCCTCTCGGTACCACTGGCAAAAGTTGAGACGTGGTACGAAATCAGCCGGTGTCAGTTCTTGGGTGTGCCTGAAGTGGTACGGATGTTGACCATCTGCTTTTAGCACGCGCCATACTCTCAAATGATTCATTCCCAGAACAATTCCAGCGCGGCGAGTACTTGTTCTGGGATTGGATTGAAAATGCTCGAGAATACTTTCTACTTGCTCTGGTGGTGATCTGAGCGGGAACCACGGAAAGAACCAGTGTCATGTAAACGGTTCACCATTTTTCGGAAGCACTCCACAGATGGTAACCGCCGCCGTTCACCTTCGAGTCTATTGTCCACAAATCTTTCTCGATAAAGGCGACGAGCTTCACGCAGACTGCCATCGGCTGCCCCGACGCAAAGTATCATTTCATAATATTCACTATTACTTAAATACGCCATGATCGATTAACACAGATTACTACGTACGCCTAATATCAAAGTTTACTTGCAACTGAAAAGAAATTAGATAATTGTAAGTGTTGTCCAAGTCCAATTTCTTATTTCCTTGAATTACGTCGTAATTTTGGTAAAAATCTAATAAAAGTACCAAGTAGGTACTTAGTTTTATTTATGAAAAAAAGCTAGTAGGTACCTAGTATAAAATAATTTAAGAGATAAATAATAACGTAATTATTATTTACCATAAACACAGGATATTTCCCTAAGACCTATGAAATAAAATAAAATTGTTGAATGCCAGCGGCGTCGCTCTCATGATAGTATGCATGTAAATACATTTCGAAACCTACTTAAACCCATTTAAAAAAAACCGCTTCAAGATCCGTTGCGTAGTTTTGAAGAACTAAACATACATTAGGACAGACAGACGGAAAAAGCGACTTTCTTTATCCATGTAGTCTGAGATTAGTAATTTATTACCAATTGCTAAAATGAACAAATATCCAGCATTAACAAAGTCCCCGTTTATGAAGAACATTGCGTTAACTTGCAACACCGGAATAATATGGTTTTGTGGTAAAATTTACGTGTTGTGACGTGTACGTCTTTGATATATGCCGACATCGCTACTGATACCTAGTTTCTTCAAAGCGGTTCCAATCAAAAAAGTGGGCGGTCCTCTTTGTAATTTTTAGGGGTCCTTAAGATACATATTAGTGAAACTGACACCAACACCTCCTACTTTTTCTGATATCCTCGTTCAACCATACAAGTTGCCACTTTTAGCGATAATGTTTTATGAACTTTTATGCATCACATTATCATGACGAATCGAGAACCTAAGTACCTACTCTTTTTTAAAGTCGGTCAAAAATAACCAAACACCTTGCAGATCATTTACTTCATGGTAAATGAGTCGAAAGAGAGTTCACGATATGGTAGTGCAGTGACTGGCATCCACGATCTCTCTATCCCGAAACTGAATACCTACATACTACTATACCCACCAGCGTTCTCAACAGCTACAACATAAACTTCTACACAAACAGCAGTTGTATTTTAAATATCTGTGCGGAACCAATTTACAAAAAGTGTAAATTTAAGGAAGACAAGAACATAAATGTTTCTTCTCTTTTCTACGACAGCAAATGCGTTGCTCCTGCTATTTGAGTAGATTGACAACAAATTACGTGTGAGTTGTGACATTCACGACAATCACGTGATACATAAATTCATAGAAAAACTTCAAAAATAACATTGAGTAGGCACTCTTTATTTTGACCCGAAGTTGTGATTCGGAAACTATTTTGTATGATAACTATTGATAAAGTAACTTTATCTGTTGGTTAAAATTTTGAGTAACAACGAGACTGTCCGAATCTATTTCACTGTTTGGCAAACCTACTTGAGGTCAAATCTAGAGTTCATTCTAATCATATGTTTATTTTGTAGTGCAGTCTTAGAGCTTCATTTCAATGAGCTATCGATAAAAAGGAAAATTTATCGACTACGTAATTATACGTCAATATTTTATTAAATTAATTAAATACTCCGCGCAATATATTATTTAGGCCCTACCCAACGCAACCTTGAGATATGACCACACTAATATGAAACACGTTGTATATCACCCATGTTCAAATGGACAGGCAGAGATTTTTGTACGTTTGTGTAAACAAACATTGAAACGTATTTTAAGTGAAAGAGTAGCACCGCAGGTGCTTCACGAAAAGTTACTTTCTTATCTATTTGATTACAGAAATACTGTGCACTGTACAACAGGACAGTCGCCCGCAAAATTAATGTTTGGCAGAGACTTAAGGTCACGTCTCGACTTAATTTTTCAAAAAAGCGAATATCGGGTGATTCGTTTCAGTCTAACCATGATAAAATACGAGTACTTAAAATCGGAGACAGGGTACGGGTCCGGTGGTACAGTGCCAGAAAAGAAACTTGGAAGTTGGGTTGTGTAAATAGGATTATAGGAAAGAGAATGTATGAGTTAACTATAAGAGAGACCTCTAATCACAGAGGTCGATGACACGCAAGACACTACTGCAGGGCCAGAATTTCGTGTGAAAATAGTATAGTCTTATCTGACACGCCGAGCCAAATCACGGCGGAAGTAACTTCGGGAAACAATGGGGAACAGGTTCCTTATACCCTGCCAACTAGACCAGTGTTACCTGAAGTACTATCCCCGCGTACACGTTCACAGCGCCCAAAAAGGAAGGTTGATTATGCCAAGTATTATAAGTAGGTAGGTATATAATAAATATTATGTAAGTACTCATTAATTTTATATTTTTATTTTCTGTTGTCTACAGGATTCAAAATTAGTGTGGAGGAATGATATGTATCGCCATCCTTGTCTAATTAGGTATCTACTGTGTACAATTATATAAGGCAACTACTGTGAACTTGCTTGTCAGTAATATACCATCTTCTACGCTATTCGCTTGTTTATTTTACATACACCCACAGTTAGGAATATCGCAGGGCTACATGCCTGCAATTTGCATTTTACAGACAACAAGTTACTTCATAACAAACAGTTTGGTTTCACTAAAGGGAGGAACACAACGGATGCAGGAGTTGCACTTGTGAAACATATATTTAACGCTTGAGAGGAAAAGCAGGATGCCATTGCTATATTTTGTGATCTATCAAAAGCTTTTTATTGTGTTGATCATGAGACTTTGCTACTGAAATTAGGTTATTATGGTGTTTCGAACAGCTCACTTGGCTTACTCGAGTCTTACCTCACTGGTAGAGTACAAAAAGTAAACATTAATGGCACCGACTCTTCTGGCGCCTCATTAGTCATGGGAGTACCCCAGGGGTCGATATTAGGGCCCCTTTTAAAAAAGTAGCACTTGACGATGTAAATAATACCCTTTCGGAAATATTGCATTGGTTCACAAGTAACAACTTGCTGCTCAATGCGAAGAAAACAAAATGTGTAAAATTTACTATGCCCAATGTTAGACAGGTGGATACTCATATTACTATGAATAATGAATTAGTTCAAATAGTCAATACCACAGTTTTTCTTGGGATAACTCTAGATAGTAAACTACAATGGGGTCCTCATATCACAGACTTGGCGGAAGACTTAGCTCAGCTGCCTATGCGGTTAGAAAGATAAGGTCACTGACTGACGAAAAAACGGCACGATTAGTTTATTTTAGCTACTTTCTACTATAAATAAAATAAATCTAACTACTTTGCAATATTCCGCCACATGCAAATTACCCAACTCTCGTATTTATTCATGCACAAGTGGGTTTGGAGGGCGGACTTGTGTATGAATTTGAATTTGATTTGAATTCAATATTACAAAGTAGTTAGATTTATTTTATTTAACTATGGACTTCCGAAAAGTAACGCCTGATAGTATTAACTTTCTACTATGTCATATGGTCTGCTGCTGTGGGGCTCAGCTGCCGATATTGAGACAATATTCATATTACAGAAACGAGCTATACGAGCAATCTATAGACTCGGACCCCGTGACTCGCTGAAAGAACTATTTAAAGAAATTAATAATTTAACAGTTGCTTCTCAATATGTTTACGGCAACATCTTATAACATCATCATCGTCTATAACATAGATCTCTTCAAAAAAAATTCCGATAACCATAATTTTAATACAAGAAATAAAAATAAACTGGCAATGACAAAAATTAGACTTCATAAAGTTGGTAATTCGTTTGTAGGCAAATATATAAAAATTTATAATAAAATTCCTCAGGATTTGGTTGACATGCCTCTTAATAAGTTTAAAATAGTAGTGAAAAATGTTTGATGATGAAAGGCTACTATAATGTTGACGAATATCTGAATGACAAAAATGCATGGTCACCCTAATCTTCTGTTGTTGGCCACTCATATAATACAATATAAACTAATTGTAATAATGTAAACAAAACAATATTAAGAAAGAAAATGGATAATCTACCTGAGTTTCTTGCTGGTCTCTTCTCAGGAGAACCAACTTACCAAACCAGCGAAATAATCATTTTCTAATGGTTATTTATGTACTTACTTAATTTAGTATTTTTATAATATTACTTGACAAAATTGTAAAATTTTGACATTCATAATGTGCTATTTATGTGCCTGATGTCAGTCTGCCAGCATTTCTGTCGTCGGTCCATAGCACCGAAGAATTAGTCAGGAAAATTTTGACAAACGCACTGATTGATTTCGAGGTGCGATGCAAGACCGATGCCATAAATGCTTGGAGGATATCTTGTCCCGACACTGACCTGCCTTCACGCCTAGACTCACAGCGACTGTGGGATTTGCCGCTCTGTAAATTGAGAATTAATACACTTCTGTCAATATTTCAGAGCGTGCACGCCTACTAGCTGTTGGAGAATGGGAGTCAGGGTTATGGATCCAGGTGCTCCCATCGCCCAACATCGGTACAATGTTGGACGACACAACCTTCCGCATTGCCACTTGCCTTCGGCTGGGTACACCTTGTGTATCTCCGCATCATTGCACCTGTGGAGTAGCCGTCGATAATCTGGGACACCATGGCCTTTCTTGTAGCAGAAGCACAGGCCGTATACCTCGGCACGCTATTCTAAACGACATAATTCGTAGGGCTCTTTCCACCGCAGGTCTTCCGGCCGTACGTTTACCAAATGTTTTTGCACGAAGCGATGGAAAGAGACCGGACGGTATGTCGTTGCTACCGTGGAAGATGGGAAGGCCTTTGGTGTGGGACGCTACATGCGTTGACACCTTAGCACCTTCACACCTTCCAAGCACATCCGGATGTGCCGGCGCTGCTGCTGCATCGGCTGAAGACCTCAAACGGCGTAAATATGTAGGTGATTACATATTTGAGCCGTTTGGGGTTGAGACACTGGGGTCATGGGGTCCGAGTGCTCGTCGCCTTTATAGAGACATTGCTAAACGCTTAATCGATGCTTCTCAGGACCAGAAGGCTGGCTATTTTCTGGCCCAAAGAATAAGTATCGCCATCCAACGTAGCAACACAGCCAGCATTCTGGGAACCTTCCCAGTTGGCAATGACGCGGAGGATTTTTTAAACGATATTTTTAATGTAAATATTTGTAGTATATAATTATTTTTATACTCAGAAAAAAAAAAGTTTTTAATAAAAATCTTTCAATTTACCAATTTATTTTATTTACTCCAAATTTTCCAACGAATACTGATATAGATGCGTAACTTGCATAACACTTTATAAACACGAACTCACCTGGGTCGTTGGTGGCACTGCCCAATAGAATTTCTTCATCAGTGCTACCAACGCACAGAGTGCGGTTATAAAAATAAACTACTCCCTCCGTGTATAAAAATAAACTACTCCCTCCGTGTTATCGGCTTAGCAAGGTTGGTCATTCTTTCAAGGAGGAAGGTATACGCTTTTATAATAAATTGTCTGAATCGGTCCTTTGTATGCCCGACAATAAATTTAAAACCATTTTAAAGACCACTTTATGTCAAAAAGCATATTATAAGACAATTGATTACCTTAACGTTAAAAGTGTCTGGCTTGAGCATGGTGCAGGCACCTCCTAAAATGCCGTAATTGTAGCATATTTTGTACTGTCGTGACTATATACTTATTTTTTTTTGGTCCATTATACACGCCCTTTTTGATTTTGACACATTTCATTTCATTTCATTAATTTTTTCTATTTTCTACATATATTTATGTAGTTTACATGTAAAAAACAGAATTTTCCTAAGTTCTTTAACCTAAATCAAGAAAAACATCAAGTGGCATCTAGGTGTAAGTTTGAAAAATGTGGTGGCAACCAATGGGGTAATATGCATGCAAAAAAGTAAAACTTTGGAGCCGTTATAAAAGACAATGTCTGAAGTGATTGGTAGAAGTGGTATTGGTCTGTGTGATGTTGCTTCTTTTACCTAGGATTGCGACGGATTTAAATAAATATGGACTTCAGGGATGGGGACGAGGAGTTCAGTGCTCCTGGGAAACTCAAAATCTCAAAGCATTTTATTACACGGATCACAACACTTGTACTTGGGACATAAGTGAAGTGAAAGTAAAAAGTAATCAACGTTTTCTGTTGATGCTTTCCAAATTTTTGACGAAATGAGTTTCTGTAGAGTGGCGTGTCTGACCAACTGCGTTTCTGTCGAGTTGCGGGTCTGGCCAACTGCGTATCTGTCGAGTTGCGTGTCTGACCAACTGCGTATCTGTCGAGTTGCGTGTTTGACCAACTGAGTATCTGTCGAGTTGCATGTCTGACCAACTGCGTATCTATTCCCGAGAGATGACGAATTGCGTTTACGACCAATTGCGTTTCTGACGAAATGCTATGAATCCCAATGGATGACTGCGAGTTTGTCAAAACCCCTCTTCAGCCGCATACTTAACCGGATGTTCGTAAAACAGTAACTATAGAAAAAAAAAATCTTTTCCAGCTTTAAAGGCCATTTTTTGTAAAAACAGAGCGTCCTCCCGTTCCCCTTTAGAATCTAAATGGCTTAACTAGACTAAAATCATGATGGTAGTTCATATAATGAACTTTCAAGAACTACAGAAAACTAAAAGGCATGGGGCACACTAAAAGTTTTGCACTTCTAGCTAATCGGAACCATTTGAATTAGGAATGTTATATTTTTTTAAACGTTGCAACCTTCTTAGTAATAAAAGAAAACAATTGGCGGGAAATCATTTGTCAATTGTTTTTTATCACACATCAAAGTTCTACGTATGCAACGAAAATGGAATTAAGTCGAAAAGATTTTAGAGCGATGAATTTTAATGATTTTAAAAGTTCTCTCTCTCCGCAAGACTGTGCCGCTCGTCTTCAAAATGCTTTTGGTAGAGAAGAACCTTGTTTGAGCACCGTGAGGTGATGGTTTGCTGAATTTGAGAGAGGTCAAGTTTCATTACATTTTACAATTTCGTGAAGGGCGGCCTTCAAATGCCGTCAACGAAAATAATGTGGCTACTGTTAAGCGGTTAATTCAAGAAAACCCACGGATTACCTATAAGACAATTCGAGGACTATTGGGGATTGGTATGAGTCAAATCCAGAAAATTTTACACGAAGAATTGAAAGTTCGGAAAGTTTATTGTCGTTGGATCCCTCATGAACTGACAGCGGGGCAGAAGCGGGCTCGCGTGGAATGGTGCTCACAGATGCTACTGAAGACGACCACGGACAATCTAATGCTGTTTATGACATTGTCACATGAGACGAAACGTGGATTTATTGTTTTGAACCCGAAAAAAAACAGCAATCTTGTGAATGGGTGTTTGAAAATGAGAACAAGCCAACAAAAGTGAGGCAGGCGAGAAACGTTGGTAAAACAATTATCGCGTTTTTTTTCTCAGCTACGGGTCCCATCTGTACAATTCCACTTGAAGATCCAAAGAGTGTTAATGCGAAATGGTATTCTACCATTTGTTTACCCAGGGTGTTAGAAAAAGTTCGCGAAAGACGAGCCAAAAGCCACGTTCTCCTAAATCATGACAACGCTTCTTCACACACGGCCAACAAAACAAAGTCTTTTTTAGCTTCCGAAAAAGTACAACTCGTCACCCATCCTGCGCATAACCCCGACCTAGCACCCTTTTATTTTTTTTTTTTTAATTTCGCGGCCTAATGCCGCGGCCGCTCTAACGTCCGTTGCCGGGCCTCTCTGGTTACTAGCAGAGGGTATGTCCAGTGGCGCCCGGTGGACTTTGACCACCTTCGCGAGCATGACTTGCTCGCAGAAGAATCTGCGTCGCACGGTACGTGAGGTCACCATGCTGCCTCTGCAGCCAATCATCCATGATCGGTCTCACCGCCGCGATGATGGTGGTACCCCACTTGGGTTGCTCAAGTCGCACCCTCCATGACTCCATGAGATCCTGGCGGAGTTGGGACCGCTGGTCCTCGATTTCTCCAGACGCAGGCCTGTGGTCCCGCTCCAGCGCCTCCTTGCGCCATTGGAACAATGACGCAAGGGCTCTCGCTTCCAGGTCCCATGGAGGGGTCCCGGCTAGGAGAAATGCAGCCTCTCCGGAGATCGTGCGGTACCCCCGTATGGTTCTGACGGCCAAGGTTCGAAGTGGTCTGTTTAACAGAGTCACGTTCCCCTTGACCGCCAACCTATCCACCCATACTGATACGGCCCCTGCTAGGAAGTACAAATAAAACGACTTAAAACAATTAACGTGACTTTAATAGCAGGGAACCTAGGGTTTATATAATAATAGTAGCTAATAGTGTGTCGGTCGAATAGGATCACATATACTGTTTACGGAAGTGCCCGGTGCACTTAACTTTGGGTCTACTGGCGACGGCGGTCGGCCGGCAGGGTCCGCTGGTGTCCTCCAATTAATTTTGCTCTTAACAGGCCGAGATGCTCCGGATGGTAGGCCACGGAGCGACGGCGCAGCTTCAGGCTGCTCAGCAACAAAATCTTCACAAATAGGCTTTTCTAAGCCCCAAAGTAGCTCTGGAATAGACACAAGCAGCGGATTAGATACCGGCTCAGCACCGCTTGCCGCAGGCCCCACACGTAAATCGCCGTACAGGTTCCCTAGTTGTCGGACGCGCTGCACAATCATTTACATGTGGGTACACGGCAAGGTTACACATAACACAGGATAACACAAACATGGGAACAAGGAAAACACAGACAGGTGGTTGGCCCCTTCCTATATATCCGGCTTGTCAAGCTGTTCTCTCTGAGACAGTCTTGATAATGCCTCGTTTAGAGGCGAAACAATTGTCGACGTTTTGTTGTCCTTTTAATTCTGCGAAAAATTAATGCTATTATATAATTTTAAAAAGTTTTTTCTTAAAACATTTTACTTACCATTGTAATTTAATACAATTTAATTATTATAAAGTTTTTTCTTAAAACATTTTACTTACCATTGTTTTGTCATGGATTTTCGCCAAGTAACGCCTGTTTCTATCCAATATTTGTATTAAATTGTAAAAGTTAGCGGCGGTTACGACAGTGGCGTGTAGACTTGGTTATTATTACTAACTTTTTGTCCTTCGAATGCTGCGCGACGTCTTTTATCAACTCGGTTCGGCAATTAACCCTAATGGCCCGCCTCCCGGCGTCTAGTGACGTGACCGCTACTCATCGAGGCGTCTTCCCATTGGTCGGCCGGTCGAACGTTATCGTTGCGATCTCAGCCGGCACACAAAACAATGGACTAAGGAATTTCTCGTTCAGAAAACCGGTCTACTCACCTTCTAGACGATTCGAATGTAGTGATGTGACGAAACGCAAAATGTGCCTTGTCGATGTATGCACATCGTAACAATACGGGAGCCCCATATAGGGCCATACTCCGCACGATCCCCAGGTACAGTCTCCTGCAGGAGGCGTTGGGTCCCTTTAGGTTGGGCATCAGTCGCGAAAGCGCGACCGATGCCTGCGTCACCTTGGGGACCAAACTTCGGAAATGTGGTCCGAAGTTCCATCGGCTATCAAGTACGATCCCTAGGTACTTCATCGAGGGCTTGATGCCGATGCTAACGCCTCCCACATTTATGCTGGAACCTTCGGGTGGACCGTTCCGAGGTCTGTGAATACACAGAACCTCGGACTTGTGCAAGGCCACCTCCAGTCCCAGCTGCCGTATCCGACCCACGACTCGAGCAACACCCGTCGTGACCTTGAGTGCTGCCTCCTGGTACGTTGCACCCCGCGCCGTGACGAGGGTATCGTCGGCGTAGCACGTTACGCCGACGCCCTAGGCAACGCACCCCGCAGCACCCAGTCGTAGCCGATGTTCCACAGAAGCGGCCCCAGGACTGACCCCTGCGGAACACCGCACGACACATCTCGCCGAGCTGGCCCGAGCCAGCTGGGGAAAGATATGGTCCTCTCCGAGAGATAGGCCCCGACAATACGACGGAGGTAGAGAGGCGTTTCGTGATACACGAGCGCCTCCCTAACGCAGCTCCATGTCAAGGTGTTGAACGCGTTGTCGATGTCAAGAGACACCGCCACCACCACCTTGCCCTGCGAGACTGCTTCCTCCGTCAGGCTCTTCACGCGCATGATCGCGCTCACGGTGGAGCGTCTCCGACAGAAACCGAACTGGTTATCCGCCAGGTCTGGCCCCACACTCGTGAGATGCTCGACAAGGCGTTCCGCGATAATTCGCTCAAAGAGCTTACACACCTCGTCGAGCAACACGATCGGCCGATATCCGGACGGTGAGTCCAAGCTAAAGAGCCCCATCAGTCGAGGCCCGAGTTCTTCGAGGGCCAGGACCCATGCACGGCCAGGAATGCCGTCGGGTCCGGGGGCAGTGATTTTCCGGCGTTTAAGCCGGAGTACTGCCGCACCTAGCTCCCCCACCCTGACTTCGGGTACGTCGTCTTCGCTGGTGCTATCCGCGTCGGGCAGAGACGGAGCCATGCGCGGAGGGACGTGCTCCTCCGCGCTCGTCGGAAACACGGAGCCCATGACCCGCTCCAGCTGCTGCGGCTGGAGACTCTGGGTCAGTGGGGGCGCCCTAGGTCGGAGTTTCTCCCTGACCTGTAGGTACGGGCGCCCCCATGGGTTCTGCTGCAGGGTCTCCAGGAGCTCCTCGCGGGTCGCCGTCTTGGCCCGCTTTATCGTCTCCTGGAGAATATCTTTGGCCTCCCTGTATGCTTGAAAGAGCTCTGCCTCTCGTGCTGCCGCGTCGCCTGGGCGGCGATGCCTCCGGCGAAAACGGGTGTACCGGCGGCGGGCGGAGATGCATGCTGCGCGCAGCTCTGCAATCTCCGGCGACCACCAGTACACCTGCTTCCTGGCCGGTCTGGGTGTAACCCTAGGCATCGTCGCCTCACAGATTTGCGACATGGCTCTCCTGAACCACTCCGCCTCGGCATCCACATCGGCAGGCCGGTCCGGTGCCGGAATCCAGACCTGCACGATGGATGCCTCCAGGAGAGCTTACCGATCAAGATGGTGAAGTGTCCATCGCGGATCCGGGGGATTTGCTACCGGCTGTGGGAGGTCAGGTGAGGGGACGACATCGAACCGGATGTACCGATGGTCCGAGTGCGTCTCCTCACCCTCCTCCACGCGCCAGCCTGTAATATGGCGCGCGAGGTCAGGGGATGCAAACGTTACGTCTACGATCGATTCCCCCCCTCGCCGCCAAAAGGTGACGACATTCCCCCGGTTGAGGACCTCCAGACCACGTGTTCTAGTCCAGTCCTCAAGAAGCCTCCCCTTGTCCCTGGTTTCCCGGGAGCCCCACGCCTCACTCCAGGCGTTGAAGTCTCCCAGGAGCAGGACAGGGCGAGGACGGCACGCAGCGAAGACGACGTCGAGCTCAGTGAGCCATAGCTCAAACTGAGACTCGCCAAGGTTCGGCGAGATGTAGGCCGACACGACCGCAAACCCTTCAAATTCCGCCGCAACACATCCCCGGCGGCTTGCAATCAATGCAAGGCGCGAGGTGTCCACGGCGGAACCCCCAAAAATGCAACGGGACGACCTAGCACCCTGTGGTTTCTGTATTTTCCCCAAAATCAAAGATTTGTTGAGAGATTTCACTTTTACCAACTCTGAAGAGGCAGTGATAGCGTTCAATCAGCACGTAGAAAACATGCCTTCAGATATGTGGTCCTTCTGTTTTAAAAAATGGTTCGATCGCATGAAAAAATGTTTAAAATGTAAAGGAGAGTATTTTGAAAATCATTAAACATAATATTTTGGTTTTACCATGTTGTTTTTTTATGTTACGCAAAACTTATAGTGTGAAGCCATTATTGGTGAAATAAATAAATAAAATATAAACTAAAATAACGGTTATTATCTTTAAAATTTTAAAAAAATTATTTAGATTCGTCAAAAGTTGGTGTGACTCTACCGAGGGTTCCAAAATGCAACGAGACTGAGAAGAGCCCTCAAGAAACTCAGTTCGGCTTTTTTCAAAATATTTCATCTTAAATCTAATACAGAGTTATTTAGAAAGAAGCAATTCGTGTTACAACCAGGCAGCCTTGTCATCTAAGAAATCATTAATACTATAATAAGCTTTATGGCACAATTTACTTTTTACTGTGACTTCGGAACCCTATTATATGCGTCACCTGACACGGACTTTTAATTGGTAATATTTTCTATTTACAATCCAAAGAGACGTTTGGCTGTACTGTATGGTAGGAGTATGTTAATATTGTGAAGGTGCCTGCTCATTCGCATACGACCTCATTGAGTTCATTGTAATTTTGTATTGGCTGGAAGGAATCAGACAATTTAAATATTAAAAAACATTTGAACGGAATCAAACAAATAAAGACAATTGAAGAAAGAAAATGGGATTCGAGCGAGGGCCGTGACGGGCACCTCAGCTCCGATAGAAGAATTATAAAAGTGTAATATCTATACTTATAATAAATCTATAGAAGTGAAAATTCTGTACATTGAATATATCAAAAAAATAAATGGCAGGGGGTGTTACTAGACCGACACCGAACCCAAAAATGTGATTAAAAAAATTTTTGTCTGTCTGTCTGTTCATGCATCACGCAAAAACTACCGGTTCGATTACGATGAAACTTGGTATAATTGTTCTTTAATATCCTGGGCACCACACTGGGTACTTTTTATCCTGGAAAAGGATATATACACTAAAAAACAGACTTAATTTTGCGGTTCGATCCCTAGACCCGAGTACTGTACCAACCGCAAATAATAAGTTTGTCGTAGGTTTTTTTTTCTTTTTATATTGGTTTCGCCAAATTGACGCCGCCCGCCTGGTGGTAAGTCGTGACGACGTCTAGCGATTGTGGACCACTCTCACAGCACACAATACTATAGAGAGTGGCCCTCAACTTGACGACCTACTGATGTGCCTCTTCACGCTCCGCTTAAAGAACCCAGCGTTATGTGTGGGAAGAAACACGTGCACAAGCAGGGCGTTTCAGGCCACTATCGTTCGGCAGAGAAACGAACGTTTAAAACGTTCGGTTCTCGCGAACATGCTATCCACTGTGTGGGAGTAGCATCTCTGCGTTGTTCACGCGTTGTTCGGGGATCAGCAGGAAGAGGGTGGGATCAGATTGAAGAGCTCTTCAGTACGGGTTACGTCACCCGCAGTGGAGTTCACTATTGGGCGCTACACACAGCTAAGATACTATAATATTTTAACTTAAGATACAATATCGCTCGCCATACAATTCAAAAGACTATTACACACGACGTAGATAATAAATAATATTTCATATTTTAGTATCTTAAGATGAATTTTTATGGTATAATAGAAGATATAATAGATAAACTGGTGTGGGGAGGCTTTATGAACGCAATAAAACCCAAAACAATGGTTTTTAGAACTTTTGTCTGTGTGTCTGAATGTTTGAACACGCTAATCTCAGAAACGATTTGATTTTTTGATTTGAATTTGCGGTTTGGTTTTCAATCGCTTCATAAATAAAAAGTTATGTAGATCTAAAGTAACACGCAGGCGGAGCTGCGGGCAACAGCTAGTATGTAATAAATTGTTAAATACAAACAGTATCGGGGAAACCGAATGATTTTAATTCCAGTAGATAAGATCCCTAGTACTTATACGCAACGTTATTCAAGGTTACAGTACCTAAGTATGTAGCCTAATAATATAGTTGCTACATTATTACTATATATAAATGGCGAATTATCCCCCCTTAGCTCTCGAGAACTGCTTATGCTAGAACGATGGTTGACCCCTCTATGGATAGCCCTCGATCTGGAGGCAAGCCAAAAAATAGAAAATTTGACCTAGCCCTAAGGGGTCAAAAGTTATGGGCTAAAACCTTGGCCAAAATCTTGGCATCCGCCAAGACACCGTACTAGTAGTTTATGAATGATCAATTAAAACGTTAAATAACACTTCATAAATACAACACTAACACAGCAACAACCGTTGTTCACGTTTAACCTTTACGATAAAACATATTACCCACATACTATAGTTAGATAAATCTTTTTTTTTTTTTTTTTTTTTTTTAGTTCCGCGACCAAGGCCGCGGCCGCTCTAACGTCCGTTGCCGGGCGTCTCTGGTTACAAGCAGAACGTATTTCCAGTGGCGCCCGGCGGACTTTGACAACCTCTGTGGTCTCTGCGGGGGTTGGGTCGGGATGATAATCCCGCGTCGTTGGGGGTAGGGTTTTATCCCGCGTCAGTGAGTGAATCTGGTTGCGTGCTATGGGGCAAAGGCCCCGCAGCACGCAAACCTTCTAGCCTGCTTCTGTAAGGACGACGGGTGGCGATCCCGCCGTCCTCAGGCCCCGATCATGGAGGTCGATGGTCTTGGGCGTAGATGAGTCTGCGGCGGCCACGCCGCTGACTACGGAACTCGGCGGGGAGGGCACGCTCCCTCTCCCTCTCGGCCGCCTCCTTTGCGAGCACGACTTGCTCGCAGAAGGACACGGCCGCGTTCCACCTACTCCCGCTGGAGACCATGGCTTCAAGCATGGTCTCCAGCGAGAGGGTATCCACGCCCAGACCCACTACGAGGTCCCGGCGCTGACTCGCCCACGCTGAGCACTCCACAAACGTGTGGAGTGCGGTGTCGTCGTCGGAAACCTCGCAGTGTTGACACCGGGGTGTGACCTCACGATGGATGCGAAACAGATAGCTACCGAAGCATCCATGCCCGGTAACGATCTGCGTTGCACGATACGTGAGGTCACTAGTTAGATAAATCTGCACTACATTGCTCTACTACTACCTACCTACATATTATATTAAACTTAATTTAATCTGACAATCTTTAAAATTGCCTCAAACACCTTCTCTGATAACGTCTGCCAGCTCTCGGTCTATTACAGAAGCAAAAGCTCAATGCTCAACATGAAAAATATCGATCTTTTGTATTTATTCTATTAAATCACTGTCATTAAATCTATTAATACATTCACAAATGGATAGAGTAGTTCAATAGGAAGGTTTTTGTTATAATATTTGTCAAGCGGGCGTGCCCCGGGCGTCCGCTAGTCTATTATAAATTATATTTTTACAAATATGCTTTGTTAATTTTTTTACCGGTAACGGTAATAGGCTTGCAAAGTGTGGGTTACACTTTGTGCCACCTCTTTGGGAATATAGGCGGGATTAACGGCCGAATACTGAAACGTCACTCAAACATTTAATTAAAGATTCTATATATATAAGATAAATCAAAGATTAACTGCTTGAGCAGCCCTAAAACTATAATGTTTCATACCCAAACGTCACTTTTGAGTGTCTGAATATTTAGTGACGTTTCAGTATTCGGCAAAAATACACGAGACTGTATCAGTATCAGTATTGAGTAGAAGGCTGTCATTTAGCACCAGATCCTTCCATGTTACATATTAGATTTATTCCCCAACAGACCTCATGAAACGATGACATAGACCCCATTGGGGTCCTTTGGCAAATATTTTTCTTTAATCCCAACGGGAACCCAATGGGGTCCGTCTGATGGATTCCGTTGAGAATAATACACATATTATTAGTGCCAATAAAGTCAACAAAGACGCCGTTATCACAAAAGCAGAACAACCGCCACAATAATGGTATCGTTTATTCAAGTGTTCGGTTGAACAAGCAGCGGCAGCGGCTACAAGTGGATTACACTCTTTATGTTATTAACTAAACAAACATTCAATCTCAACTATGTTGGTAGCAGCTCATTATAAATCTACAATTTTTGTTCACATTTTATTTAAGTAATTACCCCTACCGCTGGCCATCTTTATGAACTTCGGACCGTGACACTTTGCACTCGAAAGATTATAAAAAAATCAATAAAAACCTGATCGAATATTTCATCCAGCTAGTCAGCTAGGCACAGAGAACCTGTCGAGGGCACGAGAATTACTATAGTAAATAACGCTGGTAGATTTAAATACAAGAGTAAAAAGAAGTTCGACAGGTAAGTTTACCTACTACATATTAATTAGTTCCTTATCTCAATTAAAATTATTTGCCTCACACCACAACCACAACTAGCTACTGATTACAATGCAAATTGGGCAGCGACACTTTTGCTTTTTGTATATTCACCGCTTTGTACTCAATTCTATTTGTCAGCGAGGACATAAAATAATGGAAACACTGCGTACAGAGAGAAATAATCTTATATTAGAATAAGTTATAAAATTAATGGCGGCGTCCTTTACGGAATATACGAGCGCGCGGCACAACTCTGCTTCATGATGATTTTGAGTGTTCTCACGTTCGACTGAAGGTTGCATCAGTTTATATGTGACGGATGGCGGTGGTGGCAGCTGACGTGTGATCCGAATCACGCGCCACGGTGAATCGCTCGTATATCTTAGTCGATGTATCGTACGGTTCCATTCGTAGTTAGTAGTGGGCCGCAGGGTGTAGCGTCATTCAAAACGCGTTCCTTGTGTGCGCGTTAACATACTGGGGGCCCTTGAAAGAACTTTCAAGATTCCTTGATCAGCGGACAGATTCTGTTAAGGGCACGCCTAATGGTTCCCTTTGCTGTGTGTAGATCCACCACTCGAGGCACGTTGTCCGCTCCGGGATACAGCTTGGAGACTCTGCCTAGGCGCCACAGTAGCGGCGGCAGAGCGTCGTCCCTAATGATAACGAGCTCACCCTCATGTACGTCTCTACACCGGGTCTTCCATTTGTGACGCTGCTGGAGCTCTGTTAGGTATTCAGTCTGCCATCTTTTCCAAAAGTGTTGCCTCATTTGCTCTAGGAGGCGGTATCGGTTCAAACGGCCAGGGTTGGTATCCAGTAGTAATGGTGCCGGAATCGATGTCAGTGACCTGCCAAGAAGAAAGTGTCCTGGTGTGAGCGCCACGAAATCATTAGGGGATGACGAGAGAGGGGATATGGGTCTACTGTTAAGTATAGCCTCAATTTGGCAAACAGGGTACACAACTCCTCAAATGTAAGATGTGTGTTGCCCAGGATGCGTTTAATATGAAATTTTGCGGCCTTGATCCCGGCCTCGGCACTTCCGTTGAACGCTGGGGCGTAAACTGGCGTAAATATAAAGCGAATAGACTGATCAGCTGCAAACTCTACTATAGAGTCGTTGTGAGTTTTAAATAAATGTTCTATTTCCTTTGCGGCTGCTACAAAATTCCTACCGTTATCGCATAGGATCTCCGTAGGTTTGCATCGACGTGCTATGAAACGTTGTAGGGAAAGTAAGAATGAGTCCTTAGACAGTTCACTAACTGCCTCTAGGTGTATACACTTGTACTTAAGACATATGAAAAGACAGAGATAGCACTTTGTTATCTTACAACCACGACCCCGACGATCGGTGATAAGGAAGGGGCCTCCGAAGTCTAGAGCTACCGCTGAGAAGGGAAAGTCTGGGATTACGCGTTGAGTAGGTAAATCTCCCATTATATTAGACATATGCTTAGGATTAACACGATTACATTTTACACACATGCGAGCCGTACGCCGCGCCAGATCCCTACCCCCGACCACCCAGAAGCGTTCGCGGACTGACGATAACATCAGTTGAGGGCCTGCGTGTAGAAGACGCGTGTGTTCGTTAGCAAATATGAGTTGTGATAGTGTGTGTTTGGAGTGTAGAAGTATGGGGTGCTTTGTGTTATACTCTAGAAGACTCTTTCTAATTCTCCCCCCCACTCGCAGGATTCCCCGAGTGTCTACAAAGGGCGATAGAGAGGCAAGAGCGCATTTGGGATTCAATGATTTATTGTGACATAGTAATTCAATTTCATTAGGAAAGGACTGTTGTTGAGATAGTTTAGACAAAGTGTACAATGCTTCTTCAAGCTCAGTGACACTGAGTGGGCCAGAGTGGCCTTGTCCCTTGCAATTATAAACGAAACGTAAGACATAAGCTACGATGTGTTGTAGTTTTTTAAAAGAGGAATGGTTATCAAAGTTTATTATAGGAGTAGAATCTGTGCTCGCAAGGAGTGATACCTGGGGAGTCGCCTTGGTCTCAGGTAGGTCATGGTTGTGTGCATTATCTGGCGACTCAGGCCAAAACACTTCGGGTTCCATTAAGAAACCAGGGCCATGCCACCAGCATGCATTTGATTCAACATGTTGTGTGTCTATTCCCCGAGATGCATGATCAGCGGGGTTGAGAGCAGTGGGCACATGGCGCCACACTGAGCCAGTAGTGAGTTCCTGTATGGTTGAGACACGGTTGGCGACGTAAGTCTTCAACAGATTAGTGGGTGTTTTTAACCACCCTAACACAATAGTGGAGTCGGACCAAAAAGTGTTCCTTGCTATGGGCTTGCGAAGCGCAGTGTTTACTGTGGCACTGAGTCGTGCCCCCAATAAAGCTGCACACAGTTCCAAGCGGGGTATAGTGGTTGCCTTTATAGGGGCAACACGGGACTTGGCACAGAGAAGGTGACAGGATTGACTTACTGTCACGGAGGTTGATTTAGCGTAGATGCAGGCTCCATAGGCAGCCTGTGACGCGTCACAAAACGTATGCAATTCAATAGTACAGGTTGCGTCTAGCACTATGTGTCTAGGTATGCTAAAACGACTAAGACAATCAATGTTAGTAGTAAAACGAGCCCAAGCCCGCCCCACCTCCTCAGGTACGGGCTCATCCCAGCCTATCTTGAGGGTCCACAATCTTTGTATCATAATTTTAGGTTTGACGGTACACAAGGTCAAAAGACCTAATGGGTCAAAGATCTTAAAGGTTGTGGATAGTATTGATCGTTTAGTCACTATGTCTGGGTTACCCTTATGTACGTCAAAGTGAAGCGTGTCCTTTGACGGTGCCCAGATGAGACCTAGTGTCTGATGAGATGAGATGACGTGTTTCTAAAATTAAAATGGCCGGAGAGTTTGACCGGAACTTTCTCAGGTTAAAGCAGCCCTGGGATAGGGCCCGAACCACCTCATCCTTAATATGCAACAGGTCACTCTCAGAGTCAGAGCCGCAGAGAAGGTCGTCACAGTAAAAGTCATTTTGAATGATCTGCTTGATGAGTGGATCCGAGGCCTCTTCCCCGAGTTGCCATAAGCACCTGGCAGCTAAGAAGCTGGCGCTGGCGAAACCGTAAGTGACTGTGTTGAGTTGGAGCGTGCGGAGAGGGAGCTCCTCGCTTTCCCGCCATAGGATTAATTGTAAATTTCGATCTAGTTCATTTAGAGTGATTTGACGATATTTTTTTTCAATATCGCCTGACAAGATGTAGGTATAGTGTCGGAACCTTAATAGAATATTAAATAGAGAGTCCTGAATGTTAGGACCTACCATCTGTAAGTCGTTGACAGACATATTAGAGGAGGTCTTAGCGGAGGCGTCGAAGACTACGCGCAATTTGGTTGACTCACTATTTTCTTTGAACACCGGGTGGTGTGGAAGGAAATAGGATATTGTCTCTGGGGGACGACGACGACCCATATCAGATAAGTGACCCAAGTCAGCATACTCTTTAATGAAGTTGGAATACATTGCCTTTAATTCAGGATTTCGTTTCAACCTTTTTTCTAAACTAAGAAAACGTCTCTTAGCAGGCGAATAAGAATCTCCTAGACAAGTAGGTGCGTCTATAAGTGGCAGCCTTACACAAAACCTACCACCCGGCAGGCGGTGGGTGTTGGCAGTGAAATGCACTTCACACTCAGAGGGGGGACATATGGCTAGATTTTCGCTAGGAAAATCTTCATAGTCCCAGAACTTGGCGAGATCAGCACTGAGCTCGGCTTCGATTGAAAAATTACAGTGTATGACAGCTCCCTGTGATTTGGGAATGGCAATAGGTCCCGCTATGAGCCAACCCAGCTTAGATTTGTGCAGTGTGGGCAGGTTAGGTCCCAACGGTTTACGCTGGGAACCTAGTACATGCCAGAATAAGTCAGCTCCCAAGAGCACTTCAACGCTTTGTGGTTGGTTGAAGGCCGGGTCTGCTAGACATATGTGTGAGGGAAGCCTTAAGGCGCTTGTGTTAATATATTGTTTGGGAAGACTTTCAGTTATGTGTTCTAACACTAGAAAGTCGTGAGTACATGTGAAGACACCATGTCTTGCTTTAATCTGAGCGACGCACTGCTCAGGAATGAGGTTAACAGGGGTGTCCCCTATACCTAAGACGCTTCTGACGTCTGCTGTGCGAGATGACAGCTGAAGGCGAGTTTTTAAACTGCTGGTGATGAATGAAGATTGACTACCGGAGTCGAGTAGGGCCCGGACAGTGACAGACTGACTTGTGTAGGGGTTGACCACATCTATCAATGCTGTTGACAGCAGTACCAATGAACCATGGATGACTGACATGACCGCAGACGACTGGCCTGCAGCGTTCTCGGCCGCTGCAGTGACAGACGAGGATGTTTGCGATGTGGATGTGGTGTGTCTGTGCAACTGTGTATAGTGCCGTTTTCTACATACGCGACAGCCACCTATGCGACACTGTGGCGAGGTGTGACCTGGCCGCAAACAGTTGCTACAGAGAGATAGCCTCTTAACCATGGCCCACTTCTCGTCAAGGAACAGGGCCTTGAAGACGTGGCAGTCGTAAACGCGATGTTTCCCCTGGCATGCAACGCACGGCTCCGTTTTAGCATCATCTGAAATGACGAATGACTTAGTGTGCTTGCTAGGGATAGGGGGCTTAGGTTGCTTGTCTGCTTTAGTTTTGTTTAGTGTTTCTAGAATGTTGGCACGGGAAGCCAAGAAGGACCTGAAGTCCTCGAGAGTGGGTAACTCAGGTGAGTCACCGCTGTGCTCCTCCCATTTGAGGCGAGTAGCAGCATCAAGCTTAGTCACTGCTAGGTGGGTGATTATTGTGTCCCAATAGTCCGTGGGCTGACCTAAGGCCTTAAGGGCACGCAAATTTTTAGATAAATTATCATGCAGGAAGCGAAGTGATTTGTTAGTTTCACGCTGTATAGGTTCAATCATGAGCAGTGAATCCATATGATTATAAATTAACTGACGTTTGTTATGGTATCTGTCACATAAGAGCTTCCAAGCTACAGGATAGTTTTCACGAGAGACCACCAGATTTTGGAGTACATGAGCAGCTTCACCTTCGAGGTATGAACTCAAGTAATGGAACTTGTGGACGGGCTGGATCCTATCATTTGAATGTATTAGAGACGAAAATGTATCATGAAATTCCAACCATTTAAAAAAAGCACCATCGAAGGGCTTTATTTTAATTTGGGGTAACCTAAAACCAGTACTTTCATTATGTGAGTTACTACAGCAGGAGTGGTTCAACGTCTGTTCAAGGCCAGGGTCCTGGTTGGAGCCTTCTGGTTGAGACAGCTTAAGGAAACTTTGAGCAGTTGCAATACATGTTTGTAATTTATCTTCTATCAAAGACCGTTCCTCTAGTTCTGTATCTAGGTTATCCCCGCTCAATACCTCTATCCGAGTCTGCAGCTCATCAAATATAGATAACAATTCCAAGAACCTGCTTAGCTTTATGTTCAACTTATTTACTTCGATTGCGTTCAATGGCATTTGGTTGGATACCAATGTTAAATAATTATGAAAGGCAGTTGCTTGTCCCTTGATCGAACTGCGCTTGACTCGAGCAGCAGTTAGACCACTGGGAAGTATGTCGGAAACAACTGGCTTGGGGTCAGTCATTGTTAAGATGCAAAGAAAAAAATTCTACCTCCGCAAGTAAAAATAAAAAAATAATTTAAATAGTACCTACGTGAAAAATAATAAAAAATAAAATAAGTTGAACGCAGGCAGGCTATTCGAATCACTCAAATAAATAGGGATTTATACTGAAGTTAAATAAAACTTTAAAAAGCTTACGCCCCTCGTATCAGCCAGATGCCCCGAGGCCGCAACGCAGGCGCCGAACCACTGTCACTGGGTGTCGACACACGAAGACTTGGGGAATTCTCACTGAAAATGTTTAAAGGGGGGTGCATAAGCGACTGTGCGTGCAAAAATACAAAAAGAAAATTAAGTTTGGATTGTAAGCTTGGTGCTCAGGCAAAGTGTGGACCGTACTGCATTAACCGAGTAGGTACCGACACAGTGTGATTGATGTAAGGTTGATGCTAGGCTGGTGCTAGGCTTGGTGTGGACCGTACTGCATTGGTGAGCAGGTACCGACACCGTGAGGTTACTGCGCAGGGTCAGTAGTGACAGCAAAGATGCTGTGCTAGTGATTATGCATTAAAGCAGTAAAGTGACTGCGTTATTTGTTTAAAATATGTAATGAGGTAGGTGGTTAGGCGGCGATGGCATGCATGCCGGCATGAACAACTGCGTGGAAACACTGCGTACAGAGAGAAATAATCTTATATTAGAATAAGTTACAAAATTAATGGCGGCGTCCTTTACGGAATATACGAGCGCGCGGCACAACCTTGCTTCATGATGACTTTGAGTGTTCTCACGTTCGACTGAAGGTTGCATCAGTTTATATGTGACGGATGGCGGTGGTGGCAGCTGACGTGTGATCCGAATCACGCGCCACGGTGAATCGCTCGTATATCTTAGTCGATGTATCGTACGGTTCTATTCGTAGTTAGTAGTGGGCCGCAGGGTGTAGCGTCATTCAAAACGCGTTCCTTGTGTGCGCGTTAACACTATTTTTTTTTGTTTTAACTATACAGGCTCCAGGACACAGGCGTGATACATGTCTGTACATACATCACGCCTGTATCCCCGAAGGGGTAGGTAGAGGTGCATTACACACTAACACTTTTAACCAATTTCGGTGGTCCCACGTAATTCTTTACCCGCGCACTAAAGAAAAACCATAACCATTACCATAGCCATTCAAACCTAAATTCAACAGCCAGGCCGGATGTTAAATAGGTTCTACATAGTAAATACCACTAAATAAAAGCGATCAATTCCTTGTTTAAACTAAAAGATAGGAAAAGGTAATTGACAAAATGTTTTGTTAGTTATAAACGGTACCTGGGGATCGTGCGGAGTATGGCCCTATACGGGGCTCCCGTATGGGCGGATAGGTTGGCGGTCAAGGGGAACGTGACTCTGTTAAACAGACCACTTCGGACCTTGGCCGTCAGAACCGTACGGGGGTACCGCACGATCTCCGGAGAGGCTGCATGTCTCCTAGCCGGGACCCCTCCATGGGACCTGGAAGCGAGAGCCCTTGCGTCATTGTTCCAATGGCGCAAGGAGGCGCTGGAGCGGGACCACAGGCCTGCGTCTCGAGAAATCGAGGACCAGCGGTCCCAACTCCGCCAGGATCTCATGGAGTCATGGAGGGTGCGACTTGAGCAACCCAAGGGGGGTGCCATCTTCATCGCGGCGGTGAGACCGGTCATGGACGATTGGCTGCAGAGGCAGCATGGTGACCTCACGTACCGTGCGACGCAGATCGTTGCCGGGCATGGATGCTTCGGTAGCTATCTGTTTCGCATGCATCGTGAGGTCACACCCCGGTGTCAACACTGCGAGGTTTCCGACGACGACACCGCACTCCACACGTTGGTGGAGTGCTCAGCGTGGGCGAGTCAGCGCCGGGACCTCGTAGTGGGTCTGGGCGTGGACACCCTCTCGCTGGGGACCATGCTTCAAGCCATGGTATCCAGCGGGAGTAGGTGGAACGCGGCCGTGTCCTTCTGCGAGCAAGTCATGCTCGCGAAGGAGGCGGCCGGGAGGGAGAGGGAGCGTACCCTCCCCGCCGAGTTCCGTAGTCGGCGGCCATGCCGCCCCAGACTACGCGACTACGCCCAAGACTATCGTCCTCCATGATCGGGGCCTGAGGACGGCGGGATCGCCACCCACCGTCCTTACAGAAGCAGGCAGATTCACTCACTGACGCGGGATAAAACCCGACCCCAATGACGCGGGATTCTCGTCCCGACCAAACACCCGCAGAGACCACAGAGGTGGTCAAAGTCCGCCGGGCGCCACTGGATATACCCTCTGCTAGTAACCAGAGACGCCCGGCAACGGACGTTAGAGCGGCCGCGGCCTTGTGCCGCGGAATTAAAAAAAAAAAAAAAAAAAAAAAGTTATAAACGGTCATATTCGACTGAGGCGGTAACAACTGCAGGCATCGTCAACTGCGCTAGGTTAGGTAGGTAAAGGCAACTAGTCGCTATACAAGGAAAGTATTCTGTATTAATACATACACGTGTGTTTATTCATCATGTATTATAGGTTCCACTGAGTGCCAACAATCGAAAGTATAAACTACAAAATTAAACTAAATTTCAAACAATTTCAATTGACTACCAAATGAGTACCTAACACATTCATATGGTTTGTATTAATAACTGTTAAATCGAGTGATGAAGAGATACGAGCTAGCGTCTAGAGCTTAAGTTCAGAATGACTACTTTCCCAAAATGACTACAGTTCTGTGTGAGCATTTTCTCACAGCAGGGACTACTTTCGCATAATGACTGCGTTCCCACATTTCCTATGTTGTATGTAAGTACCTATTAGTTAACTGACAGTCTCTGAACACACCACCTTGGCAGAATCGTGGGCGTGACGCGGCGCTGGTATTTTTTCTGATACAAGTGAACGGCGTAGCTTTATACAGTATAGGTAAGTGTATAGGTAAGTGTTCGTGTCCGACTCAGGTGTGGTTGAGAGCTTTTTTATAGATGTATAGTTGTGAGGTGCTGAGTCACACACGCACACACACATACGCCGGAGCTGCGGAGGTCAGAGGAGGACCTTCGCATGCCTCCACTCTTACAAGCTCACCTCCACCTCAACCGACCGACCAACAATGCCACGCGACCTCCGACTGTTCATCTCCGCGTGCCTTTAGATAAGTTTCATTACCTGATTCATTTCCATCTGTGTTATAGTAAATAATGAGTGACACCGGTTAACAAATTACTCGCGCAGTGCCGGCAAATGTTTTATATTCTAATTCCGTAAAAACTTGTAACGTAATACGCACATTCATCGAAACTAAACAGAATCGAGTAGATAGTTAATTCTCTAGCGCATTCTCACGCCTTTATTCTGTATCTTCTTCTCTATTCTGTATCTGTGTATCTATTCTGTATAACTGCATCATTCTTCGAGTTTGGGGCACCACGAGTTACGATTGACGGGAGAACGTTCAAATCATAATTTCCTTTATATTATGACTCTCTTTCACAAGTCCCGGGGGCTAGGGTTTGCGCCAGGAAGCCCCAGGAAGTAGACACGTGCGCTGGCAAAGAATGCTAAATATGAATCGTCAGGCGCTGAAAGGAAAGAACGGAGCAACCGATCCAACCGATTAGAAAGCCTCATGGTTAAGGAGCGAATAGTTTCCTGACGCCCTGTCTAGTTTTCTTAGTTCTCGCCTCTTTTAGATTTCGATGAATGAGGTCTTAACTGAGCTGAAAGATATTCCAGAATAAAATAAATTGCCACAATTTGGATAAGAGCAGTTGGGAGATCGGTAATATAGTCTCATTAGAAGTCGGGAGGATTATGATGATAGTGTAAGCGTTATAAGTATATACCTGTAAATCTGTTTTTTACAGTTTAAAGGTTTAATAGGAAAGGCATGAATGTGCTACCAAGACCCTTTTGCGAATTTGAGGAACTTATTGACAAAGTTCTATGTAAACTTGGAAAAACTAATAAGTACCTAATAGTGTGTGGTGATTTTAATGTCGGTTTACTTGTTAATACGCCTATGAGTTATAATATTTTAAATTTATTGAAATCACACAATCTTACAAACTTATTTTTGGAGCCTACTAGATATTGTGATACAATAGCCACTTGCCTGGATAATATATACAGCGATATGTTGCCAGAAAGTAAAAGTATTATAAAAAAGCTAGATTCAGACCATTGTGGGCAAATAGCATCTTTTAAAATCACTAAAGAAAAAGTTATAAAACGTAAAATATTATGCAGACCAATATGGTGACCGCAGAACGTATGAGAGTTGGACTTTGTAATGAAATTCCATTCTTAGATACTGGCTTAGATCCAAACGTAATGTATAAATAGTCACAAAATCTAAATTAATATCTGTTGTTGCAAAATAAACAAATGTAAACTATAGATAGAACTGCAAATCATCAGAAAGCAATTGATATTGATTTATATACCATCTAGTAACAATTACCCAACATCTCAAAATCGACATATCAATTGCCTACTGTGTAAGCGCGCAAAACGGGATACCACAGAAAAACATCCGCACTGGATTGTAGTAAAATCAGAAGTCGCTAGAGTACACCACAAGTACCACTATGGAGAATATTATGATGATTTTGAAACAAATTCAAGGTGATTTGCACAGTCAAAAACAAGAAATAAAAGACATGCAGGAGAGTATTACAAAAGCTATAAATGAAAATTTCAATAAAAACTTTACAATGATAGAAAATAAAAGTTACATGTTAGAATCAAAATTAGATGAACTGCAAAAGATTATAAATAATTTGGAAAGAAATGTCAAAAAGAGAAATCTTATATTTTATGGAGTAGAGGAAACAGAGCATGGGTACGTACATTTACAGAATTTATAAAATAAAATAAAATAACGTTTATTATCTTTGAAATTTTCAGAAAATTATTTAGATTCGTCAGAAGTTGGTGTGACTCTACCGAGGGTTCCAAAATGCAACGAGACTGAGAAGAGCCCTCAAGAAACTCAGCTCGGCTTTTTTCAAAATATGTCATCTTAAATCTAATACAGAGTTTAATTTAATTTTTCGCAGAATTAAAAAGACAACAAAACGTCGACAATTGTCGCCTCTAAACGAGGCATTATCAAGACTGTCTCAGAGAGAACAGCAAAAAAAATAATGCTATTATATAATTTTAAAAAGTTTTTTCTTAAAACATTTTACTTACCATTGTTTAGTAAATAGTATATTCAACAAGAACAAAAAATCTATGTGGACATGGCTCTCACCCAAGAACAGAAAAAGCCAAATAGATTATATATTAACAAACAATAAAAAGAATATATCTAACTTCGAAGTATTATCAAATTTATCTTTTCCTAGCAACCACCGATTCTTGAGAAGCACAGTACAGATAGCACCGGTAAAGAAAAGTAGAAAAACTTTTAGAAATCATACATCTAAACTAGAGACTACAGTAGAAAAAGAACAATACCTACAGATCTTAAGTACAAATATAAATGAAATTACACTAGATGAAAATAAAAATATAGACTCCATATACAATAAAATTAAAACACCAATTCTAAGAAGTTTAACATCAATTGAACAAAAACCAACAAAGAAACGAGAATCTATACCTGCTCACATAAAATGGTTTTATCACAAGAAGAAATGAATTAATAAAGAAAAAAACCCTAACAAAAGAAGAAAAAATTGAATGCACTCACCTATACAAAAGTATTTACAAATTATTGAAACATGAACGCACAGAACGTAGGATTAATGAAATTAAAATGCACCTTGAATCAACAGGCAGTTTAAAGAAAGGACTTAAAAACCTAAATACAACCAAAAGATGGATACCCTACATAAAAGATGATAATACAAACAAAAAAGTATTATCAAGGATCGTAATAATAGAAAAGGCTACAAAATTCTACAGTGACTTATACTCAGCAACAGATGCTAACCCGGATTTCGATATTACCAACCAAAACTCCATCCAAGTCCTCAGCAATCTTCGATTCGCCGATGACATCATAATGACGTAAGTAACAACATCGGCCTAGAATTAAATTTTTCCAAGACTAAAATCAAGACAAACCACCACACTATACCTGTAGAGGTCCACAACATTGCATTGGAATATGTTCAGAGCTATATTTACCTGGGTCAACAAGTATCTTTTTCTAAGACAAGACACGAAAATGAGGTTAAAAGACGAATTAACATAACCTGGAACAAATTCTGGAGTAATAAAGAAACCCTTAAATCAAAACTTCCCATAAAACTAAAGAAGAAAATAATGGACTCATGTATATTACCCTGTCTTACTTACAGCTGCCAAACATGGATCTACAATAAAAGCACCAAAAATAATATTCAAGTATGCCAGAGAGCGATGGAAAGGAGCATATTAAACATACGAAGAAAACACAGAAAAAGAAACATAGAAATAAGAAAAACAACAAAAGTAATAGACGCCTTAGAATATTCTTTGAAATTAAAATGCGATTGGGCGGGTCATGTGGCACGTATGGACGGGACAAAGTGGACACATAGGGTAACTGCTTGGAAAGGACCAACAAATAAAAAGAAAAGAGGTAGACCGAGACAGAAATGGGTGGATGAAATAATAAAAAAGGCAGGTGTAAATTGGATCAGATTAGCAAATAACAGACAAACGTGGAGAGAAATGGAGGAGGCCTTTACCCGTTGTGGGGTCCAAATTGAGTGATAGCAGCAAATTATAAACATATTCGGACTACATTTGCCGATTTTCAATAATTAGACTTAAACCTATATTTATTTTATTTTATGAGTAAATGAAATTTACAAAAAAAAATTGAAATTATATTAATTTGAAACAAACTAATTATTTAAAAATACTACATATCGAACAATGAATTAATTTGAATTTATATAGCATGAATATATTAATTATTATTTTGTAATCTTAAATTGACAAATGTAATGCATGTAATGGTATGTTATTTTGTACTATTCATTCACTATGGAATTGAAGAGGCTATATTATTATTATTTCCTTTACTTAACTTAATTACATATTTAATACATTTTTAAATAAATCTATAAAAATATACAAATATATTTTAAAAATAAATATAAGAATAGTGACCCACCGGCATCGGGTATAAGGACCAAGCTACCGGTGGTTAGGGCTCCAGAGAGAGGAATGTCCTCACGATGCGTGCCGTATCGAGCAACACTGCCTTCTGCATCAGGCCCTTAATCCAACCGTCTAACGAGAGTCTCTGTAGGTGTTGGTCGAGGCTCTTGGCGATCAGTCCATGCACGGAAACGACTATCGGTACAATAACAGCTGAGCTTACATGCCACATGTCGACAATCTCGCGGGCCAAATCCAAGTACTTTACTTGTTTGTCTTTTTCGGCTTTCACGAGATTGCCGTCATGCGGAATAGTAATATTAACTATTATTGCACGGCACTGTAACCGATCTACTACCACTATATCAGGCCTATTTGCAACAATAGTCCTGTCAGTGATAATAGATCGGTTCTAGTACAATGTGATATGATCATTTTCGAGAACTGGGTCGGGCACATACTACAAGTATGTGCCCGACCCAGTTCTCGAACGGTACGGTACTTCTGAATCCACGAGTTTGTATTTCAGAGCAAGTTGTTGATGGACAATCCTAGCTACTTGGTTATGCCTATGCAAATACTTACCGTTATTATTATTATTATTTCGTTTATTCAATAACATTCTTATTTTATACATTTTGAAATAGATTTATAAAAAACACAAATACATTTAAAAATATAAAAAATAGTGTCCCACCAGTAGCGGAGTAGGACCCAAACTACCGGCGGTGGAGGCTACAGACTGAGAAACCTCCTAACAATACGGCACGTGTCGAGGATAACAGCCTTCTGAATCTGACTCTTGATCCAACAACGGGTGGTGTGCCCGTATGGTAGGCAAGAATCGAGCGACGTATCGGCACATTTAGGACTCTCTTTGCGAAGCTTAATGTTTTAGCCGGGGAAATAGTCGTCCCGGGGTCATGCGTTTCGTGACTCAGGCATTCGCTGGGACCGGTATTCGTCCCCAACAATACTTAGCCAATGTCACGGAACGTATTGACTTTCTGAAACAGAAAGTGTATGCATGGGCAAGCCGTATCCGTCGTTATAGAGAGCGTGTAAATAGATACTGGCGGAATCGCATCTTCTAAAGTGACCAAAGGAAG
Source organism: Nudaria mundana (assembly GCA_963556515.1). Lineage (NCBI taxonomy): Eukaryota > Metazoa > Arthropoda > Insecta > Lepidoptera > Erebidae > Nudaria > Nudaria mundana. The sequence goes on along the minus strand of OY748294.1, from coordinate 1,319,805 downwards.
GTGTACCGAGAGAGGGAGGGAACTGGACAACGTTTGAGCGACGGACAACTGCCAGATGCTCACACCATGAATCAATTTTGGCGTGACATATGGTCGGTGCCCGTCGAACATTCGGAGGGCGACTGGATCCGTGTCGTCGAGCGTGAATGCAGTGTCATCGAACCCATGGAGTCTATTACCATAGACTCCGAAGATGTTAAGTCCTGGGCCGGATGGATTGCACAACTTTTGGATAAAGTGGGTTCAGAGTTCGCATGAACGCTTGGCAACACAGTATCAAGAAGCCCTCGAGTCTGGTTCCTTACCCGCTTTTATGACCACTGGCATCACCTTCCTGCTCTATAAATCAGGTAGTACCACGGAACCTAAAAACTATAGACCTATCACTTGCTTACCTACAAGCTCCTTACATACATTCTGAGAAGTAAATTAAATTCACAAATAATGTCTAACAACATTTTAGATAACGCTCAGAATGGATGTAGGGCTGGGTCACGTGGTACTAAGGAGCTACTCCTTATTGACATGGCCATTAGCCAACAGGTCAAGCGGAGTAGGGGCGCCCTCTCTACTGCCTGGATTGACTACAAGAAGGCCTACGATTCGGTGCCTCATTCATGGCTGAGGAGGATTTTAGAGTTGTATAAAATTAATCCAACTCTTAAATCCTTCTTAGTCTCATGTATGGGGCAGTGGACCACAGTCCTTTGTCAACCAGGTAGTGGTGGGTACGCCTCTGATTCGCATGACTTGATAAGGATTAAGCGTGATATATTCTAGGGCGACAGTTTGAGTCCATTGTGGTTTTGTTTAGCACTGAATCCACTTGGCACATTGCTGAAGGATTCAGGGCTAGGCTATATATATAGTGACATTATTAAAAACTACAGAAGTTTTTAGTAATGCCATTAAGATTGAGTTCGGTGTTGATAAGTGTGCGGTTATGCATGTACAGCGGGGGAAGGTTGTAAATTCACCGAATCTACAACTTTCTGAGATAATAACTCTCAGATCTCTCACCGAGACCGAAACATACAAATACCTAGGTATGTCAGAGTCATTAGGTATAGCGGTAGAGGATATTAAGAAATCGGTGAAAGAACGTTTTTTTGGCCGCCTGACAAAATTTCTTAACAGTTCTTTGTCCGGTGGTAACAAAATGCGGGCTTTCAACGGTTGGGTTGATACCTTTATTGTTGTACTCCTTTGGCATACTTAGGTGGACTCAAACGGAACCAGACGCCCTGGATAGGCGAGTCCGTCAACAACTGACATTGAATCGAATGTTACACCCACGATCGTCTGTCACGAGACTGTACATTCCACGGAAGTGGGGGGTCGAGGCTTTTTGAATGCCAAGAACAACCGTGAAGTGTGCAGTCTCAGGGATTACTTCCTACAGAATGGATGTGACATTCATTGCGATGTTGTGAAGGTTGACAAGGGCCTTACACCTCTTTCCTTGGCTAACGAGAACTGGCGTAAACCAAAGGTGTTAAGTACTGAAGACCGTAAGGTCGTATGGAAGAGCAAGGAGCTACACGGGCGGTTCTACCGAGTCTTAACAGGACTCGATGTAGACCTGCTCGCATCGGTGAACTGGCTGCATTTTGGGGACCTCTTTGGGGAAACTGAACGTTTTGCCTGTGCAATTGCAGATGAGGTTATCAAGACCAACAACTATCGGAAATACATCATGAAGGACGGTACGGTCGACATTTGTCGAGCATGCCACCGTCCTGGTGAATCACTTCGCCATATTATTTCCGGTTGTTCGTATCTTGCTAACGCCGAGTACTTGCATAGACACAATCAAGTAGCCAGGATCATCCACCAGCAACTTGCTCTTTAATATGGCCTTATTGAGTCTGAAGTACCGTACTATAAGTACACACCAGTGCCAGTTCTTGAGAATGGTCGTGCATTGCTCTACTGGGACCGATCAATCATCACGCACAGGACTATTGTTGCCAATAGGCCCGATATCGTGTTGGTTGATCGGAACCAGCGTCGGGCAGTGCTCGTCGATGTCGCCGACCCGCATGACGAGAATCTCGTTAAGGCAGAGAAAGACAAACTTAGTAAGTACCTTGATCTGTCCTTCGAGATACGGTTATCTGTGGAACGTAGACTCGACGATCATTGTCCCGATGGTCGTTTCGGCAAACGGACTAATAGCTAAGAGTTTCGATCAACACCTCAAGAGACTCTCGTTAGATTGTTGGATCAAGAGTCAGATTCAGAAGGCTGTTATCCTCGACACGTGCCGTATTGTTAGGAGGTTTCTCAGTCTGTAGCCTCCACCGCCGGTAGTTTGGGTCCTACTCCGCTACTGGTGGGACACTATTTTTTATATTTTTAAATGTATTTGTGTTTTTTATAAATCTATTTCAAAATGTATAAAATAAGAATGTTATTGAATAAACGAAATAATAATAATAATAACGGTAAGTATTTGCATAGGCATAACCAAGTAGCTAGGATTGTCCATCAACAACTTGCTCTGAAATACAAACTCGTGGATTCAGAAGTACCGTACCGTTCGAGAACTGGGTCGGGCACATACTTGTAGTATGTGCCCGACCCAGTTCTCGTTATCGGTACCTCCTAACAATACGGCACGTGTCGAGGATAACAGCCTTCTGAATCTGACTCTTGATCCAACAATCTAACGAGAGTCTCTTGAGGTGTTGATCGAAACTCTTAGCTATTAGTCCGTTTGCCGAAACGACCATCGGGACAATGATCGTCGAGTCTACGTTCCACAGATAACCGTATCTCGAAGGACAGATCAAGGTACTTACTAAGTTTGTCTTTCTCTGCCTTAACGAGATTCTCGTCATGCGGGTCGGCGACATCGACGAGCACTGCCCGACGCTGGTTCCGATCAACCAACACGATATCGGGCCTATTGGCAACAATAGTCCTGTGCGTGATGATTGATCGGTCCCAGTAGAGCAATGCACGACCATTCTCAAGAACTGGCACTGGTGTGTACTTATAGTACGGTACTTCAGACTCAATAAGGCCATATTAAAGAGCAAGTTGCTGGTGGATGATCCTGGCTACTTGATTGTGTCTATGCAAGTACTCGGCGTTAGCAAGATACGAACAACCGGAAATAATATGGCGAAGTGATTCACCAGGACGGTGGCATGCTCGACAAATGTCGACCGTACCGTCCTTCATGATGTATTTCCGATAGTTGTTGGTCTTGATAACCTCATCTGCAATTGCACAGGCAAAACGTTCAGTTTCCCCAAAGAGGTCCCCAAAATGCAGCCAGTTCACCGATGCGAGCAGGTCTACATCGAGTCCTGTTAAGATTCGGTAGAACCGCCCGTGTAGCTCCTTGCTCTTCCATACGACCTTACGGTCTTCAGTACTTAACACCTTTGGTTTACGCCAGTTCTCGTTAGCCAAGGAAAGAGGTGTAAGGCCCTTGTCAACCTTCACAACATCGCAATGAATGTCACATCCATTCTGTAGGAAGTAATCCCTGAGACTGCACACTTCACGGTTGTTCTTGGCATTCAAAAAGCCTCGACCCCCCACTTCCGTGGAATGTACAGTCTCGTGACAGACGATCGTGGGTGTAACATTCGATTCAATGTCAGTTGTTGACGGACTCGCCTATCCAGGGCGTCTGGTTCCGTTTGAGTCCACCTAAGTATGCCAAAGGAGTACAACAATAAAGGTATCAACCCAACCGTTGAAAGCCCGCATTTTGTTACCACCGGACAAAGAACTGTTAAGAAATTTTGTCAGGCGGCCAAAAAAACGTTCTTTCACCGATTTCTTAATATCCTCTACCGCTATACCTAATGACTCTGACATACCTAGGTATTTGTATGTTTCGGTCTCGGTGAGAGATCTGAGAGTTATTATCTCAGAAAGTTGTAGATTCGGTGAATTTACAACCTTCCCCCGCTGTACATGCATAACCGCACACTTATCAACACCGAACTCAATCTTAATGGCATTACTAAAAACTTCTGTAGTTTTTAATAATGTCACTATATATATAGCCTAGCCCTGAATCCTTCAGCAATGTGCCAAGTGGATTCAGTGCTAAACAAAACCACAATGGACTCAAACTGTCGCCCTAGAATATATCACGCTTAATCCTTATCAAGTCATGCGAATCAGAGGCGTACCCACCACTACCTGGTTGACAAAGGACTGTGGTCCACTGCCCCATACATGAGACTAAGAAGGATTTAAGAGTTGGATTAATTTTATACAACTCTAAAATCCTCCTCAGCCATGAATGAGGCACCGAATCGTAGGCCTTCTTGTAGTCAATCCAGGCAGTAGAGAGGGCGCCCCTACTCCGCTTGACCTGTTGGCTAATGGCCATGTCAATAAGGAGTAGCTCCTTAGTACCACGTGACCCAGCCCTACATCCATTCTGAGCGTTATCTAAAATGTTGTTAGACATTATGTGTGAATTTAATTTACTTCTCAGAATGTATGTAAGGAGCTTGTAGGTAAGCAAGTGATAGGTCTATAGTTTTTAGGTTCCGTGGTACTACCTGATTTATAGAGCAGGAAGGTGATGCCAGTGGTCATAAAAGCGGGTAAGGAACCAGACTCGAGGGCTTCTTGATACTGTGTTGCCAAGCGTTCATGCGAACTCTGAACCCACTTTATCCAAAAGTTGTGCAATCCATCCGGCCCAGGACTTAACATCTTCGGAGTCTATGGTAATAGACTCCATGGGTTCGATGACACTGCATTCACGCTCGACGACACGGATCCAGTCGCCCTCCGAATGTTCGACGGGCACCGACCATATGTCACGCCAAAATTGATTCATGGTGTGAGCATCTGGCAGTTGTCCGTCGCTCAAACGTTGTCCAGTTCCCTCCCTCTCTCGGTACACCTTCCTTTGGTCACTTTAGAAGATGCGATTCCGCCAGTATCTATTTACACGCTCTCTATAACGACGGATACGGCTTGCCCATGCATACACTTTCTGTTTCAGAAAGTCAATACGTTCCGTGACATTGGCTAAGTATTGTTGGGGACGAATACCGGTCCCAGCGAATGCCTGAGTCACGAAACGCATGACCCCGGGACGACTATTTCCCCGGCTAAAACATTAAGCTTCGCAAAGAGAGTCCTAAATGTGCCGATACGTCGCTCGATTCTTGCCTACCATACGGGCACACCACCCGATCGTGGTGCACGGTTAAATTCAGGGAATTTAACGCGTGCAACACGACAAGCGGTAATAGCTCCACAGTAAAGAATCGAGTGGGTATCTATCAAATCATTGCTAGTCCGTAAGTACGGAGCTAGCAACGCATTCAGGGCTCCCATCAACGCCAGATTTCGTCTATGCATGGGTAAGCGTGGTAGCCGTGGTCTAGAATTAGGTGCAAACCTATACTGAGAGATCACATCTTCCAAAGTACTCCTGTTAACGCGCACACAAGGAACGCGTTTTGAATGACGCTACACCCTGAGGCCCACTACTAACTACGAATGGAACCGTACGATACATCGACTAAGATATACGAGCTATTCACCGTGGCGCGTGATTCGGATCACACGTCAGCTGCCACCACCGCCATCCGTCACATATAAACTGATGCAACCTTCAGTCGAACGTGAGAACACTCAAAATCATCATGAAGCAGAGTTGTGCCGCGCGCTCGTATATTCCGTAAAGGATGCCGCCATTAATTTTGTAACTTATTCTAATATAAGATTATTTCTCTCTGTACGCAGTGTTTCCATTATTTTATGTCCTCGCTGACATAAATTGGCGCCCCCTGGGAGGGCAGACTCGCCGTCGCCCGCCGAAAAAGCCGCCGTGTCGACCGCCACGTGCCACGCCCGCGCAACTTCGTGGGATCATCGCGGGAGGCTTCCCGCTGACGTGCGCTCAACGCTCGCCGCGCTGCTGGTCGGCATTGCCCCAGTACAACACGAACACCACGCTCCCACGCGGCAAGTCCGGCGCATCGGGGTTGGTGACAGCCTGCGCCCTAGCATCGGACCAAACGAGGGGAGTGTCGTGAGCCCACATTATATGTAATTGATCCACCCTACATTCTTTAATCCACCCTACATTCTTAGCCGCGTCGCTAGACGCCGATTTTCTTTCTCTTTTTTTTTTTGCAGAGGGTAACCTTTTTTTTGTAGTGCAAACTTGCCTACCTACTGTACCATGCCGGCATGCATGCCATCGCCGCCTAACCACCTACCTCATTACATATTTTAAACAAATAACGCAGTCACTTTACTGCTTTAATGCATAATCACTAGCACAGCATCTTTGCTGTCACTACTGCCCCTGCGCAGTAACCTCACGGTGTCGGTACATGCTCACCAATGCAGTACAGTCCACACCAAGCCTAGCACCAGCCTAGCATCAACCTTACATCAATCACACTGTGTCGGTACCTACTCGGTTAATGCAGTACGGTCCACACTTTGCCTGAGCACCAAGCTTACAATCCAAACTTAATTTTATTTTTGTATTTTTGCACGCACAGTCGCTTATGCACCCCCCTTTAAACATTTTCAGTGAGAATTCCCCAAGTCTTCGTGTGTCGACACCCAGTGACAGTGGTTCGGCGCCTGCGTTGCGGCCTCGGGGCATCTGGCTGATACGAGGGGCGTAAGCTTTTTAAAGTTTTATTTAACTTCAGTATAAATCCCTATTTATTTGAGTGATTCGAATAGCCTGCCTGCGTTCAACTTATTTTATTTTTTATTATTTTTCACGTAGGTACTATTTAAATTATTTTTTTATTTTTACTTGCGGAGGTAGAATTTTTTTCTTTGCATCTTAACAATGACTGACCCCAAGCCAGTTGTTTCCGACATACTTCCCAGTGGTCTAACTGCTGCTCGAGTCAAGCGCAGTTCGATCAAGGGACAAGCAACTGCCTTTCATAATTATTTAACATTGGTATCCAACCAAATGCCATTGAACGCAATCGAAGTAAATAAGTTGAACATAAAGCTGAGCAGGTTCTTGGAATTGTTATCTATATTTGATGAGCTGCAGACTCGGATAGAGGTATTGAGCGGGGATAACCTAGATACAGAACTAGAGGAACGGTCTTTGATAGAAGATAAATTACAAACATGTATTGCAACTGCTCAAAGTTTCCTTAAGCTGTCTCAACCAGAAGGCTCCAACCAGGACCCTGGCCTTGAACAGACGTTGAACCACTCCTGCTGTAGTAACTCACATAATGAAAGTACTGGTTTTAGGTTACCCCAAATTAAAATAAAGCCCTTCGATGGTGCTTTTTTTAAATGGTTGGAATTTCATGATACATTTTCGTCTCTAATATATTCAAATGATAGGATCCAGCCCGTCCACAAGTTCCATTACTTGAGTTCATACCTCGAAGGTGAAGCTGCTCATGTACTCCAAAATCTAGAGGTCTCTAGTGAAAACTATCCTGTAGCTTGGAAGCTCTTATGTGACAGATACCATAACAAACGTCAGTTAATTTATAATCATATGGATTCACTGCTCATGATTGAACCTATACAGCGTGAAACTAACAAATCACTTCGCTTCCTGCATGATAATTTATCTAAAAATTTGCGTGCCCTTAAGGCCTTAGGTCAGCCCACGGACTATTGGGACACAATAATCACCCACCTAGCAGTGACTAAGCTTGATGCTGCTACTCGCCTCAAATGGGAGGAGCACAGCGGTGACTCACCTGAGTTACCCACTCTCGAGGACTTCAGGTCCTTCTTGGCTTCCCGTGCCAACATTCTAGAAACACTAAACAAAACTAAAGCAGATAAGCAACCTAAGCCCCCTATCCCTAGCAAGCACACTAAGTCATTCGTCATTTCAGATGATGCTAAAACGGAGCCGTGCGTTGCATGCCAGGGGAAACATCGCGTTTACGACTGCCACGTCTTCAAGGCCCTGTCCCTTGACGAGAAGTGGGCCATGGTTAAGAGGCTATCTCTCTGTAGCAACTGTTTGCGGCCAGGTCACACCTCGCCACAGTGTCGCATAGGTGGCTGTCGCGTATGTAGAAAACGGCACTATACACAGTTGCACAGACACACCACATCCACATCGCAAACATCCTCGTCTGTCACTGCAGCGGCCGAGAACGCTGCAGGCCAGTCGTCTGCGGTCATGTCAGTCATCCATGGTTCATTGGTACTGCTGTCAACAGCATTGATAGATGTGGTCAACCCCTACACAAGTCAGTCTGTCACTGTCCGGGCCCTACTCGACTCCGGTAGTCAATCTTCATTCATCACCAGCAGTTTAAAAACTCGCCTTCAGCTGTCATCTCGCACAGCAGACGTCAGAAGCGTCTTAGGTATAGGGGACACCCCTGTTAACCTCATTCCTGAGCAGTGCGTCGCTCAGATTAAAGCAAGACATGGTGTCTTCACATGTACTCACGACTTTCTAGTGTTAGAACACATAACTGAAAGTCTTCCCAAACAATATATTAACACAAGCGCCTTAAGGCTTCCCTCACACATATGTCTAGCAGACCCGGCCTTCAACCAACCACAAAGCGTTGAAGTGCTCTTGGGAGCTGACTTATTCTGGCATGTACTAGGTTCCCAGCGTAAACCGTTGGGACCTAACCTGCCCACACTGCACAAATCTAAGCTGGGTTGGCTCATAGCGGGACCTATTGCCATTCCCAAATCACAGGGAGCTGTCATACACTGTAATTTTTCAATCGAAGCCGAGCTCAGTGCTGATCTCGCCAAGTTCTGGGACTATGAAGATTTTCCTAGCGAAAATCTAGCCATATGTCCCCCCTCTGAGTGTGAAGCGCATTTCACTGCCAACACCCACCGCCTGCCGGGTGGTAGGTTTTGTGTAAGGCTGCCACTTATAGACGCACCTACTTGTCTAGGAGATTCTTATTCGCCTGCTAAGAGACGTTTTCTTAGTTTAGAAAAAAGGTTGAAAGGAAATCCTGAATTAAAGGCAATGTATTCCAACTTCATTAAAGAGTATGCTGACTTGGGTCACTTATCTGATATGGGTCGTCGTCGTCCCCCAGAGACAATATCCTATTTCCTTCCACACCACCCGGTGTTCAAAGAAAATAGTGAGTCAACCAAATTGCGCGTAGTCTTCGACGCCTCCGCTAAGACCTCCTCTAATATGTCTGTCAACGACTTACAGATGGTAGGTCCTAACATTCAGGACTCTCTATTTAATATTCTATTAAGGTTCCGACACTATACCTACATCTTGTCAGGCGATATTGAAAAACAATATCGTCAAATCACTCTAAATGAACTAGATCGAAATTTACAATTAATCCTATGGCGGGTAAGCGAGGAGCTCCCTCTCCGCACGCTCCAACTCAACACAGTCACTTACGGTTTCGCCAGCGCCAGCTTCTTAGCTGCCAGGTGCTTATGGCAACTCGGGGAAGAGGCCTCGGATCCACTCATCAAGCAGATCATTCAAAATGACTTTTACTGTGACGACCTTCTCTGCGGCTCTGACTCTGAGAGTGACCTGTTGCATATTAAGGATGAGGTGGTTCGGGCCCTATCCCAGGGCTGCTTTAACCTGAGAAAGTTCCGGTCAAACTCTCCGGCCATTTTAATTTTAGAAACACGTCATCTCATCTCATCAGACACTAGGTCTCATCTGGGCACCGTCAAAGGACACGCTTCACTTTGACGTACATAAGGGTAACCCAGACATAGTGACTAAACGATCAATACTATCCACAACCTTTAAGATCTTTGACCCATTAGGTCTTTTGACCTTGTGTACCGTCAAACCTAAAATTATGATACAAAGATTGTGGACCCTCAAGATAGGCTGGGATGAGCCCGTACCTGAGGAGGTGGGGCGGGCTTGGGCTCGTTTTACTACTAACATTGATTGTCTTAGTCGTTTTAGCATACCTAGACACATAGTGCTAGACGCAACCTGTACTATTGAATTGCATACGTTTTGTGACGCGTCACAGGCTGCCTATGGAGCCTGCATCTACGCTAAATCAACCTCCGTGACAGGAAGTCAATCCTGTCACCTTCTCTGTGCCAAGTCCCGTGTTGCCCCTATAAAGGCAACCACTATACCCCGCTTGGAACTGTGTGCAGCTTTATTGGGGGCACGACTCAGTGCCACAGTAAACACTGCGCTTCGCAAGCCCATAGCAAGGAACACTTTTTGGTCCGACTCCACTATTGTGTTAGGGTGGTTAAAAACACCCACTAATCTGTTGAAGATTTACGTCGCCAACCGTGTCTCAACCATACAGGAACTCACTACTGGCTCAGTGTGGCGCCATGTGCCCACTGCTCTCAACCCCGCTGATCATGCATCTCGGGGAATAGACCCACAACATGTTGAATCAAATGCATGCTGGTGGCATGGCCCTGGTTTCTTAATGGAACCCGAAGTGTTTTGGCCTGAGTCGCCAGATAATGCACACAACCATGACCTACCTGAGAACAAGGCGACTCCCCAGGTATCACTCCTTGCGAGCACAGATTCTACTCCTATAATAAACTTTGATAAACATTCCTCTTTTAAAAAACTACAACACATCGTAGCTTATGTCTTACGTTTCGTTTATAATTGCAAGGGACAAGGCCACTCTGGCCCACTCAGTGTCACTGAGCTTGAAGAAGCATTGTACACTTTGTCTAAACTGTCTCAACAACAGTCCTTTCCTAATGAAATTGAATTACTATGTCACAATAAATCATTGAATCCCAAATGCGCTCTTGCCTCTCTATCGCCCTTTGTAGACACTCGGGGAATCCTGCGAGTGGGGGGGAGAATTAGAAAGGGTCTTCTAGAGTATAACACAAAGCACCCCATACTTCTACACTCCAAACACACACTATCACAACTCATATTTGCTAACGAACACACGCGTCTTCTACACGCAGGCCCTCAACTGATGTTATCGTCAGTCCGCGAACGCTTCTGGGTGGTCGGGGGTAGGGATCTGGCGCGGCGTACGGCTCGCATGTGTGTAAAATGTAATCGTGTTAATCCTAAGCATATGTCTAATATAATGGGAGATTTACCTACTCAACGCGTAATCCCAGACTTTCCCTTCTCAGCGGTAGCTCTAGACTTCGGAGGCCCCTTCCTTATCACCGATCGTCGGGGTCGTGGTTGTAAGATAACAAAGTGCTATCTCTGTCTTTTCATATGTCTTAAGTACAAGTGTATACACCTAGAGGCAGTTAGTGAACTGTCTAAGGACTCATTCTTACTTTCCCTACAACGTTTCATAGCACGTCGAGGCAAACCTACGGAGATCCTATGCGATAACGGTAGGAATTTTGTAGCAGCCGCAAAGGAAATAGAACATTTATTTAAAACTCACAACGACTCTATAGTAGAGTTTGCAGCTGATCAGTCTATTCGCTTTATATTTACGCCAGTTTACGCCCCAGCGTTCAACGGAAGTGCCGAGGCCGGGATCAAGGCCGCAAAATTTCATATTAAACGCATCCTGGGCAACACACATCTTACATTTGAGGAGTTGTGTACCCTGTTTGCCAAATTGAGGCTATACTTAACAGTAGACCCATATCCCCTCTCTCGTCATCCCCTAATGATTTCGTGGCGCTCACACCAGGACACTTTCTTCTTGGCAGGTCACTGACATCGATTCCGGCACCATTACTACTGGATACCAACCCTGGCCGTTTGAACCGATACCGCCTCCTAGAGCAAATGAGGCAACACTTTTGGAAAAGATGGCAGACTGAATACCTAACAGAGCTCCAGCAGCGTCACAAATGGAAGACCCGGTGTAGAGACGTACATGAGGGTGAGCTCGTTATCATTAGGGACGACGCTCTGCCGCCGCTACTGTGGCGCCTAGGCAGAGTCTCCAAGCTGTATCCCGGAGCGGACAACGTGCCTCGAGTGGTGGATCTACACACAGCAAAGGGAACCATTAGGCGTGCCCTTAACAGAATCTGTCCGCTGATCAAGGAATCTTGAAAGTTCTTTCAAGGGCCCCCAGTATGTTAACGCGCACACAAGGAACGCGTTTTGAATGACGCTACACCCTGCGGCCCACTACTAACTACGAATGGAACCGTACGATACATCGACTAACATATACGAGCGATTCACCGTGGCGCGTGATTCGGATCACACGTCAGCTGCCACCACCGCCATCCGTCACATATAAACTGATGCAATCTTCAGTCGAACGTGAGAACACTCAAAATCATCATGAAGCAGAGTTGTGCCGCGCGCTCGTATATTCCGTAAAGGACGCCGCCATTAATTTTGTAACTTATTCTAATATAAGATTATTTCTCTCTGTACGCAGTGTTTCCATTATTTTATGTCCTCGCTGACAACTCCTTAATTGCTCGCTCACCTGGACAGATATATCACTCGTATCATCTCCCACGTCGAGCACTGTATCAACTAAAGTGGCACTAGTTGCAACCGTGTGTGTAGCAGGTGACGGTGCTCTCGTTGACGCTGGAGCTGGTCGAGTAGATAACACTTCCAGGCGTAGTCGATCAAGCACAGGTTGATCCAACAACTTGCATCGTTGGATAGCCCGCACTTGATCATAATAGTCGCTGGACGGCAACGGTCATTGTTGGTTCAAGAGCCTGAAACAAAGGGAGCATCCTTGAACGGTACGCAGTCAGGTTGGTTTCCCCTTCTGTAGCCTCATAATATGCCCGCATGACGTTTTCATTGATGGATGAAGTCCATCGCATGCAGTGCACAATACCACCGGTAGTGGGGACCCTACTCGAAGCTGGTAGGCTTCGGGGCCCCAAACTGCTCGGCGGCCGGCCTCTCCCTCGCCGGCGTACAGGTGTTGGCGACGTCGGCGGGCTAAAATACTCATCACTTGACGATGAGCTCGACGCCTCAGCAAGCACTTGTGTCGCAGGAGTGCGATCTAGCGCTTGCGAGGCGGAGCTAAGTGATGAGTCCGGGGGTGTTATCTGTGCATTTTTATTCCTGGCTCTTGTTAACATCGCTATCCATAATCATTCATAATATTTATTTTCTCGTAACATTCTGATATTTTGATAGTTGACGTCTCAGACTAAAAGAATAACATAGACGGAACGAATAGAACTAGCGAGTGAAGCCGCCAAAAGGGATACTATATAGGAATGGGATACCATTTCGCTCGCCACTCCTTTGTGAACAACGAGTGTGTACGCACGTACGATCACGGTTGAACAAAATATTATAAATATGCCGTATTGTGTGGTGAAAAGGTGTAAAAACACTTCAATTATTCATAGGAAGAATGCTGGATTATCGTTTCATAAGTAATTAACTATTTCTTATTAGATTTCATAACATTTTTCTAAATATTTTAGTTGCACAAACTAGGAACACAAAACCTCCGCCATATTATACAGAGTTGCCATAATTTTTTCATCATTTCCACAAAATATTTAGCAGTATTTATGGGAATTTATAAAGTACTGAGTAAAAAAAAATCATTGTCATCAATGTTGACAACCTCGATGTTTCTAATCATCATCATTCGTGCGTTAGTCCCGAACTCCCGATCACATCTGTGTCCGGGATCTACTTAATACGTGGCTTGGGTATTTCGGCAATCTTGGAATTGACCGCTGTCTGACCTCCCAGCCTGTGTTCTGATCCAATATATGTTGCTGTGTCACTACAAAGGCCTCAGTCTTAACCTAACGACTATTGATATCTACTTCATGTATAGTCAACGACAAAAGTAGCTTAACCAACAATTCTTATCTGTTGATCACTATAGCTGTTAAACCGATCACAAAATCATAAACAAAACACGAAATATATTAACTTTGTCCTTGGGGATTCTAAAATGACTTGTACATTGCTGTGGCACATGCATTGGGATGTAAAAAAGAATAATAAATATTTTTGTGCTAATCAACTTTTGTTGTTGACTGTACTTTGTACTTACACTGGAATGAAGCTTTGTTCATTCATCTTAAAAAGGATTATTTTAATTATGAGAAAATTTTTGCAAGCTAGTTATTAAAATGTGTTTTCTCAGTGTTTATCACGTTTTTATTTATTTTAACACTTCCCCATTTTAGGCACTTATCATATTAATCATTTGTGTAAATGACATAAAATAATTGCAGATAACATTTACTAACAAATATTAATATTCCATATGTCCACAATATAGAGATTTTTAGGAGATTTTGTCATTTGCTGGCAACATTACGCACACGCCGTTAGTGGTATCGGTACACGGAAATCGGACTCACACGTACGCATTGAAAGTGTCATTTGGCTTCACATGTTTATTCTACATGTTCCGTCTATATTCTTCTTCTAGTCTGAGGTTGACGTTTGTCAAAACTTCTCTTCATATTTGTAGACTTTGGTATTCTTGTAATAAATTGTGGAATATAGTATTTATGGACTTTTTGGTGATATAATTTAGAAATCAGTAAGAATTTTAAAAATTGAGGAAGATATTTTAGATAAAAATATTAAAATATTTTATTGATGAAAATGACGTACAGATGCCCAGAGTTGCCAGTTATTATAATTATTATTCCCTTTATTACATTTTATTACATATTTACTATATTATTAAATAAACTTCTAAAAAAACACAAATAAATTTAAAAATATAAAAAATAGTGTAATAGTTATTATTATTCCATTTATTCAAATTATACTCTTAACATACATTTTTTTACAATATTTATATAAAAGGTTACATATAATATTAATAAAAAACATCCATGTCAGACCACCACCAGTAGCGGAGCAGGGCCCATACTACCAGCGGTAGAGGTTGAGAAACAGACTGAGAAACCTCCTAACGATGCGTGCCGTGTCGAGCACGACAGCCTTCTGTATCTGACCCTTGATCCAACAGTCTAGCGAGAGTCTCTTGAGATGTTGATCTAGACTCTTCGCTATTAGTCCATTCGCCGAAAACGATTATCGGGACAATGATCGTCGAGTCTACGTCCCACATGGCGGTTATCTCGAAGGTCAGATCGAGGTACTTAGAAAGTGTGTCCTTTTTTTTTTTTATATTGGGTTCGCCAAATTGACGCCGCCCGCCTGGTGGTAAGTCGTGACGACGTCTAGCGATTGTGGGCCACTCTCACAGCATACAATACTACAAAGAGTGGCCTTCAACTTGACGACCTACTGATTATATGTGGGAGGAAACACGTGCACAGGCAGGGCGTTCCAGGCCACTATCGTTCGGCAGAAAAACGAACGTTTAAAACGCTCGTTTCTCGCGAACATTCTATCCACTGTGTGGGAGTGGCATCTCTGCCCGGCACGCGTTGTTCGGGATCGGAAGGAAGAGGGTGGGATCAGATTGAGAGCTCTTCAGAACACTCGCCGTGGTAAATACGGTAGAATGCGGCCAAGGAAGCTATTGTTCGGCGCTGAGCTAGCGGCTCAAGGCTTCCCGTTACCTCCGGACAACCTATAATACGGATAGCTCGTCGCTGCATAGCGTCGAGAGCGTCCAGCAGATACTTCGCGAAGCCGTCCCAGAGGTGAGAGCAGTATTCAACGCAGGGTCTTGTACAGCAGACACCTCTGGTCCGGTGTAATGAATCTCTTTACCATATTCAGTATTCCTAGTTTCCGCGAAGCTAGCCTTATACATCTTTCGATGTAGTTTTTATTATTGAGCTCTCGACGAACGGTTCAATCTGCGTCTTGTACAGCAGACACCTCTGGTCCGGTGTAATGAATCTCTTTACCATATTCAGTATTCCTAGTTTCCGCGAAGCTAGCCTTATACATCTTTCGATGTAGTTTTTATTATTGAGCTCTCGACGAACGTCTATGCCAAGGATTTCAAGGTTGTCCTTCATTGGTAATAATGCATTCTGAAGAGAGGGTAGGGGAAGGAAAGGGGATTTCTTCGCTGTAAATGCACACGCCTGTGTTTTGCGGGCATTGAACTCGACCAGTT